>JBBVQN010000056.1:0-55023 GCA_038993655.1 Talaromyces verruculosus
TGGTGCTATGCTATGCTGTGTAGCACGATGGATATGACTGATGTGGTGTTACTGGAGTTTTTACTTTCTGTTCATTCGTTATCCTTCAAAAGTTTCTACTTTACGCGGTACGTACCCCGTACTAACTATCGTTCGGATTGGAGCGTTGTCATGGTGTTTTCCATTGTTTTGTTTTAGTCTCTCGCTATTTTTATCCTGTCAATGCGGATCACTAACAATCGAATTATACTACAGTAATCACTTCAGTGTTTCAATTGCATCGATGGCCACTCCCTTGACCCACTTGGACATTCGTAGAAAAAGGGCCCGGATGGCATTCTGAATCACGTAAGTCGGAAGCTCGAATGGGTAATTAGCTTTATGAAACTTAGTTCAGGCCTTTAATTGAAGGAGTTCAAGGAACTTATCAGCCCTGGCGAGGCTTGCCGCTTGTGTAGTATTAATAGGCGCGATATAATAGCGCTGCGAACTATTCATCAAGGGGGACATCCAGAATTATCGCCATGTTTCACTAATTGTTCTCTATGCTGGGGTTAATTCGAGGATCTTCTAGCAGTGCTATCATACTCAATTATTCCGTATAGAGGAGGTACATCTACATCTCCATGCTACTACGTAGTACTAAAACATAGAATCTGAAATCTTTGTTATGATTTTCTACGGAATAAGTACTCCGTATTGTAAGTGGATCTCCATCTGACATCCATCTGACATCTGTCAAAGCGGTACCTATCGCGGGTCGTCCCGTGTGGTCCCCCAATAGGGTCCCTAAACCCTAACTTTAGTTGATGAACTGCCCCGCAGGCCCTGGCTGGCCGCCTGGCCGCCCCTAATAAGCACTTTTGTTATGATTCAAATTTTTCATCGACGACGGTTCGCGTCCTGTTCTTACTTCATGGGACTTAGCATTGGGCACGGATGGGTTTACAAATGAATTTGTAGTACTTTGTACTGTAGTATTCCAAGGTTGAGATGAGATTATCGAGGGATTGATAGGAGATTATACCGAGATGTTTGTTCCTTGCTGTTGTTTTGGCCGTATTGAGGAACTTTTCCGAAATATGTTTACTACATATGTATGACTGTTCTATGCTTCACAGACAAATAACTATGTTGTATATAGGTATACGAACTCGAATATACATTCGTGTACCCAATGAGCTCTGTTCAGCTACATAGTATACATAATTAGAGGTACCTCGTATAGCTAGTGGACCTAAAACCCGGCAGTCTGGTCCCGACTCCCAGGGGATCTTCAATTTTCAAACTCGAGTTCCATTTGAAGTTTTGAACATCATATGCTTCGAGCTACTCAAGCCACAATATCAACATAGCTACGTAGAACGTAATATTCGCGACATTTTACCCAGATTGGGCGTTTGCCAAACTCCCGGGTCAGCCATAGCGCTACTCACTCCGTATTTAGTCCGTACATGTAGCCATGTACAACCTGGGAAGCCTTCACGAATCATTATCCATTCCCATCCTAGCCAAAAATTAAAGCGGACACTCTAACCGAAAAAAGGGACCTGAAGCATGGATGCATTGCTCAGTGCGCACGACAGAATTCGAGTTTTGACAGCTGTCAGTTGAACTCTGTTTAACTCAGTTTAATATCAAGGGTTTTTAGCTCCGTGCGGCTGGATTTTTGCCCCGACATTGGAAACAGGGATCATCATCATCATCATCATCATCATCATCTAGTATTTGTAGCACGCCATGGGCTAATTTCAGTTTATTTTGATAATTTAGCGAGTGTTCCATTGGGTTCCAGTGACTCGGGAACTGCGCGAAAAGAAAAGAACAAATAACAAAAGAAAAAAAAAAGAAACGGTCTAGGCTTTTGACTTTACCAGCGCAGTGGTAACATACCTCGTGGGAAGAAGCCGGTTACGTTCCTAGTGTGACTTCAGTATTTAGGATGGGTCCGAATCCTGGTTAGGTACGTACCTATATAATCCTTTCGATATATATGCCCGGAAATGGTCTGGTCCATACCTACTAATGATTGGGTTACCATGGAAATAAGAATCCGTCCGGAAATAGACCAGATTCTCCGAGGGAGGGGTTGATTTCCGAGATATTAAGCAAGCTGAAGGATTCACACCCCGTATTTCACTATTTGCCTGGTTGCCAAGATTGTATGAGGACGAACGCTTGACGAACCCACTGCATAGGGCAATCTCAATGGAAATATGATGCCCAAATACGAAGTGATAAAAGTCATGGCAATCCGAAAGGTGCCTGAATCGGCGCCAAAGTAACCTTGGAAATCTTAGTAGAGACACTTATGTTAATAGTTCGGTTAATAGGACGTCTGTGGTAGTAAGTCTAGATCATACTTATACATTATACTTAATGATTGGCTACTAAGCGACCGGAGGATTTAGGTCGATTTTTACATACGTCTATACGTGGTGCTGTATACTTCTTCGTTGATATACCGAGTAAATCCGTGCTATAGCCAAAACCAGCACCAAATAAACCGCCGTGATTACCACAATGAGTCCGCTGGTCATTGGCATTGTCCGAAGTGAAAGGTGCAGTAATGCCTGGATACGTCATGGAAAAAAGTCGACATGGTTGTTAACGAGATGGTAAATTCGGTAGAGATAAAGTACAGGAGATGAGGAATCACTCTAGGACCTCAAGAGTTCGTCTCTTTTTAGGGGTCAACCTGTCCATCTTGGAATTACAAGTTTGTTGAGCACCGTTTTGAAGATCCGGGTCATTAACTAATATACAACGCCAGAACCACTGTCCCTACCAACAAACAAACAAGGTCACTTGTAATAACAAGCCCTCAAATCTTGTACAGAGGGCCACCGTGGCACCACGAAGTGTAACCCCATTTTTTTATTTTCAGTTATTCGAATCTGTACACCATAACTGGGAAGTGCGGGTAAAGTGCCAACAAAGTCTGCTGATCTTGCACTGAGAAACGAGGCCTGTTACCGAGGTTTCTATCTGCGCCTATTATGAGTTATACTGTATAGCTAGAAGATATTTGGCTGTTGGACCGGTTTAGTGCGGTGATACTCTAATAGGGTTGCATTATGGCGTTGATCAGCTACAACAAAACCTGTTTATAACGAATCTAGACACACAGGAATGGAATATTACAGCAGACAGGACACAACGAACTGCTACTATCTAACGAACTAGCAAGCGAAATCATGCATGCCAAGGGATAAGCGCGTGTAATCTCTCTTATTGGTTTTGATATCTCTGCTCTGTTGGTTGGTTCGCCTTCTATTCTGCTTTGTGCGTGTCGAGTTCTTTTTTCTTCTTGGCCGCCCACAAGGTTCAGAAGCCACTATCTATACGTTTACGTACTATGCAGGCCACTGATAAAGCTCTGGGATTGGAAATTCTAGACATGGATGAACGGCTCATGGACCATGGCGTCCTCCAACAAGCCCAAGCTGGAGTCGGAGCTGGAACTGCCCTTGATGATGGTGATATGCACCGTATGGGAAAAGTTCAAGAGTTGAAGGCATGTCTACATCTGCCACTACACTGTATTGATTTTTAATATTCTCGAACAGAGAAATCTACGACCTCTGGCTGCATTGAGTTTTGCTTCTGTCTTGCAAGCAACCTGGGAATTTCTTCTGATGTGAGTAACGTTCTACAAATCTGGGTAATTTAAAATGCTAATTTGTTCAGCTCAAACTCTCAAGGTTTGGAGAATGGAGGCATGGCAGGCTTGTTCTGGTCATTTGTCTGGACATTTATTGGATTTGGGTTCATTATCGCTTCGCTGTCCGAAATGGCTTCTATGTATGATGACCCAAAGACATCGTTCCGTATATTTTTCTGTACTCACTTATAATAGGGCACCGACATCCGGCGGACAATATCACTGGGTGTCCGAATTTTCTCCGCTTCGATATCAAAAGTTCCTTAGCTATATTACGGGTAAGATTCTTTTCTTTCCCCCATCATGGTTTCATCGCTAATTTGTACTGTTTTAGGGTGGATGTCAGTGTTGGCATGGCAAGCTGGATCAGCCTCTGGATCCTTTCTCACCGGTACCATCATTCAGGGATTGATCAGCATCCGAAATCCAGACTACACCCCGGAGAACTGGCAGGGCACCTTATTCGTCTTTGCGATGATCCTGGTCATATACGTTTTCAACGTCTACGCATCTAATCTGATGCCAATCTTGAATAACCTCTTGATGATTCTGCATATTCTGTCCTGGGTGGTGATCGTAATTGTGCTGTGGGTCATGGCTCCTCATCAATCTGCAAAGTCTGTGTTTACGCACTGGGAGAATCTTGGGGGTTGGTCTAGCATGGGTTTGAGCGTGATGGTCGGGCAAATATCGGCCATATACGCCTCGTTGAGTATGTACCAAGCTGCCAAAAAGTTTCAACTTGCTAATGCAGAGCACGCAGGTTCTGATGCGACCGCACACATGTCCGAAGAAGTCAAAGACGCAAGCCGAAGTGTACCAATTGCTATTGCCTGGGGATATTTCAGCAACGGGATCATGGCTATAGTCTTGCTGATTGCCTATGTCTTCGCTATCCCATCCGTGGAAGACGCTTTGAACGACAACACGGGCTTCCCATTCCTCTACGTCTTTCAAAACGCAGTCTCAACAGCAGGAGTAAATGGGCTTACAGCAATCATTCTCTTACCAGTGATATTTAGCAACATCTTCTTCAATGCATCAACCTCCCGTCAAACCTTTGCCTTTGCTCGTGATAAGGGGCTTCCATTTTTCGGATGGATTTCTAAGGTTGACCCAAAGCGCAAAATCCCAGTGAACGCCATTGCTTTGTCGTGCATTATCAGTTGCTTGCTTTCGCTGATCAATATCGGGTCTCTTACTGCTTTCAATGCCATTATTTCCCTGAATGTGGCCGCACTGATGTATACGTACATTATATCTATCAGCTGTGTGATCTATCGGAAGATCTGGCATCCTGAGACCCTTCCACCGCGTCGATGGGATATGGGGAAATGGGGGTTACCTGTGAACATCATCGGGCTACTATATTGCTGCTTTGCTTTTTTCTGGTCATTGTGGCCAAGCGATTTTCCGGCAACTCCGGACAACTTCAACTGGAGTGTGGTAATCTTTGGAGGAGTTTTCATAATCAGCCTCGGCATGTACGTATTCAAGGGAAGGAAGGAATACGTTGGGCCTGCGGTCATAATCTCGCGTTTGCAGGATTGGTCATGATTGCCAAAGATTTTGTTTTAATAAAAAGCCATGTATGTACTACCTCAGTGCTTACATAGTTGAATGAGGCATCTAAAATTCATACGAAGGAAAAGTAGACACACAGATCTGCAGAATACTACTGAGCAAATAATGGACAATAAACAACTCCTCCATGTGGGTATAAGCAAATTTCTTAGACACAAGAACCGTTCAAACCATTAACGATGAATCAAATGCCAACTAGCTATGACGAATAAAATGACCCCCATGCTTGCATAAGTAAGTCTAAAATCAGCTCGATCAGTGAATATTCCCATTTCCTACCAGGCTTGTCGAGCAAGGTTTTTATGGTCCGATCCTTTAGCCTTTAGCAGTGTGGCCCAGAGATAGAGAGGGCTATTTTATATTAATCCTCCCGATAGCACACTCAGGAACATCATACTACTCGGCCTTCGAATTCAAAAAATACGCGAGCCTTGAAATCAGAATACACTCTAGCGAGCTTGTGGCAAAGCACGAGCCTCCATGGCGATGCGCCTACGTGGCATGTAGACAAGTACATCAGAGACGCTTTAAGACCGAGCCCCACCTATTTTACTGCAGGTACCTAAAGGAACTCTCGCTGGAGGGCTATATGTCCAGGATCATGGGCAATAATGGAACAATAATGGACATATCAGTTGTAAACTTCCCATTAGGGATTGATGGACTGTTTATATAACGTTTTTGAGGGGAAACCATCAGTGAGGTCCTTAGGTATCCCATACGGATGAATACCGTATCGGTCCGAATATCAAAGGAGCTTTACAGGAATTGAATGTATCATACAGGAATTATGCGCCGAAGACTACATCTGCGGACATTTTCTAATAATAGCTTATCGGCCCACGTGTCTGCCCACGTGTCGAGGCTCAAGCTATACCGACGATCTTAAGCAAGGTCAGCAAGAGATCTAGCCAACCATACCAGTTGCTCTTCGGCATCATGCACATAACTCTTACTTTTATATATTATTCATCATTTTAGATATCCTAAAATATATTTTCAACCCAGCATTAATATAAAGTGAAGTCCGCTTTATGGGATATATATAACTTGTTGCCCAGGCAGACACGGACCTTTGCTGTTAGTCGGAGTTGGAGGATATCATGGTTAAATTAAAGCATCTTGGTGGCTGACTGGAGTTTGCAAGTCGAAAACCGAAAGCAAACCAACATTGGACGCCTGATTCGACTCTTCCGTTATAGGATCCGAGTCAACTCAATTTTTCTTCCATCAATGCCGATAAGAGTCGCCAAGATCAAATCAATAGTCCAAATTTCCCAATGGGGTAAATGTGGGTTTATGTTCGACCGAGCCTCCTCGGCGAAAGACGAGGGAGCAGGTCGAACGACCACCAACAATTAGCCCCCTTTTCATTAGCCCCCGTTCTACCTTTTCAGCTGGGTTATACCGTATAAATATCATGATCAGTCGTGCCATGCACCAAGGAAAGCTAGCTGGTTTCAACGTGGCATAGATAAGGTACATTCTGTTCAATTCTGTTCTGAGGAATGATGCTCGCCTGGGTCTTAGCTTTGTGTCTTATTCCTCTCTCGGAATGCACACACTTAGCATTCAAAAATCTCAACACTTCTGTTTTCATAAACCCAAGTCTGACAACATCCAAGGGTGGAAACGCAGCTTGTATCACTGGAAAGATTCCTGTCGGTGTGACAGCAAACGTCACTAATTGGGCAGTGGACGTGCCAAGCAACCAACTAGCAACAACCGATTTTGTTGATCTTGCAACCTCGACAGCTTTCAGTGACCTAAGGGAACTGATTCAAGGAACCCAATTGCTGCAGAAGACGTATAATATCTGGGTCGAACTCTGCGTTCCCGCACAGCAGGCTCAAATCCAAAACAAATCTATTCAGATACTGACACATGGAGCCGTTCTTGATCATACCTACTGGGACTTTACTTCCGGGTATAGTTATGTTGATGCAGCTGCTCAGGCTGGCCTAGTCACTCTGAATTATGACCGACTCGGTATCGGAAAGTCTGATCATCCGGATCCCCGCCTGGAAGATCAAGGAGATGTCGCTCTCGAAGTCCTTCACGGGCTCGTGTCAATTGTTCGCTCTAATGTCCTGGGATGCGCCTTCAAGAAGGTCATTGCTGTTGGTCACTCTTTTGGAAGTCAAACGACAGTGGCAACAATCTCGAAATACCCGGAAGACTTTGATGCAGCGATCATTACGGGTCTAGCAAAGGAGGCTGGCACAGATTGGCAACAACGCGCTGAGATCTCCTTCGGGCTTTTGCAAGCAAATCTGGTCCCTGGTCGATTCCAGGGTTTACCGAATGGTTACCTCGCCCCAGGAAGTGTCCAAGGAGTTCAACTCGTGTTTTTCAAGTATCCCTACTTTGATCCAGCCAGTACGTAGATTCGACTACCTTAATTTACCAGACGTGAAGCATAACACTGACTCTCGATATTTATTTAGTTCTCAATGCCACCTTCAACAACATCCAGACGTTTTCAGCTGGTGAAATGCTGATAAATCCGACCAGCGCATTCTTGGGAAACCCACAAGTCCTTGCTGCTTGGAAACAACCTGTCCTCGTAATGTTAGGGGAACACGATTTCGCCGGATGTGGTCTGTCTTGTTCAACGCCACAGGATGAGGCCAATCTCACCCTAACAGGAACGTTTCCCAGTGCCGATCCGGACTTGAGTCGAAGTATCGTCATTGCTGATTCAGGTCACAGCATTAACTTGCACTTCAATGCAACATTTGTGTATAAGACACAGACAGATTGGGTGAATCAACTCGACTAGCCAAGGGCGTTGTGATCAAGATAAATATTTCATGTGTAACTGGCGTGGCCCGCATACTTGTGTATTCTATTTTTAAATCGTTGATGTACGTTTAAGATAAGATAATTCTTGTATAAGATAATACCTATACTAAGTTACTAAGTCACTTTCTGATATGGTGTACAAAATACTATACAATAACAATAAATATAGAGAGGGAGCTGGGAAGGATAGTGCTATTGAAAGCCGTGCGGAAATGGAGAGTGACCAAGTTAAAAAAACGAGGCCCCGTTATGGATCTCTCCATAACGTGCTATATATCCTGAATACGGTTGACAGCTATCATAGCTCTGTCATTGGACCAAATGTGTCACTATGTATATGGAGAACAATGAATGATGCTTGTAACTTGCTGTTAGTAATTTGAAATGACCCTCATATTTTGTGTAAAGTATAAGGCATATTTCGTATAATTGAACGCATAAGTTACTCTCCCAAGGCATGTCTAGGCCCCTAATTTCGTATATACCTATCCTCTTCCATATGTATCATTATCCTACAGTTTCCCAAAACATCCCCGTTCAATCAACGTCTTGCAAGTCGTGACCTTCCTGAACAGACTGGCCATTCCGAGGAGCTCGAAGGAGAGGGTGATCTCGTATGAACCTCTGTGCCGGAGTTTCTGAACGATGACCTAATGGTGGCCCGGTTATCGTTATTGCTGGCTTCCATGTACAGAGGTTCTTCATTGGAGCCGATCATCTTCTGCTCCTGCTGCTGTTTCCGGAAAAGTCGCATCCTATAGTAGTCTTCCCACTGGCTGCGACAGTAAAAGACATCTCCAGTATCTATTCGATCAGAGCCCAGGCTCTTACCCCGGAGTTCGATGAATTCTTGCAGAAGGGTAAATTCTTCTTTTTCCTTATCTTGAGTGATCAAAGAATAAGCAAGATTGAATATGCCGGTTAAAGTACTATAATTTTCTGGACCAAGGACTCCGTGGATACCTCCAAACGCTAATCTATCCAATGTTTCTACTTCTTCATGCTTCCCCTGACGGTCAAGCGCAAAACCGAGTCGACTGAAATACTGAAGATTGTCAATATGTTCGAGCTCAAAGCCCTTTTTCCGACCTTCGGGTGCTTTCTCACCCCTGAAAATGTCCTGTTCATGTGTCTTCTAATTCTGAACCAGTGAAATTTGGCGAATGATTTCAAGAGTGTCGGGATATTGTGTTGCGAGCACTTGTTTACTCAACTCCACCATCTGTAGTTCCAATCCTTTGGCTTCATTGATTCGGTTCTGCTTTTCATAAGTCCGTGCTAAATCAGCCATGCTGGACAGTAATGAATAGTTGATACCAGAAGCCTCAGTCTTTTGTATGTTCATATGAGATGGTTTCAAATAGAGTTGCTGCTTCCCCGTACCTCTCATCACTAAACAAACAGCGTCCAACTCTCTGCATTAAGGTCGTATATTCCGCCTGCTCTTAGTGGAATTGGACCTCTTCAAGCAAAGATATAGCGTGTGGTAGATATTCCCGCCACAATTCCGATTAGCGCCATCGTTGTTTGGAAAGTCTTCACTCAAGCGGTCTGCTACTTTCCAAATTTGTCGAAATTGGTGTGTCGATTTCATCCACTCCGGAATTTGGTCCCGTAACAACCTATGTATGGCAAAATAACCCCAAGCGGTTTCTTTGATGATTGAGGACTCCTTCGGAAGTTCAATAACATCCATTTCCTTCTCCAGCTTGGCTGGTGGAAGTAAATACTGCGGAATAGTATCAGGGTCCATGCAGGCCATGAACGATAGATAGTCAGTTGCTAGTTGGTTCTGTTGCTGAATCTGTTGAGATGTTGTTAAACAGATACTCTCAAGATTTTTTATCGCCGTCCCTTGTCTGGCTACTTCCGAGCCCTTGTCGGTTGTACAGGTATAGAAACATTGAATTGAGAAAGATTTATATTCCACCTGTCAATATGTTGCGCAACAATAGTTACAGCCAGAGGGTTCCGATTCAGCCGCTGTATAATAGCAATTGCTGCTTCCTAGTTACCAAGCAAGCTTTTCTCTACTAGAGAGTTTTCCAGAAACTCCAATATAGCTTCGAATTCGATATTCGAGGTTGAGGGATCAAGCATGATCACATCAGTAGATGCTATTGTCGAAGCTAAATTTTTATTTCGAGTCGTGACGAGGATTTGGGCTTCTTCATTTTGAGGCAGATACTCCTCCAATTGCGAGAAATCTTCAGCGTCATCAAAAATCAGAAGATACTTTCCCGCCTGCTCCTGAGAAAGGTAATGCCTTACTGAGCCTTTAGCCTCTTCTCGCTCCACATCATAGAATCCAAGCATACTTGCAATATTCAGGTAAGATCTTTCAATATCTTCAGCATGAAAGCTAGAAATCCAGAAGATTGAGTATTTAGGATCATATTCTCGTACGCGATAAGCCAGTTCCAAGGCGATTTGCGTCTTTCCGACTCCGGGCAGACCGCAAATCGCGATCCTGGTAGGCACTGTGTGTTGCATGATTAAACCTTCGATTTTGGTTATCAGGTCTTGAGTCCCAAAGTGCTGGCTCCTTTTAATAGGAACATTCCAGTAACGTTCACCAGCTACAAGCATCATTAGTAAGAGAAAAAACAGCAACGAATCCTTCTTACCTTCTCTATTAACGGATCTCCAATAGCCCTGAAAAGCCTTGAAGGCAGAGGCTCCGGTAGATTCGATATATTTTTTCCACGAGAATGCGGTATACTCCAGGTAGCTTCCAGTTCGATTATATTCGACTTTCCCGATAATTGGAATGCCCGGCCATATTGTCTCCGTTGTAATCAAGATCTCCTCTCCATATCGGTCAAAGAGTAGAAACATGACATTCTCATGCCGGTAATTTCGTGCTGCGGCTCTGAATATATCATCTGAAAGCTGAATGCGATTCCCACACTGGCTCAGAACAAGTTTTACAACATTGTCATCAAAATTCTGAAGTATTGTAGATACCAAATGAGGATTATCCCGGACTTGGTCTTTGTATCGCTCCAGCATCAAAGTCATTATTTCATTTCCGTGCGAATAATTTTGGGCAGCAGCCTCGATGATACTCTCGTTTATCTGGAACTGTCCTTCGCACTGTTTCAAAAGAGATGTCACGACCAACACATCAAAGTTTTCAATAACCGTAGATACAATCTGAGTGTTGTGCTGAATCTGATCCTTGCATCGTTCAAGAAGTAGTCCTATGATCAGTTTTCCATAGGAACGATTTTGTGATACGACCTTGATCATATCATTTGTAATTTGGATCTGATGTTCATATTGATCCAAGAGGAATGCCATAACTTTATCACCATTCATGATATTTCTTGCCACGGCTTTTATCACATCTTGATTTATCTGCTGGTGGCGTGGTCCTCTTTCCAATAAAATCTTCAGTATTGAAATCTGACCACTTTTTGCGGCTTCTGCCAATGGTGTCACACCCTTGAATGTTATAAAGTCCGAGTCAACATATATCTTTTCACCAGTAGGCTCTGAGCCTTGGAAACCGGCATTAGTTTCATTGAGCGCAAACCGAATCAGCTCCGGGATACCCCAACGTGCTGCAGCATGAAGGGTCGAAAATCTAACGTCTAGTCTGGTATATGGAAACGCTTTTGGGATATTGTAAAGACGCACCCATTTGTTCCAGGAATCAGAGTTCAAAGAAAAGAAGCTCTCATGTTCACGTATGACGGTAAACTCAGTTTTCGAAAGACTGGCATGTTGTGGCCAGTACACCGCTGAATAATTAAGAAATCCAATCCCAGCATTATGGGGCTCCTCATTCCATGTCAGGGGAGGGCTCTGTATAATATTACTGATACACCGGTAGGCCATCCTTGCGTTAACTTGAAGGCTATCAATGTTCTGGGTTTCTCTGCTGAGAAAGTCCTTGACAGATTTATGCAAGAGTCGCACATGTTCGTTTTGTACAACAATCATCAAGCGACATGAGTCAATGATTTCTCGTGTGAACTGAAGTCGACAATCCTCTTCTTCATCGGGATAAAGTTGACAGACCCCAGATAACTCTGCCAAGGTCAACGGTCTCAGCGCAAAAGCAACAAATCTCAGGATTTCGAGAATCATTGTTTTGTCCTCCTCGCCACTTGTGCTAATGGCTGTTTCCAAGAGTTTTTGGTATAGAGAATTCAGTCCACGAGGGAGTGCTTGCAAGGTTTTCATGGCATTTCTAGATTGTACTTGTGCCAATTCGTCGCAGGCAATGCCTACCCACAGGAATGTTCCCTCTGCTTTCTCCTTCAGCACTTGAGAGACATCAGCAATTAGGGCTTTCGGATATCTGTTCCGCTTACTCAGGACCTCAACTTTTTCCTGGATTACCTTTCTTAAATCACTCGCAACTGCCTCGTAGGTAGCCAAGTCCTTAGATCGAAAGAAAGATAATGAACTTCGAATCTCATGATATGGGCGGCTTGTGATAAGAACATGCATATTTGACGGGGCTGAGTCTTGTGAATTGAGATTACCGAACGTTTGATAAATCTGATCAAGTAAAATTTCTTGCGAATCAAGCTCACACTCGTCCAATGCATCAATAATGTAATAGAATTCTCTGCTGTCAGAACTTTTGGCAATGTCTAGTAAGACGGTCCATAGCGCGTCGAATGAGCCAAATAATTTTTCTTTCCGCTCACCATATCTCGGCAGCAAGTGCTGCATAAGTGTTGGCTGTTGCTTGATAAGTTGATAGAGAAGACCACGCAAGACAGATATTGCGGTTCTGTTAACATCCGAGCTTGAGTCACAGAAGAAGTATGCAAGCGTCTTACTTCCATCCTGAAAGTAGGGCTTGCTTGGAAGCTCTTCCGATAATGTAATAGCCATGGTTGACTTCCCTGTGCCTGGGTTACCGTAAAGCCATAGTATACTGGGCTCCTCCTGACACCCACACGCGGACAGCCCAAGCCAATTTTGCAGCTCCTCGGTTTCCAAGATCCAGCTGCATGTGCCAAATGCGCGGTTCCCTTTTCTTCGCTTCAGTGAATTCTTGTCCTCTATTGGATCAGTGATAAAAAGGCTGCGTAAGCATGCTTTCTCTTCTTCGGTGAATTGCATTCCTATCACGAATTAGAGTTCAGACTTGGCTTAAGCTTTAGAGGGACATACTTTGCGCACGAAGTGCTATATTTTCAGTCACAGGAACTGAGTGCAGAAGATGGGCCGCATACGCGGCCGCAGTAAGGGCTGCATATCCTTGCCATTCTTTGTGCTTGTGCGAGTCGCAATAGTCACATATTCCTCGGATTACCAGGCATGGTAACTGATCCATCAACCCCGCCGCTTCCATTTCGAAACAAAGGATACCTATCCGCTGGGCAATTGAGTCTCTCATCTGTGCATTCTTCATGACCTGGTTGCCGGAAGCAATGAGACCGTAATGAATGAGCGGGTCGTCACTTTCCCTTAGCTGACGGTCTACTAGATGGGTCCGATCACAATCTGAACAGTCGCTCTTCTCGCTTTCGTGGTCATAAATCGCCTCAAATAGCCAGTCTTTGCTCGGTCGTGAGAATTGTTCTCGGATACTTTGGTGTTTCTGAAGCATCTTTGTTACAGCTTTCTCGAGTGAGATTTGAGGATCACTGCGAATTTGGGAGACTGCTGTCAAAAGATACTGAGGGGGCTTGTTGAGTGAGCCTGTGCGTTGAAAAGATCCGCTTCGCAGGGTCTTCCCATAATCATATTGTATCACTCCCCCAAAGGCACCGGTTGGCATGCTAACAACCACGTCACCAAGTCGAATGTCGGCGCTTTTCGGTACACCACCTCCAATTCCCACCATCAACGCAAATCGCAGAGAAGGAAATGTCGGCAGCATGTGGGCGAGCACGACTGCTGCTGATGTGGTTCCGTAAACGCCTGAGGGCAGGCAAGCCACCACGACATTGTGACCACCAACACTCCCAAGTGTGTAGGCGTTGTGATCAGTTTTTGGCTGGGGCAGCGAAGGATGCACTTTATCCAGCATAAGCTTCGCTGCTGTCATTTCCAGCGGCAACGCGCAAATCCATGCCACCGTGTAGTCGTCCCGTTTGTAGCCCATTCTTGCATGTTGTAGGTGCTACTTCAAAGCCGTAAGCCTCTCGAAGTTATAATATGTGGAAACAACCAGGTCAGAAACTTGAGCTCATACCAGACAATATAGCCAGACAACTGGTCAATCCCTAGCTTTGGGACTCTAGAGTATGGTCGCAAGGCTGAAACTTGATGGAATTGACGGAAGGCCACCGTAAGTCGTAATTGACCAGAAAGGATGCGGTGTACCGATGAAAGGCTGGTGCGATGCTAGATTTTCCAATGAAGTAGAGATTCAACGATCTTTCAATGACAGAATCATACTTGCTAGTGCATGAGTTGTTGAAAGAATTCCATGTTGTCGACGTGTAGGTTGAGGTTGAGGTTGAAGTTGGAGTTGGACATTGGCGTTGGAGGGGTAGGTAGGAAGGCTGCGCAAGGCTGCGACTTCCTGTGCTACGATTCGCGAGGCTTTGACTTCCTGTGCAACTGTTGGGCCTGATCCCAGCAGTTGACATTGAGACTATCTACTCATTGATCATACCTGTCTAAAGTACGCCAATGCGACCTTTCATAAGTGAACAGGGGTGAAGCACTCCTGGTCATCCTTTGTTTTAGCTCCTAAATTCGCAGTTGCCTACAGGACGTCTTATAGCTGCCCGAGAAGATCCTCTTATTATCAGCCAGTATCACTTTCATCGACGTTTCGACTGTAGCCGTTTTCATTTTTCTATGGCTTCAATACTGAGACTATTCGTATACTTTCTCGCTAGTACTTTACTGGCTCTCTTTCTGCTCCCCTTGGTCAACCCTTACGGCCGCGTTGATTTATTCATCTTTAGTCAAGAGAACAAGATGTTCGGGCGCCATTCTGAGAATATCTCTTACCCAGATGAAATTTGCCCCTGCAATACAGATGAAAGCCCGTGGACTTTTTACAGAGTCCAATTCGGGTCTAAGCCTGGAGTGACTGTGTATGGATGGCCTGCAAAAGGTGGTTTATATGTTCTAAGACACTGTACAGGTCTAGAACTGGATTTTCTTGGTCTGAGCCGTTTTGACGATAAAGTGCGGCCGGGGTACGATCCTCATACAGGAAGGCCGCTGTTCACGACTTTGAACGGGTCTACTCCTCTCAATCCAGAGCAGGAGCAGGAGCAGAAGGAGAGAGATGAGGAGGAAGAAAGACATTGTGATAGGATTACCATTTACCCTCCCTCCACAAACCTACAAGTTGGTGCTAATCTATGTGTACCTGTACAGTGCGTATGCTTGGCGCAAGCTGGTACAAATCCGCAGACGCTCTAGGAGAAGTATGGTTGGAACGTAAACTTTTCATACCCAGGTTAGACACGGGCAATATGTCATACATCAAGATAGGTTGGCCCTCTAGCGGCAACGGCGTCTGGGTTCTTAATACAACACGATCTCGAGCTGCCGAAGTGGGGGCTGGCAGAATCTATAATGCGAGGGATATGGACGAACGGTGTCGAATTATTGAGAGTATTGGAGGAGTGTATCATGCCGATCCGAAAGATTCGGGTTTAGATATGCCCTGATCTGTATAATCTGTTCTTCTTCTTCGTTTTTGCTCTTGTCATGTGCCTTGGTTGGTTGTATCTCCCGTCAGCTTTCCCCTTTTTCCTTTATACTGTGTTGACTATCGAATAAGTCATGTCCAGATGTCCTTTTCAGGGTCAATAAGGTCAGAAATCGAACGAAGAACCGCCTGCTGCACATTACCATGTGATGTGAACACCATCTCGTCCGTATATCGTTAGGGTTATTAGGGTTAAATTGGAGATTGACTAGCCGCTATCAACCGGCTCCATAATTGCAGTTAGATTAAAGTGACTCATAACTTCCAACAACCATTTGTATCGAATCTGAGGTTGGCTCGGCCGTGCTTATAGACAATACTCAGACGTCCAGAGAAGGAAATAGTTTCATCTGAAGATTGAATTCGAATAGAGACAAAAAACATCTCATCACCGGAACCATTCCGAGTTACACCAGACAACATGACCGACCAAACAAAAAGCTCCGACTTCATCACCCTCAACAAAAATCCAACCGAAAAATTAATCCCAGCACTAGAGTCCCATCTACCAAGTTCTGTCCCTATTCTCCGACGCATCCAATATGATATCGTCCATCCACGTCAGACGGCCTATTACGTGGCCAGCGCCAACATCACACAATCTTCAACCGATCAGGAAAAAGAAGAACCCTGGATAGCGGCTTACATCAATCTATTCACTGGCCATGAGACTCAGGTATGGATTTATTCCAGTCTAGAAGCTCAGGTTCCGCCGGTTGAACATACCATCAACAGCGATAATGATGAGGAGATAAGTGACTTTTCGAGCATCAGTTCTGAACGGCAGGATATTGCGAGGGAGCAGATATGGAATCTTCTTCAATTCATCCATCGAGAACTGATGCCGGAATATATGTCTCATCTATCGACGATCGAAAACCAGCCAAAAGTCCCGGAGCAGCAGCACAAAATAAAAGTGATACCAAAACACAATCCGCCCTCCATCCTGCTCGGCTCTCTACACACAGGCCTCATAAAATTCCTCAGTACCAATAACTCCTACCTCAACGCCCAATTTCGACCTGGTCTAAAAGTTCATCGATACGATACATTGCCTTATGTGAAATACATCTTTCCACCGGAGATATTCCAAGCAGAAAATGAAGAGAAGAGTAACCCTCTTCCGAAAGGATATCGTTACGGCTCCGAAGGTCTAAAGGCGGAACATGTCGACCTCGTGAAATCGCGGACACATATCCCGCGGGAAAGGGAGACGTTACTCGCCATACCTAGCGTAGTCGTTTATGAGTCTAACAATGCCAACGTGCCAATTGCATGGGGCTTTCTAGCCTTCGACGGCTCTCTGGCGACGCTGCATGTTGAGCCGGCGCATCGCGGAAAGGGGATTGCGGCTACATTGTCGAGGGAGATTATGAGGAGGGGGATGATGATGGGCAGTGGTGTTTACGGATCAGACTCCAAAAAGTTGGGGTTTGCGCATGCGGATGTTGCGAGGGATAATGTGGCGAGTAGGAAGGTGATGGAGAAGGTGGGTGGTGGGAAGGGGTGGAGGTGGAGTGTTACGTGGAGTGTTGTTGAGGTTGTTGAGTGAATCTGGCATGTGTAGTAGAAGAATTTCGTGGAAACATTTCAGGTACCCCGCGAGATGAACGGGGTTATGGAGCCAAAGAATGGCAGTTCTTCCGTGAAGCATCATTGGTCTAGTGGTAGAATTCATCGTTGCCATCGATGAGGCCCGTGTTCGATTCACGGATGATGCAAAACAATTTCTCCTCTTTTTTTTATGATCTTATGAAGGTTTTATGTTTTTGCGCTTGCTGCTGTTTATGTAAAGCATGCGAAGGATTTGCCGTGCTTCGGCTCTACTTTTGACTCGGTAAAGATGCATGATCGCCGTAGCAAACTTCGGCCACTCACGAACTCACCACTGGCGTAAGTTGCACCGGTAGAGGGAATTTTTGAATGATAGATGTATATATTGGTGTACATGTGTATTCAAAGGGAAGCTGGACATGCATATGAGAATCATGTGATTGCACTGTTGATACATGTGTATACGCAGCCATAGTGACGAAGATTTCCCGATTGAATCATCAGGCCGAAGTAGTATTGGAATATTTCCAAAAGCATGAAGACATTGATGCTCATCATTATCGTCTATGATCGAACAGTCTAAGCATCCAAGTTGAGCGGCGACCGGCATGAGAAAGAGTTCAATTCCGGATTCTTAAAAGCCTCAATCAGACCTATGGTGTCACCTTCGAGTTAGTTTCATGCGATTACTTTCCAAGTTGAATGTAATGTGAGACTCACCGTCAACAGCCGCATACATCCCCAATCCACACATAGCCAACGACGCCAAAAAGTACAATGCATGCCAGATGTTGATGCTAACCTGGAAAATGCCACCGCTGAAAAAGCCGCGGATCCATCGTTGCACAGTCGACTCTTCGCGAGTCACTTGCCCGGTGGTAGCATTAAATCCTTCACCGCGCTCGGTGCGGATTGCGTTCTTTTGAATGTCGTAACCAAGAGCAAACAACGGAGGGAAGGTGTAGGTCAAGTTCAGCAGCATAGAAGCAGATATGACACTGACGAAACCGAAATAGTCGGGGATAGCAGCTGCAATGACGAAAGCAATAATCCACCATAGAGGCACTAAGATCGCATAAATGATCTTTCCGCGCTTCGTGGTGATTGGAGGCGCTTTCAGAAAATCTAGCAAGATGTTGTTGTAGAAGACCTTGATACCGATGTTTCCGTACAAACCGCCGGCAATAAGGGCGGCAATCAGGGAGATCATGTTGCCTGCTGTTTGCCAGCCGTAGATGCTGACGCCTTGGTAACTGGGGTTGAAGCTGTATTGGCCTTGGTAGTAGTAGACGAAGCAGCCGTAGATCAGGTAGACGGAGTAGATGAAGAATTGGGCTCCCCACATGGCCTTAATAAAGTCTCGAGGACGTCTCATTTCTGCCAGGAATTCGACGAATAGTTGGACCCCGGCATATGCCAAAACTCCGGACAAGAGGCCGTTGATTGAGCCTACTAGCGCGGTTGGAGGTAAGCCATTGTAGTGAATGATGTCGGGGTATACACCGTTATCATCTGGCGTAATGGTGGTCGGATCGACTGCACTTCCTGCCGATCCCAAGACGGAGATTTTTTTGTTGGGAGGAGAGTTGGCGATAACACCCATGGACATGAAAATGACGAATAAGTTCAACCACACTGCGCAGTTCGCTACCCAGCCATAGGATCTGAGGGTTCGGATTTGCGTGATGAAGAAACCAGCCACTACGAAAAGGACTGGGCAGACGGCATAGCATAGTTTGAATTTGGAGACTTGTGAAATGTTTTCGCCGTATTGGATAGTGACTTGACCAGTGATCAAAAGCAGACCGAGAGCTTGGCAGATGTTGGTGATGTAGCGGACAGTTGTACCCCATGTTCGAAGTGCGAGATCTCCGTAGTTGCGTGCAGGGAATTCGTAGCTGTCGACTCCGAGAAAGACGCGGTAGACTAGGTATCCGGAATAACCGGCCATGAAACCGAAGATTGTGTAGAATGCGATACCTTGCGCCTGTCGTTAGGACATCCTTTTTGAATGAGGGAGTTATAAGTAGACTTACCGGGTCCCCATCCCAACGTACCCATTGCGAATCCAGAGCCATAAGGTCCGAGAATATCGGTGGTGATCAAATAGAAGCCTATATCGTAAATTAGCACATTTCTTTGAACTACAGAAATTATGACTTACATGCTCCGGCCGAAGCAGTTCTCAAAGCCCGACTTGCATTCTCCCACTCCTCGTCGGTAATGTCAACCCTATGAGACTGCTCTGCGTCCGCGGGACTTTTTTCACCCGGGCTTGTGATTGGCGTCGATGAAACCACACCTCCGACGGGTGCATCAGTCTCGGCAGCATGTTTCCTTCGCGAAAACCATTCGCGCCAGTTGAGCTTCGGTGACTCGAGAGCAAGCTCCTTGTCTCGGGTCTTCAGCGCATAGTGGTGGTACTCCTCAAAAGTGATGGTCGGGTCGTGCGGAGGCCGATACTGCGGCTTGATATAGGCACTTGCAGTAGTTACTGAATCCGGCACATCGCCAGCAGTTGCCTGAGTCTTCTCCATCGTCATCAGCGCCAATGTTGTTCGACAGATCAATGTGAAGAAGTTGCAGTTCTCCTAAGCCACACGTGGGAGGACACACGTAGAAATATACGAGCCGCGTCCATTTCCATGTCCGATAAGGGCATTGACACCTTGCCAAATGAAGCAGTCAGTAGTCTCAGAACTCCGCAATTGGTCTCCGGGGGTGGATCAGCAGGCTTGTGATGCTACCGTGCCTATGGCGATCGTTAGTGCTGGAAGCTAATAGGCTGGGCAGAGCTTATCTTTTACGTACTCCATAGATATAAACGATATTCATTTGATAGCAGCATTTAAATCACTCAAATATAGACAATTACTTGAGTCATACCGAGTATCGTCACCTTGTACGGACTGTATATCTATGGAGGACTTCTAGAAAATTCTTGGCATCTCCACGCGTTCGGCTGTACCCGCCTACCGCTCTTGGCAATTGCTTGTTCGCATCAAACTTTGGTCTCTTTTCTTATCTTTTCACACATTGATATTTGTTGTTTAGGGAACAGCTGATATGGCGAAGGGTCCTTGCTATGTCTGAGGAAGGGAAGTATGTTCAATAGGTTGCTTCGTATCTATCCGGCGCATCCGGATGGTTCGCCTCGGCTGGATCCCTGACGCGAACATGAACAATATCATTATGTACGTTGCACAAATCTGCAGTTCGGCTGTTGCACGACTATCATGTGCTCTCCAAGATCCTGAATGGACTTCCGGGCTGATGGGTTAGACTATTTCTTAAACTAGTTAGGCAGAGAATTTGCTGAAAACAACAAATGTCTGCAAATAATTTCGTTATAAAGCAGGGTTTTCTGCGCATAAGTTGACTACACCACGCCTTCCCAAAATGGAATGCTCTTAGCACCACCAGATTAACTTTTTTAGGCAACGAACCAATCATGACTCGTCAATACTTGAATATAAGACTGAGCCGCCTGTCTGCGCGACAATCATCTTGCTTTCACCAGACTTTTCAATGATCACCGCTTCCTCTGCGCAATCCGATGTCTCGGCTCCAACTGTCCGAAAAACATGCTCAAAGGAGCTCTCGATCTATGGCTCCGGCAGACGTCAGTCTCAACTTCGTTCTTCATTTCGAAGAGTCAATATGTTGTACTACGCGACATAGGTCATAGCCCACTGTCCCGGAAACGACGCGCTTCAAGCGACGGCCTACTGGTTCTCCGCACCGGATGCGCCGTCATTCGATATCTGCTCTTGTTCCAATGAAGCTATCAATAGTGCAATAATTCGCATGAACGCTTATGGTTCATTCTCAAATACAGAGTTTCATACTTGGTGGTTTTATAGAGTCATTACGTTCTTTTAGGACATTTCTCCTTTCCAGCTTCTTTTTTTTGGAGGCCATCGCCTTCTTTTCCCTAGATGTAAAGCAGCGATGAGAATGGACAATGATGCAAATAGATGAGAACGAACAATACTTCCTCACCCCTGCCGACTTCAAGGACTCTATTTGGCAGCATCGGTAATACTCCATTAAACAGATGGCACAGAGCCCTAAACCCCGACCTTCATCTCTCATCAGTCGAAGCTTAATGAGTATTTTATAACGCTATTTCCTTCTTCCCATACTGTGGTTTCCGTTGCATGAGCCAAAAGAAGAGGAACGTGGAGATAGTCAAAGGTATGGTCACAACAACATAGATCCACCAGTAGCTCGACAGAGCTGTCGAGCCGCTGCTCCCACTTTCAAAATCGAAATTGAAAATTCCCATACTAAGTAGTGTCTAGAGGTCTCTATAAGTCAGCATTGACCTTAGGTATCCGTATGTGGGATTGAATTTTTAACCGTACCGCAACAAAACTAGCCGGCAAATAGAACATAGTCATCACAGCGATGGTTTTCACAGCTTCACTATCTTTTTGAGTAGCTTCAGCAATGCCTTTCGGTTGAGAATTTTCGCTGCTGCTATGTTCTGCCATAGTCGCAAGGAACTTTGTATTTTCTTCAACAGAGTAGTTATTCCTCATATTAAGTAGAAGGGAAAGCTGTTGAGAGGTTAGAGTGCCCATACTAGACCAAGGTCATTAGAATAGGCTCACTGTGGATAGGCAGCTATCTGTAGTTTTCTGAATCGACTCAAGCTTACGTTTCATAGCGTCGACCCAGGAAGCCAGCGTGCACAAATTCTTTTCAACCTGTAGATAGGCTGTCATGCTGTTATCAAGAAATTGACGAATATCACTGTGCTCATTCAAAGCTTCGTTGATGATGCTGGATAAATATCCGAAATTGAGGTTTTCACGTAATTGATATGATCGAAGCTCATGAAGCTCTAGCATCAACCTCCGGGCTCTTTGGAGAGCTTGTCGCTCGATTCCACGGTTTTCTCTGGCCTGTGGACCTCCAGCCTGGTCAGAGAGCTCCCCGAGCTCTAAGACCGTGACCTTCTAGTAGGTAAGGATTATCTTTAGATGTCAAGCTTTAGATTCGGACAAATATAAGTTACTTACTGTCTTTCTAATCTTTCAGAAGTAGTAATATCCCTGTTCAACCCAGTTGTGCAGGCGTTCGGAAATACTGCGGCAGATGAATACGAACGGATCATATTGTGGACCTAGGCCCGGGCCTCTCTCACAGACTTCCTTGAGTTTATCAACCTCAGTTCCTCCGGAATTAATGAACAATATTGTCTTTCGAGATTCAATGTCAATCTTCATGTAGAAGCTACTTATTCTTTCCTCAACGGCCAATTGGATGGTTGGGAGACGAAGCCTATGTATGCCGAACACGTTCAAAAGGTGTTGTGTTCGAGGGTTGTTGATGAGGGCATCAAATCCTCGTTGTTGTGATTACGTTTGTACATGTGAAATTGGAAGGATAAACCAAATGTCTAGAATTTTCAGTCAGAATCTGGACCTTTCATGTGCTTTATTGAGGGAACTCTACGGTAACTCCCAGCTTCCTCGTCAATCCCAATCCTCTTCTTCCCTTTGATATGCGGGGGAAATGAGACGTCTTCCAAGGCCATAATGTCCTTGGGATCTGATTTGCCAATGAAGGCATGGAGCCAGGCCGAGGAAGGACCGGATCTCGAGAAATTCGGGAACTGTAGAGAGAGCTTCTAATGCAAAACGGACGGAACTTCCACAGTCATGGTTAGATCTGAAAGTTTCCGTTGCATCCAAGGCACTTACTATATTTTAATATTATTTGCCATGTGCGAGTCTTGTGTCTTGGCTGAGCTTAAATATATATTCATAGAAGTTAATATACTTACTACTTCATTCCAACCTCTTAGATCTAGAGGGATAAAATCTATTTCCACAATTCCTGTTTGGTCTGGTTAGGCAGTGCAAGCTCATAATTCATTATATAAACACTTACGCCTTCCCTTAAATGAGTATCTAATTTGCTTTAATATTTTTTCATGTGCACTGAAAGGGAAGAGAGCCAATGGAAGCGTCTTCCCGTCTTCAAGGAGGATCCCGATACGTTGCCCACTGTCAATTTCGGGCATGTATACCTAGGAAATCCGTCTTCTTCGACGTGGCCGTGTTGTCCCTGGTTCAAAGCGTTTGATTCAGCGTCTATTATCTGTCTTAAATGTCGCCGAATTGGACCTTCATCGCCCTCGGCGCTCTCCTCAGCTTCCATAAGGTCTAACAGCTGTTGCCGTCCACGTTAGTCCTCCTCGGTGATTAGCCCAGCTTCTATAAGGTGTCTGATAAAACGCTGCCTTGCATCTTGGTTCTCCTCCTCGGGTCCAGTATTTGGAGGCTCCATTGTCACAACCGTTTCTCGACAGATATGAGGGGACTTCAGGAAGCCGTTTCGAGTGGGATTGAGCAACACAATGTTTCCGCCCAGAATTTTGATAGTCAAGCCAATTATTATGGAATTGATATAAAAAGAAGACACCTGGAGGGGACTGTTTTTTTTAACATATATATAGCCCTGGAGGGAATGTCGGTAGCGGTAGTGCGACGCACCAGTTGTTTTAGCTGTGCATGCCAGGCCACTTTCAAATTTTGGCTAATCCGTGTAAACAGCAAGCGCTGATAATCTCTACTTTTTGTATTTGGTCTGATTTCATTGGATGGTCTTTAATACTCATGCTCCGTTCTTACAATGATATAGAGGGTAGATTGCAGTGGCCTTAGGATTACTAGGTCTAATGATGTCAAGTGTTGAATTTACGATCAAATAAGTATTGATTTGCAAGATGCGTAGTAGATGAAGGCTTGAGACGGATATTTATGGATGTCAGCAATAACCTTGGCTATCAAATTCCAGACAAAACATCACAATTTTTGCAGAATCAATTATCATGAATATTACTAGCCATATTCAAAGAGTCTATATAAAGCCTTTCTTATCTCACGGATTCTTTTCCAGGTTAAGATCTAAGTTAGTGTGCGTCTGGTGTGAACATTTCCTATTCGGGTGGGAAGCCCAGCCCTAAGAACTTAAGTCGGGATCGATTGATCGGACAACAGGCCGAGCGTAGGTATGAGTCATGCCGGACGTTTTTCAGAATATTTTTTTTTTGTCTTGAGTATATATGATCGGATGGAAATTCTTGAAATCCTGTTTTCGGATTCTGTTCGCAATAAGATCAATTGAACAGAATCAACATGGCGTCGTCAATCCTAGAACCGCAAACTGGATACAGTTCACCAGCTATATCACTCAGTCGAATTCCAACCTTAAACCGCGAACAACAACAAAATGAACCATCTCTCGAACACGCCGAGCCAGTTATAACAACCTCTCAGGAGCAAATTTCAAACTTGTAAATCCTCGCCCCCAAACCACCAACTCCCTCCTCGACGGAATCGCCTGCTGACCGACATCTAGCAAAGCGACGATAATAGTTATCGCCTCATTCATTATAGTCTTCACGTGCTGCGGCATAAACTTCTCCTTCGGCATCTACCAAGCCCTCTACGAATCTTTGTCTCATGAACCCAACACACCCTTCACGGGCTGCTCACCGGCCTTGATCGATCTAATCGGTACCACGGCAGTAGGTATAATGACCATCGGCGGCCCCTTAGCAGTAGGCTGGGCGAAAACCTTCTCTCCGCGAAAAGTGTGTCTAATGGGCGCCACGATTTTCACGTTGTCGCATATATTGGCTAGTTTTGGGACCCGATTGTGGCAGTTTGCGTTGACGCAGGGTGTGTTGTTGGGTTTGGGCACTTGTTTGACATACATGACTTCCGTGACTGTTGCGCCGACATGGTTCACGGCGAGGAGGGGGTTGGCGATGGGGATTATACTCTCTGGTACGGGTGTGGGAGGTCTTGTATGGGCGCCCGCGCTCAAGGCGTGTATTGATGCCATGGGGTATCGCAATACCTTACGACTTACAGGCGCAGTATCGTTTGTGTTGAATACCTGCGCCGGAGCGGCGATGACATGGGAACCAAGCCGCAAAGCTCAGAATGAGATCGAGCGGAGGGCACCACAAGCAACGCAAAGAAGACGAAATATGCTCGCGGTCCCGCTGGTGGATTTGAAATTGATGAAGTCGAGAAAATTCATTGCGCAGGCTTCGGGCGCTGTGTTTCAGGGTGCTGCGTATTATATCCCTGTCTTCTTCTTTGCGACGTATGCGTCTACGCTGGGGTACAGTGACACCGCCGGCGCGAATTTCATCGCTCTCAGCAATGCATGTAATGCAATTGGCAAGATCGTTATTGGCTACGCAGCAGATCGATACGGGAGATTGAACGTTTTGCTACTCACGACAATTATAAGCGCGATATCAGCGTTGGTGTTTTGGGTGCCTTCTACGCTACTACCACTTGCATCACACCAGGAAGCTTCTCGCGGTTTGTTTATTGCCTTCACTATCTTCTATGGTGTATTCGCCAGTGCGTACGTCGCGCTCTTCCCGACGAGTCTGGTCGAA
This sequence comes from Talaromyces verruculosus, assembly GCA_038993655.1. Classification (NCBI taxonomy): domain Eukaryota; kingdom Fungi; phylum Ascomycota; class Eurotiomycetes; order Eurotiales; family Trichocomaceae; genus Talaromyces; species Talaromyces verruculosus. The sequence goes on from JBBVQN010000056.1 coordinate 25,666, forward strand.
CTGTTTGGACCGCAGAACTTTGCATCTGTGAATGGGTTTTTGTATATGCTTCGAGGACTCGCGACGATGGTCGGAACCCCCGTAAGTGGACTGCTCATTCGCGGGTCTGCAGCGGCGGCGGGAATGACGCCGAGGATGTATGAGGGTATGTCGGTGCTGGTGACTATGTTGTTGTTTGCGACTGCTTTTTCGTCGGTGTGGGTTAGGCTTGAGGCAATGATTGGGCCGGATGGGAGGGCGAATTGGAAGTGGAAGTTGTAATCTGTTTTACATAGCCGGTTGATGATCTTGGATGATTGGATGATTGGACGAATTGGCGTAGCATGGATAGACTGATAGACGGTCATGTACATAGTTTACTCTCGACTCGATTCGATATACGAGTGGAATACGTTAAAAGGCTTAGATTCAATAGATTTCATTTTTATATCAACATCAGGAACATAAAAGTCATAAAAGCCAAACAAATAATAGGACTGGGTATAAATTGTACGTCAATAAGCGATTTGCAACGAGTGTAGAAGTGATCCCTTCAGAAGAAAATCAAGAAAAAATGCGTCATTTCATGCTTCAACCCCATGACATGTCTCATGTGACTCATCAAATCATAGCCAGATTCAGTTTGTGAAAAAGGAAAATCCATAGAACGATGTCTGGGTCATCGAATGTAATATCAAGATTCAAAAGCAGACGCCAAACTCCAAGCGATTTTTCCAGTAAGATGATAAAAGATTAGTTATAGACACTGACGCCGCTAGCAGCACCTCCCCAACGCAACCTCTTGAGGCTGCCTTTCACTGCATCCGTGCCACAGTTGGCTGATGGACTCAATTGATCTGACAAGCCCCTGCCAACCATCGATTCCATGCCCATTTCTGTTCGACCAACTTCGCGGCCGAGGGCGTATCCAGCTGAGAAACTGATAGCTGAAAACAACACAACAACACCGGCACTAATGACCCATGTCATTAGAGTGGGGTTAACGCCGACGAGCGAACCGCTCATACTAGTCTGTCGCGATTTCTTTGATGCTGCTGTGTGAGACGAACTGCGATCCTTGGATGCTTTCCTCTTGCCCTTTGAAGGTGCTGAAGATGAGATGGAACGAGGTGGTTTGGGCTGCTGCATGTTTCGAACATCTGTTCGAGGGGTTCCAGTGTTCATTCTCGGTGCGCGACCTCCGTCATCTGTTTCTTGGCCCATTGCGACTGATTCAGAGACGAGACGGAATGAGGATGCTGGTGCAATTTGTGGACCTGCAGGCGGAGGCGTACTATCGTTCTTTGGCGCCCCACGAACGGCTGTACCCAAAGATAGCAACGTAGACAGACTAGCGCGAAGGGCAGCGTCGTGATCTGCCTGGTAACTGGGAGAAATCATATTATATGGTACATGTTGCATGCGGCTGCTCCTGCGAGTGTTTCGAGCTGTCGAACTTGAGTTGTGCCGTATAGCAGTAGCTTGACTACTGTTAGAAACCAGACTCGGTGTAGTCCCTGGCCCGTTATAAGATCTTGATCGTGAATATTGTGGTGCGTGTGAGAATGCATTCGGTTGCGGAACAAATGGTGATGAACTTATCCGCGGTCCCAAGGCTGTTGACCGATCATCTTCATCATCCTCCCCAGACGATGTATTCTCCGACATGGACCCATGGCGCAAGAGTAGTGCATCACCTCGAGATTGTGCCGTAACGTCTTCATTAGATCCACTCATGACTTTATCAGACTCGCTGTCACTTTCGTCGTATTCGTCCTGACTGCTGCCAGCTATGCTTGATTCTCGCGAAGAGTCTTGAAGTAAGGACACTTGATGCTTTGCCCGTCTTCGCTTATTCCGAAGCTGCGATATGGCCGGATCTGATCGTTCAACTCGGAGGCCTGTTGTGATGATGTCGTCGGTGGTCGCAGCCGATGATAGTGAAGACGTCGACGGTTGTGAGGATACTTCGATCCACGAGTCTATATAATATCGGAGTGAGTATAGATCAAAAGGGTTAAAGTATGGTGCGTCGGGCGATGAGGAAGGGGTAGTGGGATAAGAGTCGTCCATCTTGATAGTATAGAAAGTGCAGGACGTGGTTGATTACAGAAAGAAGTTGAAAGAGATTGAAAAGAAACGGGATAATACCTTCAGATCGTAGCCTAGGGTTTCGTGACCCTAGAGGACTGTCTCGCGACGACGAAGCACCACCCCGTGCCCTGTACAAGGCAGCACTGCTCTCCGAGGTCGCTGTGGTATCGTGACCATGTCCGTCATGCCGATGAGACTGCATCTTCGAGCGATGAAGAACCGGGTACTTGACTTGTATATTGATGATGTATATAAAGAAGAGAATAGAGCTAGTATCCTCTTCCCAGGCACAGGAAGAGGTAGTCGATAAAGAGAAACAAAGTATGAATGAATGTTTCGTGGATATGGATTATCGGCCTGATGGGGGTGGGGCAGATAGTAGCGGTGTCCAATGCCAACCCAGTCAGTATCTTATCAGCGCGCGGGGACCGTCTCACTGTACGTAGTACCGCAGTATGCATGTACGTATATACGTATTCGTGGTTGTGATCTCGATGCTGTCAACGAGAAACAGACAGAAGATGAGAAAAGATAGAAGGAAGCAGCTGGAGAAACAAGATAGATGTCACTCGCAAGCTGAGCTGAGCACGAGGAAACCGGCAACTGACTGAGCAGCCACAGCCAGCCAATCCGAACACCTGACCGCCAAAGCAAGGTGTAATGACGCTGGGAAGTCACGTTGTCTAGCTGTCTGATGTTTCAGTGCGATCGGATCGCAGTGCACCGTGTATATATATAAGTTATGCAAGATACGCGCCCTGGAGTAGTAGTTGCAAAGAGATTTGTTGTAGAGAAGAATAAAGAATAAATGGGTGCCTTGTCTCTCGGGCTGAAGATTGCCGGATCGCGATATCCTGGGGCCGTTTGTGGAAGTACGTGCATTCTCTGTCCAAGTGATGAGCTGTACGGTGGAGCCAGCATAAGCCCGCGGGGCTGCGGCCGTATCGCGTGGTTATAGCCAATGATTGGTGCGTGGGGTTAAGCTTATTGGGCGACATTGGCTGTTCGCGTCATGCCAAGCCCTCTGATTTGCGAGGATACTTGAAGTATAAGTAGGTTAACTAGTTATAGTGAAGGAGTATGATATGAAGTCATGAAATGAATTGATCAACACCACAGTCGTAAAACCTACAGTAAATAGCAATGGCAAACTTTTGAGTTCCGATAATCCCACAAGCAAAAAGGTATTCCAGTGTACATGCATCAAACAAGCGGCCGTCATCTACTAGATGACAACCATGATTACAACTTACCGTTTAAAAACATTTAATCGAAAGAGATCTTCTTGCCAGAGAACTCTCCGACACCACCGCGGTTGGTGGAGTTGGCGCCGGTAGCACCACCACGGCCGCCACGACCACCGAAGCCACCGCGACCACGGCCACCACCACGGGGACCACCACGGCCACCGCGACCGCCGAATCCACCACGACCACCTCCTTGGCGCTCTCCCTGGGGACGAGGAGTGCTGAAGTCGAGGCGGATAGCACGTCCACCAATGTCGGTACCTTGGAGTTCGTTCAAGGCCTGGCGAGCCTCGTCGACAGAAGAGAACTCGACGTAACCGTAACCCTTAGGACGGCCGGTCTCAGCGTCCGTGGGGAGACGGACTCCCTGGATCTGTCCCTGACCTTCGAACACTTCACGAACAGTGCTCTCGTCAACACCGAAGACAAGGTTGCCAATGAAAAGGGTGTTGCTCTCAGGGCTGGTCTGGTCGCCGAATGATCGGGCGCGGGTCTGAGCCTTCTCTCTGGGAGCCTGGCTGTTGGCATCACGGGGCTTGGCGTAGTCGAGGTTGATGGTACGGCCGTCGAGCTCGGTGTCTTTCTTGGCTTCGTAGGCGGCCTTGGCGCTAGAGGCATCGGCATACTCAACGTAACCGAATCTATAGAAAATTAATCCCAAGTTATCAACAATGTAGACAGTAGTGCTTACCCTCGGGAGCGACCAGTCTCGCGCTCGGTCATAATACGAACACCGCTAAGCTCACCGAAGCTCTCAAACTCACGGCGGAGCCACTCCTCATCGACGTTCCAGGAAAGGTTACCGACGAAAAGGTTGGGAGAGTTGTCGGCAGATTCAGTCTTGGATTTCTTTGCGTTGGTGGCAGGCTCCTCTTCAGCCTTGCGCTTCTTGGGTGCTTCCTTCTCTTCCTCAGACTCGGAAGAGTCAGAGTCGTCAGAGTCGTCAGAGTCATCCTCGGATTCAGATTCAGCCTTCTTAAGAATTGTTAGTATCAAAGATATAATGCTATATGATGTGATGTAGACGAACCTTGGCAGGAGCCTCAGACTCGCTCTCGGAGGAGTCGGAGTCATCGGACTCATCGCTGGAGGCGTCCTCCTTAACGGCAGCCTTCTTGTCGGTCTTCTTAATCTCCTCCTCGGACTCGGAGTCAGAAGACTCAGACTCGGAAGACTCCTCCTTGGCAGCAGCCTTCTTGGCCTTAGGGGCAGGCTTCTCATCCTCAGATTCTGACTCAGACTCGGAGGATTCAGAGTCAGAAGACTCCTCCTCCTTAGCAGCAGCCTTGGTGGCCTTAACAGCAGGCTTCTTGACCTCCTTCTCTTCCTCGCTCTCGCTCTCGCTCTCACTCTCGCTGGAGGAAGCCTCCTTCATCTCCTCGTCAGAGTCGGACTCGGACTCAGAGCTGGGAGTAGGCTCCTTCTTCTTGCGAGCAGCCTTCTCTTCCTTGGCCTTCAGCTTGCGAGCAATATCCTTGCTCTTAGCCTTGGGGGATTGAGAAGCCTTTGTGACACCAGCATCCTTGACCTTGGACAGGACTTTGTCGGTAGCCTTGTCGGCCTTGCTGCCCTTGGTAGCGGACTTTGTCTTGGACATTTTTTTATCTATAAGCGAAGTCAACGGTTAGATTGCATCCAGGTCGAGAGAAGGAGAAGGAAAACGTACTGATAAATATGATTGATCAACGAGAAAATTCTGAACACGCGGCAAAAATCCCACAGAATCAGATGTAAAGATCTGATAAAACCCACAAATTAGAATCAAGCCCACAGGAACGCAACAACGACTCTCGGTATGCAAAGACTTGCAAGAACCGACAACACTCAAGGAACAGCCCACAAGGAACGTAGCCCTCAGAACCCACAGTGCATAAGCCCACAGAGACGGACGAGGAAATAATGCAATCCTCTTTGTATGATGAAGCCCTCTAGATAGAATGAAGCCCACACAAAGCAAAGTGCAAAAACCCGAAGCCCACAGCCCTCAGTGATAACAGCCCACAAAGTGATCTGGAGTACCTTGTCGTGAGTAATGTAAAGATAGGATGGTATTTACCTTTTATATGATATATAGGAAGTGAATCCTATTCGATTTTTTAAGATGAAAAAGACGAAAAATGAGGATGAGGAATGATGAGAAAATCAGATTGCAGAGGGAGAAGCAGAGCTCTTATCAGGAAAAAAAAGTTTCTCTCGGGACGGCTGGGTGGAGTTGCTGGGGGAATTATTTTCTTCGAATTTTCACTCACCGCCCGATAAGGATTGACCGCCTAGGGGTCCGTGCTACTAGATAAGGCAGAAACTGCACGTGACCTTACGGCCAGTGATTGCCTCGACGGCATCAACAGGACGAATCAGCGATATTACTTCAGCAAGCTACTGTCTTCATAGCTACCAACAGCTCAATTGATTGCCCATCGACGTATTCGAGAACTCACAAGCTTTAACCTTGATCCAATCAATTGAATTGATAAATTGGCGCATTCGGAGAGGTCAAATTAGAGCTCTGGTGGAGCTTGCAAGGCCTACCTTGTCTACCCAGCTTCAACAATGAACCCCTCGGGACCTTTGAGAGTGCTAGGCACTATTGCGCGGCAAACGTCACTCCGATCTACATTACAATTACAATTCATCTCATCAAGATCAAGAGCGTTCTCAAATCTGAGCCCGAGGCTGTCAGGAGCGGCACCTCGGGGATGGACACCTACGCCATTCGTGACGGAGACGGTAGTACGTGAAGGCCTTATCGATCATTCAAGTGGATCATGCTAATAAATGACTAGGGTGGAGGATGGCACACATGTAAGCACAACCACACAACTCGAAATCACATCTCCGCAATCATTGAAAGCGACGCAAGCTAATGCATTGCGCCGAAAGATGACATATTCTCCCGATTACTCAAAGAACGAATTATCTGCCTCAATGGAGAGGTCGACGAAACCACATCGGCCGCCATCGTCGCTCAACTCCTATTCCTCGAAGCGGACAACCCCGAAAAGCCGATTCATCTGTACATCAACTCCCCTGGAGGTTCAGTGACGGCTGGACTTGCGATTTACGACACCATGACCTATATACAATCACCTGTACACACAATCTGTGTCGGCCAAGCGGCTAGTATGGGATCTTTATTGTTGTGTGGTGGCCATGCCGGTAAAAGGTATTGTCTACCGCACTCATCAATCATGATCCATCAGCCCTCGGGTGGATATTTCGGACAGGCTAGCGATATTGCGATTCACGCCAAGGAGATTCTCCGAGTCAGGACGCAGCTCAATCAGATCTACCAACGGCATTTGACCGGCAAGAAGCAATTGTCGTTGGATGAAATCGAGAAGCTGATGGAGAGAGATTATTTCATGGGTGCTCAGGAAGCGCTAGAGATGGGCATTGTGGACGAGATTTTGGACCGAAGGCTGAAGCCCGAGAGTGAGAGTGAAGCCGCCAAGTGATACCCGTGAAAGCATGAATGGCCTGTATAATATTGATGTGATATGAGGTGATGCATATTCCCTACTCAAGCTGCAAAGCGGTGTACTTTATGATTCTCATCTCACGACATTCTCTTCTCTAAAAGAGACAATACAACATGCTCCTGCGATCTGGCTTCAATTGAAGTCAGATAGCTTGTACCAATACATTCCGGGCATTCAATGGTGACTTTTCTTCCCACACAGAATAGAATACGTATCTAAAGCGGGTGCCATCTAAAAGTGCCTTCTTTAAGGCTCAACAAGTCGACTTTGTCGCCCGCACTCATTCCACTATTCCAAGGTCTCAATTCTACTTCTGGTAAGATCATGGTGTCAACTTGATCTTTGGTGACCGTTGCTTTAGAATCTCATAATGGCGATCCGATGACTCATCGGTGTCTAGTTCGAGCGCCGACGTGTCAGGCTGTAACATTTCTCGACACTATGTCTATACGACCAGATCGTCTCAAGTCAGATTGGGTACGTATTCATCCCTTCAAAGATAATCACTCAGTGTATACAAGACATGGCATCCGTACAATTTTTTAGACACCCCAACCCCTCCCTGGTTCAGCAAGTCCTTCGAAACTATTTCCCTGCTTCAGTCCCCATCTATCAACGCATTCAATCGCCCCAAAACATCCCTGAACGGCAGGTCCTGCTTCTAGCAAATTTCCCTCCAACCTACAGTTCAAATCTTGCCGAACTAGACACAAAGAGTCCTGTAACGGTCTCACTCATAGACCGTTCAAGGCATAATGAATCTCAAATCGCCATATTCAATACGCTATGTCAGCGAGATACGAAACCCACAGACCTGTCAAAAGAAGCTCGGGAGATATTAGCCAACCAACTACGTGAACTACTGCGAACAGTCTATCATATCGGAAACAGCTATTCGGCCGCAGAAGTGAAGCCACTGAACTACCCCTTCTCGCCCACGCTTCGATTCACAGCGTCCCATGAAGTAATCGCGGACATCCTTTTCCAGGATCTCGCTGTTGAACCAGAATATCGTCATGAATATGATGAGTTGATATTCTCCACATCTCAAGTGAAAGACATGCTCGCCTCTCGCAAACTGCCCCAGGGTTATGAACTCGGAAAAGTGCCCGCTGGCGAGATAGAATTGGTTACTGGCACATCCAAAGTGAAGAGACAGCCGGCAACTCTGCTGGAGAATCACAATGCTGCAATACTATACACAAACTCTGATAATACTGCACGAAAGGAGCTTGTTGCATGGGCGTACCTGTCTATCGACCAATCACTGACGACGCTCTACGTCCTTCCAGATCATCGTGGAAAGGGGTTAGGAAAGATTGTGACCGGCGCAGTGATACGACATCTTTGTGATGGCCTTGTTTGTGGAGAGAGGAAGATACAAAGTGACTGGTGCTTTGCGCAGGTGGCTGCTGATAATGCGGAGAGTCAGGGGGTTTGTAGGTCATTGGGTGCTAGATTTCATAAGCGGACGGTGACTTTGGGGTTTGATTTGGATGCTTGGGCTGGGATAATCCAATAATTGAGGAATGATGTTCGACTGAGGTGTAGTGTAGTTGAAGTCTGAGAAGAGACAGTATACTTCCAAAACAAGCCATCTGAATAAGAATACAGAAAGCAACGACAAAGCAAGGCCGTTGGTAAAGCGCAAGCACTCCTTGCTGTCACGATCCAAATCTTCCTTCGGCTTGCTTTTCATATTTCAACCACCTCTCCGGCACCTCATGCACCTTCTGTCCTGCTTTCGCAACCTCCGCGCACCACTCACGGAATTCTCGAAATTCCCTCTTTGTCACGCCCGACCCCGGACCCAATTCGAAACGCCTTCCACCCGCCATTACGAACGTAGAAGCAACTATTTCAGTAGTCCACTGATCATTCAGAACAGTGATGCCGCGCTTCTTCATATCAAACATAGACCTGGCGCACCGCTTTTCAAAGTCGGCAGAGGATTCGCCTTCTTGTCGTGGCATTTGATTGCGTAAGGTGCTTCCGAAGATGATGGACTCAGGATCAGCGCCGTCGGCGATGAGTTGATCGCGCCAGGCGCGCGCTGAAGGTCCATAGTCCTTGCGCGTTTCGTGGACCATGGGTTCATCGTCTGAGTCTCCATGGCTTTGTACTGAATCAGAGTTTGTCACACCCGAGCGTTGATCGAGAACTTCTTGTTCAGACATCGTTAGATGAGTACCTGATACTGTCTTGTAAGTTATAGAGCCAGGCAGCAGGCGGAGGCATATTGATATCATAGACTAGTCCATATACGGTTAGTGAATATCGGAGCTCTCCCGAATAATTTCTTGAGCTTTTTTAGAGCTCTCGAGATCATTCAGCCAATGAGTTCTATCTCACGAGATGTCATGCTCGTCACATATTCCATATAAGCAATGGCGACTTCAGATATTGTCTAACTTATTCCTTCCTCAAAGCGAAGCCCAAACATGCCGACTCAACGGAAGACGATATTTATCGTCCAGCAAAACACTCGGCACTGTCAGCACCTACAGCACAAGCAACGACAACCACCACCATGATAACGCCTCCTCTACGTCTCCCGAAAATATAGAAAACACACCACTCAACAAAAAACCTCGCCCATCCGACTCCCTCCCCAAATCCCCTCTCTTCAAACTAGCCGAAACCCGCCCAATCGGCCATCGACCTCGAAAATCCCAAGGCACAAAAGCCGACGATGCTCGCCTCCGCGATAATCCCTGGGCAGTCGCCCTCGCCTCCCCGCCACGATACTGCTCGGCGACAGCGGGGCGCATACCAAAAGCGTTTTTGACAGAAATGAATCTCGTACGACGAATCGACGAAGCTACAGATGGGAAAGTGCGACAGACTAGTATGTGGTGGATGCCCGCTGCATTACTCAAAGACAAAATTCCGTCGAATACTACTGCTACACCTGGAACAGCATCGGATAATAGAAAACCGCCTGTTATGCGTATGCTCACGCGTGCTCTTCTTATGGAGTATTCACCTCTAGCGAAAAGGGCGAGTAGGAAGGTGAAACCGTTTCAATTGGTGCCTTCGGAATGGCGGATGCGTTTGGGTTCTGATCTCTCGAAGGTGGAGTGGCCGGAGAGGTTGACTGATTTGATGTTTAAGTATCTGGGTGGGAAGGTTGTGAAAAGTCTTAAGGAGGCTTATCGCTATGAACGGATTAAGAGCGAAAAGGCGGATCAGTGGCGGGTTTTGGAGGTTTCCGATCTGTCGGTTTGTAGTTTGGTGGAAGGACTACGGCATATCGAAATGGAGAATATGGGGACGGGGGCTGTGGTTATTATGGGAGATTCGGAAGCGGAATCGACAGGCGACCCCTTTGACTCGAAGTTTCCGGATTATCTCACTCTGCCTCAGACGCAATCTGTCGTCCCGGTCATCGACCTCAGCACCCTGCTGTCGGCTTCAGACCGCCAGGCACTTCGAGAAGCAATTCCTCGGTTTGCTGAGAATGCATTGTTTTTTCGTGCGGATGGCCCTAAGTCGGTGGATGCGATGCTGGCGATGTGGGAGCTGAAGGGCTACGTTATGCATGATGCTGAACACGTTCGGGATTTGAGAGCTGAATAAAGCGTCAAACTCGACATGATCTCCTCTTCAGTGTCGGCGAGGTACCTTTGTACATAAACATGGACGAATGCCCATTCCCAAAAATTGTATCAAAGCACTGCTATCTACATATTACTCTACCGCTGTATCCTTCTATGCTTACTTACTCTCCGCGCCCAAAAAATCACTCAACTTATCAACATACGCCAACGGTCTCACAGGCCCATTCAAAATATCATCCTTGGTACTCACACCCGTCAACACAGCCAACGTACCCCCCAACTTCCCCTCAACACCAAACCTAATATCCGTATTCGTCCTATCGCCAACCATACAAGTACGATTACGATCAAACTGGAATTTGCCCTCAATAGCATCCATCATCGCCTGACTCGGTTTTCCGAGCGCAATCGGTTCTTTGCCCAGCATCATGATTAGTGGTGCACTTATCGATCCTGCGCCGGGGAACAGGGAGCCTTGGTTGGGTAACGTGCTGTCTATATTTGTAGCGAGAAACACTGCGCCGCGGCGTATGTACTGGAATGCGAGCGACATCTTGAGGTAATTGATATGAAAATCGAGTCCGACGAGGACAACGCCAACTTCGGGGTCGAGCATGGATGGGTCTCCGCTTGCCATCAGTTTGTAATCTTCGGGGACGAGGTCGCGTCGTAAAGCCGGGTCGGTGCCGCCGATAAAGGGTACATTTTCGTTGCGGAGTTCTTGCTCAATGCCGGTTTCGCCTAGGACGAAGACTTTGCGTTTGTTGGCGGGGAGTTTGAGGATGCGCGAGATGTAGATTGAGGCGCTGTAGGAGGAGGAGAAGATTTCCTCCTTTGCGACAGATAATATGGTCAGTTGGATGGTTTGTCTGTGAGGAGGGGTGTTAACGTACGACGTTGCTTGGGATACTCAGTCCATCGAGTTTCTTTTTGTAGTCTGCTCGTGATTTTGTGCTGTTGTTGGTGACGAAGACGACCTGTTTTCCTTCATGCAGCCAAAATATGTCAGTGCCCGACTGTCGCTGCAGTGTCTTCGGTAGGATTCATACCTCTACTTCTCAACAATTCCAATGTCTCAGCTGTGCCCGGAAATGTGTGGTCACCGGACCAAAGCACACCTTTCCCATAGATCAGTAAACACGAATACAAATCGTCTTTGAGCCGAAGAAGCACTAACCATCGCAGTCGAAAAGGAATGTCTATCATGGCAGGAATTAGTAATCGAGCGTATAATCGTAATGCTCAGAACTCACGTCGAAACGATCGATGAACGCATTCAGGACAGCGGGGTTGCCTGTGAGATATTGCGGGGATGATGTCGTCATTGTTTCTGAGTGATGTGCGGGCAATTCAATGAACGTACGAGAGAAGCAAAACAGATCTATAATGTACGAAAAGAGACTGGGCAAAAGTGGTATACACAGTCTTTTATAACAAGATCTCTGAAACTCCGCGGATACATAAATCTTCTTGGTCGCGGGCCGCGGGGCGCCGATTCGGACCCTGATTTCTCCACGTGATGGCGGGGGATACTACAATATCGGCTTACATGCCGATTGCTAAGACATAAGACGTAGATCATAGAAGAAGCGTATATTTCGATTGAAGATGGTTTGAGTGCACTCTTTGAATAGACTACTCTTTCAAGAACTGGCTCAAAGCATTGGTCACAACCGGGACTTGCTGATGGAACAGCTTCACTCGCTCCTTCTCCCATCCGTCGATAGTTCCCCTGGCCATACCAATACCAAACTGATCCTCACCCTTGAGCAATTCCTCATATGTTTGGTCGGTAAATGCCTGCAGTGGCATACCAATCTTGCCGCCATCCTTGAGGTCCGGCTGGTGACGTTCATCGTGTAATTCCGTCTGCACTGCTGGGGGGAAGACTTCGACTACCTTGACTTGATTGTCTGGTTGTTGCTTGAGCTGTTCACGGAAGACAAGTAGCCAATGGTGCAAAGCAGCCTTGGAGGCATTGTATCCTCCCGTCCGGATTACGGTAGGTATGATGCCCAATGTAGCACTGATATAAACAAGATGGGTGGTCGTCTTTTGGGCCTGCAAGAAGGGGAGGAACGCCATTGTGAGATGTATAATACTGGTGTAGTTGGTGGTCAGTTCCTCCTGCACGATGTTGAGATCAACAGTCTCTGGTTTGGCGAAATTGAATGATCGTTGGATTCCAGAGTTCAGAATAATGGCGTCGATGTCAGGGTGTTCAGAGGTGGCTTTGGCCGCGAACGCAGAGATGTCCTGCAGCTTTGTAATGTCGAATGGCACCGCGGCGCTCTTGTCTGATCCAAGCTGCTTGACGAGATTGTCGAGTCGCTCTTGTCGTCGGCCTACGAGCACTACTTTGCTTCCACTTGCGACCAGTTTAATGGCTAGAGCCTCGCCAATTCCAGAGGTGGCGCCGATAACCAGAGCTTTTTTATAAAGAGGAGAGGACATTGTTGATGATTGATCTTCGACTTTGTTCAAGAAATAGTATTTGTAGTCTTGCTGAGTGTGCTTGATCCTTCACGAAGAAAGACCCGTTGTATTTATAGACAGCACGGCTGCTGGGGCAAACTTTGTTTCATTTGAAGAGGAACCTCGCATATTGTCTTTAAAGCCGTCGAAAATCCGAGAGAAAATGTCGCATTTCAGAAGGTGGTGGAAAGTGTCGCCATAGACAGATAATGGTGGAGTGTAGAGCTGCGACATCTCATTGGCCAGTTCGCAAGTTATCTCTCAAAACGGATTAGCGTCAGTCCATAGATCTGATTCAATCTGATTGGCTGCCCGCTTCGACTTCTTGCCTTTTCGACGTCACTTTCAGCTTCAAGCCCGACTACTTAACACGCTCTTTTTATGTTATTTCGCTAGGGATACGGAGCATGCAAATCATGTCTTTATGCATCTAATGGTATGACCGGTGTCGCAGGAGGCTCGAAAGGATGCCATACCTGCCGCAAGCGCAAAATCAAGGTATGACTTCGGACACAGTCGCACCTTCATTAGCCTAGCACTGACTTTTTACCTAGTGTGATGGCGGCAAACCGGCATGTAAGCAGTGTGCGAGGGGCTCCTGGGCCTGTGAAGGCTATGGTCGAGCTCTAGTGTTTCGTAATCACTCCTCAAGCACTTTTTCAGATGAACCGCGTCGCTATCCTCGGCGAGGCAATGCACCGCAAACCGGTCCATTGACAATTTCCTCAGCTTGGCATACTGTACAGGTTCCATACACTCAACAAGTTAATTATTTGGCTGGTGGCAGCCTGCTAGAGCCTCGGTCAATTACACAAGCTGTGAGCAAAACACTCTACGACCAGTCGTTCAGTTCATTTATTACATTCTGCCTGCCTGAGCGAGCTTCCGAGGAGGTTCCTTTGGCATGGCTATTGTCCTTGTACCAAGGTTCTTTGTGCTCAGAGACCTTGTCTCTAGCTGCCGCCGGCGTGGGATATGGTTGGATTGGACATGAAGTGTGTTCCAGTGATGCACTTTATCGCGGCCGTGGACTCTACTGCAGTGCTCTATCTAGCGCGCAAGGCCTCCTCAGAAGCTCAAAGTATACCGAGCAGCTACTACCGACTATCATGATGCTACTTTTATACGAGGTAAGCTGTACCATCATTCTCATTAAATCCAGATACTAACTGTTACGTGCAGCTTTTCGAATTTGGTACTCAGTCCAGCACAGGCTGGGAAGCTCATGCTAGTGGCATCGAGACTATCCTACAGCTCTATGGCCCACAGATATTCACAAATTTTCTAGGGCTTCAGCTGTTCTATTTTTATAGAACTATTGGCGTATGTTCTTTCGGCATCTTTTTGTAGGCAAGGAACTAAATCATGCAGGTATTGCGAAGCCTCACTCTTCGAAAATCTACATTTCTCTCGAAAGCAGAATGGATCAACGTTCCTTGGCCTCAAGGCGCAAAGAATTCCTATCATCAGTTCTTGGATCTAGCTGCCGAAGTTCCTAATATTCTCGAACAGATTGATAGCCTTGCGGGAGGCGATAACCCCGGACAATACGAACATAAATTTCTTGAAAGACTCGGTCGCCAGACTCTAGACCTCATACACAGGATAAAAGAGTGGGAGGAACTCAACAGCCCTCGCCTAGCTCAAGGACCGCCACACATATTCTCTACAAGTGGGATATCGATGAATAGCACTGACTGTCTTCAACCTCGTGCTCATCGGTATCCAAGCAGACGTACCCCAGCTGCCGGAACTCCTTTCGATGAACTTCAGTCCGCACGTCTGATGCTTTTCAACTGGGCTGTCACGCTTACGCTTTATATTAGCCTTTACGACAAGCTCCCTGTATCCCCTTATCTTGAGAATATGTTTTGGAATGAGAGTTCGCATCCAATATCCCTACATGCCTTGGAGTTTGAAGCCGAAAGGTTGGCATATAAAGTTACGTTATGGGCAGATTTCTGCTGCCAAAATGCATGGCAGAGTTTTGGTCCTGCAATTGGGATTTTCAGTGTCAAGGCAGCTATGCAATGGTATGAAGTGAGGTTAAAGACCTGTTTGCCTCATGCTTCAGAGGTACTTGCTCAGCAACAGTTGCAGAAATGCCATACGCTTCTTGAGCACCTAACATATTGCGACCGGAATAGCGAATTCACACTGCCAGTAGTCTAGAAGTACACTTTTAGACATCAATGTTCAATCATCTTAATGACTTAATCTTAAGACTAACGTAGACCTTTGCGGCATACGTGCATTTCGAGATGCCAAGACCTGGAGGCTTCCCGTATGCCATCATCAACTTTCATGCTGTCAACAACATCAAAGACTTTATATCGTTCCTTAGTTTCAGGTCACTTGTGGCTCTTACCTATACTTTAGGTAATAATAGCACAAGCAAATCATAATCACTTCAGGAAACCTACTGGACAAAAATCGGTAATTTTTCATGATGCAAGTTGCCGAAATTCTCTCCGACCTTACATCCTTGAGAGCTTGTGTAAGTCACATCCATCTCTACCTCAAGACTCCCATCTATCACCTCGCTTCAGATGAACTAACCTATAATCAAGGGCCACAACGAGGCCCTCGCTCTCGTCAACGTCCACAAACCAACAGACGCATCAGCGACCACGGCAGATGGCACACAACAATCAGACCAACACGCCGAGCTCTCAAGAGCACAGGAGCTTGTAGATCTCCATTATGGAGTCAAGGTCAAGCATATGGGCAGTGCGCCGAATTTTGAGCCTGTTGTTGACGCAGGATTGAGACGGGCGAGGGAGGATGTGAATCGGGTGTTGAGGGAGTTGGATGTTTGATATGACTGTATACAATCATGAATTACTTTTGGCGTTTTCCTTTCACGTTGATTAGCAGCATATTCTACCATGATCAATTTCTTTCTTTCTTTTTTTTTACTCTTTTTGTCAGGTGTCTATACAAACACGCAAAGAAGTCATGTGACTGACACAAAAAGGCGGTGACGGTCAATTCAGTCAATTCACATTCTGCCGTTGCCCCGTCTCGACTTTATGATCAGTGTTAATTCCAAGCTTGATTGTTTCTTTGCTCATTCCTCACTTGCTATCTCCCTGTTCGTTATATTCATTGACTCGGCCAGCTCTCACAGAGCTCATATATCTTCACCATGGCTAGCAATGTGGATGCTAAGCTGCTGAAGCAGACCAAATTTCCACCAGAGTTTAGCAAAAAAGTGGACATGACCAAGGTGAATATAGAGGTCATGAAGAAGTGAGAGAAGCTGCACCCTGGATTTTGGACTGCTCTGACTGACTTGGCGAATAGATGGATTGCTGGGAAGCTTTCGGAGTTACTTGGTGACGAAGACGATGTGATTATTGAGCTCTGTTTTGGCTTGTTAGAGACCTCCAGATATGTAAGTTGCCTGCCTTAGCTATTAATGACAATCTGTATGCTAAAAAATTCGTGTGTCTTTAGCCCGATATAAAAGCCCTCCAGATCCAATTGACCGGTTTCCTGGACAAAGATACGCCCAAGTTCTGCCAGGAGTTGTGGAATCTATGCCTCAGCGCTCAATCGAGTCCACAAGGTGTTCCGAAGGAGTTACTGGAAGCAAAAAAGCTGGAATTGAAACAAGAAAAGGTATGCCATATATTTATCAGCAATCACTATGGATGTTATTGCTAATTTATACAGTTGGACGCAGAAAGAGCTGCTGAAGAAGCACGTCGGCGCAAAGAACAAGAACGCGAGCGCGAAAGAGAACTAGAATCTATCAGACAAAGAGAGAGGACGGACCGTAACCGCGGATTTCGTGACAATAGAGGCGGCCGGGGCTCTTACCGCAGGGACTCGCGGTCTCCTCGGCGTCACAGCCCAGACCGGCGCGGTGCAACTTCGCGCCGAGAGTTTGACTCCTACGTACCGCGAGGCAACCGACAAAGCCGTCGAAGTCCTCGATCAAAATCTCGTTCTGTGTCGCGCTCACCGTCTATTTCCAGATCACCTCCTCGTCGCTCGTACCGCTCAGATGAACGCAACAGGAGACGCCCACGATCTGCAAGCAGGTCACCGCCTCCAGATGGAAGGGATTACAAAAGAAGCAGGCGGCGAAGTCCACCACACGGTGATGATCGAGATAGATCTGCTGCCCGCAATGAATCATCATCACGCTCACCTAGTCCCAGAAGAACCCGCCGACGCTATTCGTCTGTCTCTTCGCGCAGTCCCTCTCGTTCACCATCGCCGCCACGAAATCGCAGAAGACGTGACCGTTCTCCTCCTAGAGCCAGGCGGAACACCTCTTCAGTTTCCGCATCTCGCTCAAGGTCTCGACAGCGAGACAGAAATCGTAGGAGGCGGTCATCGTCTCGTCAATCGGATCGTAACGTAAGAGGGACAAAGGCTGATATTGCTATAAAAGGCCGATCTTCTAGAGACGACCGCCGACTGAGCCGCAGCACTTCATCTAGACGAGATCGCTCTGTTTCTCGCAGTGTCTCCCGCAGCCCAAGCCCAAAGGGTGATAGAAAAAGACGTCGATCGCTACCGCGGTATGCTCCATCAGCTAGGCGCCGACATGATTCAGATTCTCCACAGGCAGAGAGACAAAGACATGCAGATGCGGAGGACGTCAAAATGCAGGATGGCAGCGACGTAAGTGCATGATTTTCTCCTGTCATGTCATTAGCTTGCTGCCAATGTGTATGTGTAATTGGCTCATTCGTTTATCATTTCAGGAAAACTGATTGCAAATGGAATAATGCAACAGGCCAAAGGACCAACCAAACTCCGCCTCTCCGCCAACGAGCTTCGAGAGAGGGTGCTGAAAGAAAGACTGAAAGCTATGCGTCGTAGATCGTCGAACGAGAAGACGGAGGTCGCTAGCTAGGTAGGTCTGCTATCAACCATGAGCTGCTTTCTTTCTATCGTTTGGAATGAGACATTGCTATCGAAATTGTCTTGCTAGTTCGGCCAGCGAATCTCGCAAAATATCTATACTTGTTACTATCTATACGGGATCATTGATATATCTTAGGAACAAGATGCGCAGATATTTATCATTAGATATTAACTAATACCACATTACTCTGTCGCTTGTACATATATCAAGGTATTATACAAATATTAACTAAACAGACAACAGCGACGCTTCACCTAGGCACGGCCAGGAGGACGGACAGGACCAACAAGAGCCCTCTTGTCGTTGGAGTGGCATCCACAAGTCTCACCCGAAATCCACTTTCCGAGAATAATCTGGATATCAACCGAGATCTCAACGCCGCTGACGCAACCAGTCATGACACCGATGAGCTCCGCAACAGCATCAACAGCGACATTGACAACAGCCTCACCGGCAATAGCAACACCAATAACACCCTTGACAACAGCACTGAGATCAGCGGCAATATCGCCTGCAATCCAGGTAGTCAAGGTAGCAATATCGGCCGCAGTGAGGACGGAGATGGTCTCGACTTCGGTGACGCGGACGTGCAACCACAACAAGACAGCGGCCTTGAGTTCGACGGTCAGGGAGCAGCTGGTGCTCAATAACCAAGCAGCAAGCTTCTGAACAGCCTCGATGTCGAGCGTGATAGCAGCCTTGGCGCCAACGCAGATTTCGAGAATGGCCTTGATATCAGCATCCAAGTCAACTTCACCGGCAATCCAGGCTTCGAGCGCGCTGATGTAGGTAGCAGACAGAAGACCGGCGGCGTCAACAGCGGCATCGATCGAAACACCAATTGAGCCGGAGATGGAGGCAGCAGTGGAAACAGTTCCGATAGCGACGGCTCCCACGCCAACCTCGGCCTCGAGCCAGAGTCCGACAGCAGCCTTGAGAGCAGCAGAGAGACCGCATTCGGAGCCTGCGAGCCAAGCGGTAATGGCGGCTTTGACGTCGGCGGTGAGAGCAGTAACCAACCCACCGTTTGCGCAAATGTGGAGGGCAACGGCGACTTCGGAGTCGAGGTCGAGGTTTGCCTTGAGGAAAGCGAGCAGTTCAACTTGGAGGGAAGCTTCGAGGATGACGCCGACGGCGGCACCAACAGAAGAGATACCGTTGATATCGACGACGAGGCCGCCCTCGGCAGCAATACCGACGGCGCAGGGAGCGAAGAGGGCGATTTCAGCGATTACGTCCACATCCAACTCGGCAGTGGAGCCGGAGCACCAGCCCTTGAGGGAAGTTTTGACGCTGGCGTCGAGGTCGATGTCAGCGCCGTCAAGCCAGACACTCAACTTGGCCTTTGCGTTGGCGTCGATGAGGTCGGCCTTGAGGCCGAGACTGGCACCGACAAAGGCGGCGGCGCCTTCAGCGCAGAGACCGCTCAGTAGGTCGGAGGGATTGAGGAGGTTGAGCACGTCGGAGATGAGGCCTCGCTCATGATGGAGGGCGGCGGGGACGGGGGCTGAGGGGAGGGCAAAGGCACATGTAGCCAGAGCCGAGATGGCGAAAGCGGCGAAACGCATTTTCAATATGAGAAGGAAATAATAACTCGGTTTGTTCTTTCTAGTAAGGTATGAGCTGAAAAGACTGGATGGCTTTGATAGCTTGCTTAAACGATTGGATGTATGACGCTGTCAAACGAATGTCAGATCAAATTGATCTATGAACGAATGTAGAACGAATGAAGTGGAAAGAATGGTTGGATAGACAGGGAAAAAAAGAGGAAATATAGGACGGTATAGCATAGTCTTTATATACTCAACTCAACTCCCACCAGGGGGTTCTACCTAGTCATGACTCCACAGATCCATAGAGCCTTGGAAAAAGAATCCATAACTTTCCTAGTATGATACATTAATTAATGGGCATCTAGTTTGACTTGTGGCATCCGAGTATAGACAGAGCACGGAGCATCTAACTGCATGAGCCCATAAGGAGCAGACAAGCCAAGGTTGTGCTACTTGTGATGGATAACTTAGGGCTAGCTCGGCTGGATACGTTGTATTACGTGGGTCACGACAGACTCAAACGACATCCAGTCGAACGAGGTCTACCAATTCGGAAAGAAAGGTGGAACCTCTTACTCCGTACAAGAGTACACTACTGCTGTGGAGTCTTTCACTATGGCCCTATTCTGATAGTTTCGTTTCACTTAATGGGCGATTTAAGCCTATCAGACGTATCAGGGGTGCAGGTGGAGGCTGAATTGGGAAACAAAACCCAAGTTTGCTCGTGTCTCCGCTGTGCAGCAATGCAGCGTGCTCGTTTTTTCCCTAGTCGTTCTAAGCTTCTAGGACTTTATGAGACATCTTGAGACAAGGCCGGAAAACCCTATTTTTCCATAGAAAGTTCAACCGACGCATGCTTAGAAGTTAAATCTGATCTTGAAAATGTGATCTGTGACAAAGTTTAACTTTACATCAGAACTCAAATGAAGCATCTTTGAGCATCTCATCCATGGTTCTGTACTCGGTACTGTGGATGTTGACTCAGGACGAAACCGTATTCCTCCTGAGCATCAAACTGGCTCGCCGAATATGCCAGAGCATAGCCACCGAGGCCTAGATCTGCTTCCTAGCTGGCAGTAGCTGCACATTGTTTTTCCCGGTTGCTTTTTCCAGCTTGAGCTACGTATATATAGTATGTTGGTCAGTATTGCGAACGTATTGCTGCTCTCGGAGGATAACTTTCCCGGCACACAAAATGCGTACTATGAGAACCAGAGTCTTGACTTTTCTTGCTATTGGAAGTGGCGTTTTCCCCATGTGTTCAGTGTTGGCTGCTCAAACAGACCGAGGCAGCAGTTTTTCTCCGCTTCTGATGTGCTTGCAGCATGAATACGAGAGTTGTAAGTCGGAGGGGAGCGTACGGAGTAAGAACAAGAACAGCAGACTTCCTCGGCAATCCGGATGGTGCCGCCACGCCAAGCCCTACCTTCCAGATACAGTTTAGTGGCCGATGGTCCCGTATCAGGGCAAGCCGGTGATTGACCAAGCAAGTTGTTCCTGAAAATCTGGTCTTTCTCATGAACTGTTTGCTCTGTCCAGAGTACGCCACAGCTTACCATTTCCCACTATTCCCCCTTTTTAGGCTGGTGAGTTTAAGCATTGTTGAACTTCAATATTCACTGATTCAGTATAGCCCAACATTGTCAAATAAAGCAGCCTGACCGGATCACCGGAAGCAATCTTTTTCATCCGACAACGCCAATATTAATATCTGACTGTTATGAATGTCGATCTCTCGGGACAACGGCCATGACGGCTTCCCAACCGGGATGAGCATCCTGCCATCCGTTGAGGTGGATGTGGATGTGGATCGGCTGGCTGTTTTGTTTCGTTTCAACTTTTGAGGCTGTGCGGAGCCCCTATGTGGTCTGGCATGTAGCCTTTAATGGAGCAGCAGGCTTTGCTTGTGGAGCGCGCCTGCAATTCTTATTCTTATTTTGCTTTTGCTCCGGGTGTGATGCGACTGTGCGGTTTTTACGACGGCGTAGGCACCTCGCCAGTGCCAAACTGTGTATCCCGGACTGTCGAAGCTTTCAATGTAAACTCTGTACCGTACATCACAGTCTCAATAGTCAGAGAGAGACGCAAACCATATCTGACCTCCCTGACACAAAGAGTGAGTACTCAACTTTTGGAATTGTGATAACAAAGAAGTAAAGAGGCGTGGTCAATAGTCTTTTGAAAACTTCATGGCGGGCAATAGATCGTGTTCGGCTGGTGATAACAATACGATGAAACAAACTTTGAATTCAACTAATACGCAAGAGTTTTGTCCAGCTCTACGCATGTTATCATGTCGATATCATGATAGCGATAAGTTACGTAGCAGTCGATGTTTGGATGAAATTGATGGACGACTGCTCCCAAGGTCGATCGAACTGCGTCAACATGACTAAGCGTTGCCATGGCAACTTTGTTATGGTTTTGACACACGTGACTTAGCTCGACGCTAGAGCGGCTACAGGAGCTCCATCTTCAATGTTATTCATTCTCGGCCTGTGTACACTCTATATTCTTACACGACACTTTTGGATACACCACACCAGGGCATTTGGCCTGTATGCTTGGAATACGCGATGAATGGATAACTAAACGCGTCGGAAATCTGCACAATGGCTACCGAAGCTTCACCAACACCCACATCATCTGCTCACAGAATCGGCGGTGTGCAGCATCAAGCATCCAGGTCCTCTCTTTTGCGACAAGAGTCGGGCCGCAATTCACCTGCGACGCGCGCCACACGATTTGCGAACGAGTATATTTCAGAGCCTAAGACCTACGATGGAGACAGCTCAGACGACGAACCGGTCCCAGGACCTAAGTTCAGTGCTTCGGTAAAGGCATTGTTGAATGGAGATGTTATGGAGGGTTCGTCGCCGCGAGAGACCAGCGCAAAGCGACTCAGTATCGCTACTAGAGACTTTGCATCTGCGCGACCAGAAAGACATGTTCGAGTGGCTTCTCCGCATGACTCATCAACTGGCAGTCCTGCTCCGCGGGTTGTCCGAGTTGCATCTGTGAGACTACCATCAAAGCCTGAAAGTTCCAATTCAGAAGAACAAAGCTATATGAAAGACATGATTACGCCGGCGCCGCGAACGCGTAGTGTTCGTATTACTGGCTCAAGAAGCACAACTCGTTCACCACTATCAAACTCGCCGAGCCACAGATCAACCAACGAAGAAGCGCTAAGCGGACAGAAATCTGCAGAAGCTTTGAGCGACGAAAGGCGATCCATGTTGGAAGACGACTATGTACCTCGCTTAGGTGCTTCTTCTGTCTTGAGGAGTCGCGCTGGAGAAGAGACCGGTATGCATAGCTCGCTTCGGATAAAGCGCGTCGGCAGATTGACGGGCAGTTTTCTCAATGGCCCTGCTAGGCGCGGAGTACTGCGCAGGAAAAGCGAAGAAGTAGAGGAAAATCATCAGTCCGACAGGCACACTCCAGAAAGAGAGATGCGCGAAAGTTCTCCACACTATGAAAGAGAGGAAAATGGGGCTTCCAGCCGTCTTCCTAGAACAACATCCTCACCAAAATTGTCATGGATTGACTCCGATCCCCGAATCCTAGAAAAACCAGCACCGGCTGCACCTCGCGTGGTAGACATGCCTTTTTCTCGGCCGGCATCGCCAAAGTCCTCTCGTTCTAGATCAACTCCTGGAACCACGGATGGCTCCGAAAAATCTGAAAGTGCAAGCGATCAACCTCAATACCGCGTTCCACCTCCGGCACTGCCTTCAGCTCAGGACCAAGAAAATGATCCTCCACCAACTTTCAAAAGAGTCAAGCCATCCGGTCTCAGTCTTTTGGACAAGCCTGAGAAATATGCGGTCATTTATGATGATGATAACAAGAACCGCGAACTGCCACCTGCAACAGAATCGCCGCGGAAGCCACTAACATCGCGAAGCAACAATACTCCTCGCACGATGGCTCCGCCGCCACCCAAGATGTCTGTCTTGGAGACGGCCACGGCGACGGGAGGTGCAGCAACAACGACATCGCAATCCCGGAAGAAGAGGAGTCAAGTGACAATCAATCACAAAGCTTTCACTCGCATGGATTGCATCGGGCGCGGAGGCACTTCTCGGGTGTACCGGGTCATGGCCGAAAATTATAAGATATTTGCTTTGAAGCGAGTGAATTTGGAAGATGTCGACCGGGTCACTTTGGCTGGTTACAAAGGAGAGATTGATCTGTTGAAGCGATTGGAAAATGTTGATCGAGTCGTGCGGCTGTTCGATTGGGAGATTAACATGGAGAAACATACTCTGAGCGTACTTATGGAGATTGGAGAATCCGACTTGGAAAAGATCTTGACATATCGACTCAATGCAGAAGACGCCGTGTTTGATTCCAATTTTACTCGATTTTATTGGAAAGAAATGTTGGTGTGTGTGCAGGCTGTGCATAAGTATAACATCGTTCATTCGGATCTGAAACCGGCAAACTTCCTGCTGGTCCAGGGACGCCTGAAACTCATTGATTTCGGTATTGCCAACGCGATTTCTGATGACACTGTCAACGTGCATCGGGAACAACAGGTCGGAACACCAAACTACATGTCTCCGGAAGCACTTATCGACTCGAACGCAGCATCTGGTCTACCAGCTAGCGTTGGCAAGATGATGAAACTCGGCAAACCAAGTGACGTCTGGAGTCTGGGCTGTATCTTATATAAAATGGTCTACGGTCAACCACCATTTGCACGAATCGCCAAATACTACGAACGCATCATGGCTATTCCCAACCCCAAGGTCCCGATTGAGTTCCCGCAATTCGCAATCGGCGGCAAGACTGTTCCGCCTAGTCTGCTACGAACGATGAAACGATGCTTACAGCGCGATCAAACCCTCCGTCCTACAACTGAAGAGTTACTCAGCGATCGAGATCCATTCTTGTACCCCGAAGCTCAGCTAGAGGGCACCGTCCCCGTGACGCAGGAGATGATCGCTCGTATACTGACCAACGTGGTGAATCACTGTCGCGTTCGAGGCGTGCCCAAGGAGGAGGAATTAGCAGGATGGCCGGCAGGATTCTTTACCAAAATCAAAGCCGCGGTTGAGGAGGAGCATAAATAGATGTTCTTGTCCGATGTCCATTGCGTTCAAGCGTTGCATTCTTTTGAATTTCCTTTCTTTTTGGTTCTTCTGTATAATGGCATACCTGGAAGGTTTGGCGTAGGTTTTTGCGTATGGGGGTTTTGGTTCTGGGATACTTTTATGATTCGATTCTATGTCAATATTTCATAACTGTCAGCTATACGCTGTCGACCTACCTTTCAATTCTCGCTTAATTATGAGATATGTCTATATCATAGCCCTCCCTAAGCTATGTGTCCATAGTAACCATCGGACGAGAAACACCTCCGCAAATCGGCACAATTAGACTTCGCGGACAACCTCCGAAGCATTTCTTTGCGGGACGGCAACCATTCCGAGCTTAATAACAACATCACGTCGCATTCTTCTCAGATTGACTTCTCTCTTGTCACTTCGCCAATTGATACACCGCGCAAAATAAAAAAGCGACAAAATGACAACCGCCTTCAGAAACAACTGTCGCAAAATCATCTGCATTGGTCGGAATTATGCGTACGCCTTTCAGCCAAGCATCCCCCTTCAAATCAAGTTCAAAAAACTAACAATTGACTCTCTCGCGCGACAATGAATGTAGAGACCACATCACCGAACTCAACAGCCTAAAACCCAAACAACCCTTCTTCTTCCTCAAGCCTACTTCTTCCCTGCTACTTCCAGGGCAGGGTCCCGTGTTGCTCCCCAAGGGCGTAAATGTGCATTATGAAGTTGAGCTAGGTCTGGTCATTGGGAAGACGTTGAAAGACCTCGATCCGGAAGATCATCGGGGTGCTTTGGATAGTATCTCCAGTTCGTAACCCCCCGCCCTCCAACCCACCTACTTTTAAGTGATATTTTGAGCAATGGCTAATGGTAGTGGTGGATAGGCTACCTCCTCGCAATCGACATGACAGCCCGCAACGTTCAAGACGAAGCAAAACGCAAAGGTCTCCCCTGGTCCATCGCCAAGGGCTTCGACACTTTCTGCCCTATCAGCAACCTCATCCCCAAATCCGCCATTCCAGACCCCCACAACGCCTTTCTCCGCCTTTCGATTGGCGATCAAGTGCGTCAAGCCGACAACACGAATTTGATGCTGTACCAAATCCCGAGACAACTAGCGGATATTTCGAGAGTTATGACGCTTGAGGAAGGGGATTTGGTGCTTACGGGGACGCCGAAGGGGGTTGGGCAGGTTAAGCATGGGGAGGTTATGAGGGCGGAGATTGAGGTTGATGGGAAGGAGGTGGGGAGGATTGAGGTGGAATGTAGGGATAGGGTGGAGGGAAGGTATGAGTTCAAGGAGACTTGATCTATCTATGTCAAGTCTGAAAGTTAGGGCAGAGGCTACATGTAAGGTTGTATATAACTTTGTGAGAGGTGTTCATATAAATCAATCGAAACTATATGGTAATATATGCATAGCTAAAGTCATAGATTCGTGTCGATATGCTCAATCGACATCAAGTGAAGACCTCAACAATCTCTTTCTGAACACTGTGGATCTATCAAACTTGCAAAATACCATCCTCCCTCTGTTTCGCCAAAGCGTTCGCCCTCGACCTCGCTCTGGTATTATATATAGCCCTCCTCTTATTCCGCAACGCACGCGGATTACAAAACACCTCAAGGTTACTCCATACCCAGCCCGCTTTGTCCAGATAATCTTCCAGTGACGCCTTGAACGCAGCGCCATTTGCATCATCTCCAGTGATACCGTCAAAGAATGCTTCGACTAAGTGGCCTTCTTGCTTGCGTCGAGGCAGTTGTGAGCGGAGTTCGGAGGTGAAGGCGAGGTAGTCACTGATTGTGCGGTTGTTTTGGTGGATTTGTTGGAAGATGTGCTCGTACGGGTTTGGAGGGGGCATGGAGTCCGGGATGATTGATTCGGGGTTTTCTGTCAATGTAGATAGTGTGGATAGAGCTGTTTGTCTTATCATGCTATCTGGAACATTTGTGATTTCTGCCTCTGCATGTGGCTCAGGGGATGGTCCCGGGTTGTCTGCTTCTACCAGTTAGCCGTCTCCATGAATATAGATCTCCCTCCACACGGGGGTGCAGACCTCTCTTCTTCTTAAGAGACAATATGACAATGCGTCTTGGACGTGTCTCAATCTGCTCTAATACCGACTCGACCTTCGCTAACTCCGTATTATCCTGCATTGGTTCAACAGCTACCTCCGGCGTGGTATGAGACCCCTTTTGGTTGGTGACATTCGCAAGCTCCCCCCTCAACTCAGACACACACTTCGATAATTCCGATACCTGGAGTCCCATACCCTTAAAGTCCAGCTCCAGCTGCTTCGTCGCATCTTTCGCTGCATTTTCACCACTCACGATGTGTGTGATCTTCTGAGTGATATCCTCAATCCTGGCAGTGAGCTTAGTGCGGAAGAGAGTCATCTCATTCTTTAGAGTGTAATTCTCTGCTTGAAGAGTCTTGACGAGACTCTCGAGAGTGGATAGATTCTGTTCGCAGGTTTGGGCTTGATTGGTGGAAGAGATGAGCTGAGTGTTCATGTCGTCGATGCGATCTACGAGATGGACATGTTCGCGGCGGAGTTGGTAGGCCCATAGGAGCGATGTTTTGGATGAGCTGGCAGGAGCATCGCTCTGTTCGGACGCCGTGGAGGGCATGATGATTGTATGAATGGAAAGGTTGAAAAGTGTTGGTTGATAGTTGGAGTTCGAAATTTTACTGCATCCCTGGCCGCAACACGCGTAAGGAAAGAGCGAGGGAGCGCCTGCCACCCACCAAGACTACGTACATTTTACCGTCTACTTGATAAACGAATTGAAAACAGCATGGCATTTACCTCTATCTCTTGCTAACAAGCCGGTATACAACCATCCGTGTCATTATCGTCATTCGTCCATCTGCCTCCTCTGTCTATAGCTCCTTAAACAAACAAGAAGATCTCGAGGAAGCAAGGGCACATCGCTCATAACTTCGTCTCACACTCGTGTATGCAAAAACATACCTCATGCAAGAGCAAAGCGTCAGGATACATAGCAGGAAAGAAAAAAAAAAACTAACGCATCCGTAAATGTCTGAAACACAAAGCATGAATAGCATAAATGTTCAACGGTATGAAACTGGGAGAAGAAGGAAATCACAAAGGAAATACGAGAACCTGACAACCCTATTGTGCTATCCGACGACAACAAGGCTGTAGGAACATTGCATAGAAAAGCCACTTTTGAAATTTATTTTCCAAAACCAGCTGGATCCAAGCCAAACTGATTAGATGTCCCAAACGATCATTTGCATAATCTGATCTACTCTTCAGGACACTGCAAGAATGACAGAAGGGATTTTAGATGAGGTCAGCAACGTTCATGGGCATCTCCTCGATCTGGGTGTTGTAGAACTGCTCGATTTCACGCATCATGCGGACATCGTCGGCGGTGACGAAGTTGATGGCAACACCCTTACGACCGAAACGACCACCACGACCGATACGGTGAATGTAGTTCTCACGGTTGGCGGGCAAGTCGTAGTTGATGACCAAGGAAACCTGCTGGACGTCGATACCACGGGCCAACAAGTCAGTGGCAATCAAGACACGAGAAGAACCGGAACGGAACTCCTTCATGATAACGTCACGCTGGGACTGCTCCATGTCTCCGTGCATGGCAGAGACAGTGAAGTCACGGGCAGTGAGCTTGTCGGTGAGCCAGTCGACCTTGCGGCGAGTGTTGCAGAAGATGACGGCCTGGGTGATGGTGACGGTCTCGTAAAGATCGGAGAGGGTGTCGAGCTTCCACTCTTCCTTCTCAACGGCAATGTAGAACTGCTTGATACCTTCGAGGGTAAGCTCGTCCTTCTTGACAAGGATACGGACGGGGTCGCGCATGAACTTGGTGGTGACCTCAAGGACGTCCTGGGGCATGGTAGCGGAAAGAAGGACAACCTGGGTGGACTGGGGGAGGAGCTGGAAGATGTCGTAGATTTGCTCGGTGAAACCACGCTATACAGGTTAGCTGGATTCATTATATACGTATAGAAAGAAGGTGAACCTACAGAAAGCATCTCATCGGCCTCGTCGAGGACGAACATCTTGATGTTGTCGGTGCGGAGGACACGGCGCTGGATCATGTCCTGGACACGACCGGGGGTTCCGACAACGACCTGAGGACCGTCCTGGAGAGCCTTCATGTCCTCACGGACGTTGGTACCACCAATGCAAGCATGGCACTCGATGCTCATGAAGTCACCAATGGCAACAACGACCTTCTGGATTTGCTGGGCCAATTCACGGGTAGGGGCCAAGATAAGAGCCTGGCAGGCCTTGAGGCTGCCGTCGATCTTCTGGAGAGCGGAGATGGAGAAGGTAGCGGTTTTACCGGTACCAGACTGAGCCTGAGCAATCACATCGTTGCCTTTGATATACGTTAGAGTTTATGGGTGAATATTGAATGATCAAAAGAGAACATACCCTTGATGACAGGCATGATAGCGCGCTGCTGGATAGCAGAGGGGCGCTCGAAACCATAAGCGTAGACACCTGTTTGTTGTCAGCCTCCGTTCAACTCGCCACTGAAGAATTTTATCGACTAGACTTACCGCGAAGAAGCTCGGGCTTGAGGTTCATGGCATCGAAGGAGTCGGTGACCTCGTCATAGTTAGACTCGATCTGTCCTGTAGGAGGAAGTGAGTTAGTGGAAGGTCTCATTTTGAAAATGTTTGCAAAGCGTGGCCGCCAGGCGACTATCACAAAGCGTACCCTGTGATATCATCGCCTGAAAAACGAGGTGCAACCCAGTACACGCTTTCGGATGTCGCAAAGAAAATAAAATAAAACGTACCCTCAGGAACCTCCTCCAAGCCGCCTTTAGAAGCCATGATTGCGAGAGTTGAGATGGGTGATCACAGGCTCTGCGCTGCGATCGGTTTGACAGTGGGGTTGAGTTGGCGAGTTGACGAAAAAACCACAAACAATCCCGCGGGGATATTGTCGTGGCCTAAGACACTGAAAGAGTGGTGGACGTGTGAAAAAAAAAAAAA
>JBBVQN010000057.1:0-288768 GCA_038993655.1 Talaromyces verruculosus
CATAGATTTTTATAAGACAAGCAATGCAACACTAATATACAACAATTTCTTATTCTTTCTTCAAAAATCTTCTTCCTTCTTCTGATCACTTATAACCTGCTAAGAAGAAAGAGGAAAGAAATAACAGATTCTTTATATATATATAATCTTATAAGGAAAAAGGGAATAGGGGCTTCTGGTAATCTTCCTTCCAGGGATTCTAGGTGGATGGGTATTATGTGGTTCCGAGTAAGCACTGTAATATAGGGTAACTGGGGCTAGGGTTGCTTCATATCCGGGCAGATAATTGGGATCCGGGAATAGCTTCATGTCATGGGGCTAGCTATTGTGAGGGCTTCGCCTGAATACGCTTCATGAGGTCAGCTCATAACAAATTAAATAGTATCCTACAGTTTCATACACCCTAAGTAGAAAGAAGCTAAATGAAAAGTTATCAATTATATTCTTCTAAATTATAAAATATAGAGGGGGATAGCATCAGTATAAAAAAAGATGTACAGTAATAATAATTAAAACGGCTGGAAGAGAGACCCACTATGGTTAGAATATGTGAAAAGGTAAAGGTGTCAGAAGAATCAGAACGTCACAGCCAATGGATCAGACTAGTTTCACAGGAACTAATGCACGATGGAACAAAGGATTATCCGTAACCCTGAGGGTTAGGGTAGTAGAGCCATTCGAGCTGTTGTTAGGGCAAGGCTTGATAGACTCGAACAGAGCTGATAGAGCCATTACATGATGAAGGATTTATAGGATCGAATTATGTTATGGTATATAAGGACACTTATTTACTATGTAATTAGTTTTTCTCTATTGTCTTTAATTAACTGCTTAATCTTGAGTATACTATTACTCAGAGACCCAGTAAACTATTACTTCTTTGTTTATCTTTTAGGCATCTGCCCTTTCGATATCAGAATACCATTGAACCGCCGTTCAGTGACGAGTTTACTCTGATCTTGACGATTGACAATCATCGGTTTGCGACAAAAGGAAGAAGCAAATATGCTCCCATAACCATACCAGATGCATATAGCCCATTGATAGGCATGGAATATGCATATAGGCTGCCTGCATTTATAAGATAGTGCATTTCATGTATATACTAGAAGGGATTTGCTTGCTATAGAGTACCAATAGGTACATAGGTATAGGAGGGGAAGCAACACTTAAACTATAGAATATAAGTAGGTAAATCACATTACTATAAAGCAACAGTAAATAAACTAGATAAGATTAATTGAATGAGCTAGGTCAAAGAGAGATAGCCTTAGTATATAGCATGGAGCAAATCAAGCAACGGATTAGTGAATATTTGGAAGGCAAGTTCACACCAAACTTTTGCAGGCAGGTTGCGGGCAGTAGTAAACCCTTACACTCACTCTTCCTTTCAGGGCAATCTGCTGTTCAGACTGAGAAACAAGGACCAACACTGGCACAAATAGACGATATCCCAAGGACACAAGTCACTTCTGCACTTCGCCAACTTCGAGGAAGCGCTCCAAACGTCCACGGACTGGCTCAGATTAACCCCGAATCAGGCTGATTGGGAATTTGACCAGGGTCCTATACTTTGCGCCCAAAACTCCGACGCGATGATAATGCGTTATTGACTAATACACCTTATAATTACAGTCTCAGTCAGAGATGTACATGACAGACTGTTTTAGGGCTTCGTCTCGATTAGCACTGTCGGCCTGAGGCCACAAGCCCCTGATACCAGGCGTCGATGTTCTTCGTGCCACCGTATGATGTAAAACGAGTATTGGATATGTTCAAAATAGTATCATTCACATAAATAAGATCATAGGAAGTCCACTTTCAAAAACACGCAGATGTATCAAAATGAAGAGGTTGAGTGGTGACGCGCTGTCAGCAGTCAAGCGGCGCCAAGACCAACGGCGGACCCATCCGCTTAGCAACTCCATCCGTCCAACCCAACTCTCCCCCCAGACAAGACAACGACATCATCACAACAGCTGGCCACCTGGCAGGCAGTCATCGACCACCTCTTTTCAAACGGCGAGTGACATTTTCGCAAGAAGACTCGCTGCGACCGCCTCATATCGCATCGGACACGATCAATCGGGGAGACAGCGCGTTGATCCGAGGGGACTCCCGTCACCATGGGCTTCGTCGGCGTCTACACTGCGGTCTACGACTACCAGCCGCAGGCCGAGGGCGAGCTGGAAATCCACGAAAATGATCTTCTCTATGTTCTCGACAAGGACGACGATGACTGGTGGAAGGCCAAAAAGAAGGCTGCTGATCCGGAGGACGAGGAACCAGTGGGACTGGTGCCGAATAACTACGTTCAAGAGGTAAGGGGTATCCGTCCACAGCACTATCACAACGATCACTCTCAATCACCACGAGGGATCAAATCACAAGTGAAATGTGGAAACGAGTACTGAGAAATGCGGTTTCCGATGTCGCCTACAATTTACGTTGTTTATGTATGAATATTAGGCTCCAGTACTGACCACTACCTCGAATAGGCACAACCCACCCACAAAGCCAAAGCGCTCTACGATTATACACGGCAAACAGACGAAGAAATCTCCTTTTCCGAAGACGCCGAATTATCCGTATATGATACTGCCGACCCTGACTGGACATTAGTTGGCTCGGGGACAGAGTTTGGATTTGCGCCGGCAAATTATATTCAACTGCTTTCCGAAGTTGCGCCATCGCAAACAACAGCCGTAGCCCATGAACCGGCCGAACCGGAGCCTGCATCATATACGAGTCCCGAGCCTGAACCGTCTCCGCCGCCATCGCTTCCTCAACGACCTGTACATACCGAACCGGAGGAGTATGGATCTGCCGAGTCCAGCCCGGCGATACCGGACTCGAGCCCAGCTGCGGCAATTGCTGGCATACTACATAGACAACATGGGTCTATGTCTTCTCACGATACATCGCGCGCCGTTCCTCAAGCACCGCAAGCGTTTG
Organism: Talaromyces verruculosus; assembly: GCA_038993655.1. NCBI lineage: Eukaryota > Fungi > Ascomycota > Eurotiomycetes > Eurotiales > Trichocomaceae > Talaromyces > Talaromyces verruculosus. The sequence continues at coordinate 2,956 of JBBVQN010000057.1, forward strand.
CATCTCCTGAAGAGGAAGAGGAACCTGCGCCTAGCCTTCCGACACGACCAATATCACAGCCAACACCTCCCCGAGAAGCGCGCCGATATGAAGAGGAACCGGCCTCACCACCTCAACCCCCTCGCCCACAACATTTGCAAGTCACTCTGGCTCGGGATGACAATGCGCGAGTCCAAGAATCACCGCCATACAGTCGTGTTGGATACTCGGCACCGTCGCCACATTCGCCTTCTGGATATCGTCTGTACAATATCAACGAGATGATATCAGTATTGGGCAAGCGAAAGAAGATGCCAACGACGTTGGGTTTGAATGTACCGAAAGGCACCATCTTTATATCAGCCGATTCCTCTGAAGACGATACGCAGCAGGAATGGACCGCCGATAAACTCACGCACTATTCAATTGAAGGAAAACACGTCTTTATCGAGCTTGTCAAGCCGAGCAAAAGCGTTGACTTTCATGCCGGTTCCAAAGATACTGCCCATGAGATAGTTGCAGCTTTAGGCGAGATTGCTGGTGCTTATAGGGCAGAAGGTCTGCGAGACGTACTTGAAGCAGCGCAAGGCGGTAGTGGAATTCAAAAGAAAGGACAGATGCTTTATGACTTTATGGCTCAGGGTGATGACGAAGTAACTGTCGCTAATGGAGATGAGGTGGTGATTTTGGACGACAGCAAATCCGACGAGTGGTGGATGGTCAGACGTATCAAGAATGGCCGTGAAGGTGTGGTTCCTAGCAGCTATGTGGAAATTACCGGTCTCGTTGAAGCGTCAACCCCGACTCCATCTGCTAGCAAATCCACAGCAGTCGATCATAACAGACATGAGGAAGAACGTCTAGCAAAAGAGGCTTCAAGAAGATCACGGGTTGAATTCACGGACGGCCCACGATCTGAGGTAGGTCCAGGAATGACCCTTCCTAAAAGGCATAGTAGTCTTTTCGCAACGGACGTTGGTAACAATGTGCAGCGTCATAAACGGGAAAAGTCTGATAAAGCATCGAAACAAAGTAAGTTTTATTTAAGTGGCATAGTTGACAGAGCTAACCGGATTATAGAACCAGACGCTTCGAAGACTAGAAACTGGACAGACAGATCGGGAACGTTTAGTGTTGAAGCGCAATTCCTCGGTCTGCACGATGGTAAAATTCATCTGCATAAGATGAATGGAATCAAGATTGCGGTTCCAACGGCCAAGATGTCTGTCGAGGATTTGGAATACGTCGAGAAAGTTACTGGCGAATCTTTGGATGAAGACAAGCCACTATCCGATATTCGACGTCGCAGCATGCAGGCAAAGAAGGAAGAAAAGGAGAAGGCCGAGAAGGAGAAGGATAAGAACGGCGTTCATGTTCCAGAATATGATTGGTTCGACTTTTTCCTCAAAGCTGGCGTTGGTCCTCATCAGTGTGAGCGATACGCGCAAAACTTTTCAAAGGATTCAATGGACGAAGCTATTCTGCCGGATATCACACCCGAAACGCTTCGTACCTTGGGCCTGAAGGAGGGTGATATTCTCCGAGTGATGCGGTACTTGGATACAATGTTTAACCGGACTGGATCTCAGTCTCGTCTAAGGAATGTCAGTTTTGGTGGCGAGGAAGTCATTGGAAATGGCGAGACTGGTTTGTTTTCTGGAGCTGGTGGTGCTCTTAAGAATAATACATCCCGCAAAGGCCGTCCAGCTCCTGCTGTGCAAACCGGCGATGTCGTGGATCCCAAGGCATTTGAAGTCAAAGATGGCAAAGCAGCTGCTGAAAAAGCAGAACCAGCTCCCGCACGTCAAGCCACGCCTCCAGCTGAGAAACCGGTTCAGCGTGGTTTTGATGATGATGCTTGGGACGTCAAACGACCAAAGGAATCGCCAGCACCCGCTGCTGCTGCTCCAGCACCTGCCCCTGCTCCTGCACCGGTCGAACCACCGAAGCCAGCTCCCCCGACCGGTGCGATGGCTGATCTGTCGCTGCTTCAAGCACCTTTGCAGCCAACACATGCGCCCACCCAGCCGACTCCACCTGCAGCAGTTCCTGCTGCCGCCGTTCCACCTCCGGCCGCGCCTCTTCCTCCTATGCAACCTCAACCGACTGCAACTCCAGTATACCCTCAGCCTGCTGCACCTCAACAACCTCAAGCGACAGGGGCTAATCCAGGCTTCTTTCAACAATTGGGACCTCTACAGCCACAACAGACGGCTGTTCCAAATCAGCCTCAAGGAATGGGCTTTTCTTTGCAGCCCCGACAGCGCCCTGTGCCTCCACAGACTATGAATCAGAACTCGCTACTTCCGCCACCTCCTCAACGGCCCTTGTCCGCACCTCAAGATTTCCAGCAAAGTCCTTTTGCCGCTCCTCCTTTGCAGCCCCAGCTGACCGGCATCCCTCGCAATGCACCACAGTTGGCACCTCCAGGCCAGAGTCTAGCGGAGCTCAGCCAGCAACGATTCCAGCCACAACAATATGGTCAACTACAGCCCCAGTTAACCGCGTTCCCCCAGCAACAGCCACAGTTCCAGAATGGTCTCATGCCGCAGCCGACTGGTTTCCAGCCGCAATCGCAGTTTGGCTTGCAGCAGCAACAACAGCAATTTGCGGGTATGGCGCCGCAGCCAACCGGCTTCGGAGGGTTCTCGCCACCTCCGCAACAACCCATGGCAACTGGGATCAACGGTATGCTTCCGCCTGCCTTGCAACCTCAACGAACAGCGGTCAACGGATTCGGCACGAGCATTAGCCCTCCCCCTCCACCTGTACCACCTATCCCTCAGATGCCGACAGCCGCGCCATTGCAGCCACAAAAGACAGGACCCGCACCACCTGTCCGATTTGGAGTCAAGCACGACGCCAAGAAACTTACACCACAGCCTACGGGGATGCGTGCCAACCTCGCACAAGCCAGTACGTCCCGAACTCCATCATTGATTTGTCTGACAGCAGCTAACTTGTTACAGCCCCGTCCAACCCCTTTGGTTTCTAGTTTCTTGGTCTGTCTGGACAGTATATACATATATCACTTTTACCCTGTAATTTTTTGTGCCTATCTGCTTGAATTCGAGTTTGTTAGATGGTGTTATGGATCGTTCATGTTTTCTCAATTCAGTTTTTCTCCATTGGTCACGATTTTTCTTTTTTTTGGTTCTTTCAGATTTTTCACTTGCTATGAACTCAATGCGACGAGGTGTCTCCTAGCGTCTAGCGTCTAGCATCTGCTCTCGTCTCGTGTCATTCGTGTTGTGTATGCTCACTGCTCAGCGATTCTAGAATGATGTTTGCTGACTCGTCCTACCTCCTCACCGTCCACCTAGTATCTCCATTGTATTATGCGCTACCTACACCGTCATTGTCTTATTCTTTGTTCTCTTTGTTCTGTCGATAAAGCCTAATGCATGCATGCCCTTTCTTTCCTTCACCGTCTAATACGCCATCCTCTTCCCCTTCTCACCGCCCCTTTGAATCAGGTCTCTATATTTGATGTATATAACTTTGAGCTGAATGGTATATAGTAATTCTTCCAAAAAAAAAAAATACTTGTAAACTACGTAGTATGTACGTAGTCTAATCAAGTCTAATCTTAGTAGGCTGCTACAATTTTCATACTTCATAGTAAATGTCGTAAATATCGTAAACGTCGGGCCGTTCGCGGGACTTATCCCGAATAGGGCAAGTGGATCACGATTCGAGATCCACGTAGCCTACTACATACATACTCAATCATGCATTTAGAACCTCACATCAATGTTTAAAGTGTCTATGTGTTTAACGTGTCCAGGAGATCAATCTGAATCCGTAATCCGTAATCCGTGCCGGAGGTGGGACATGCCTCCTTTTCGAGGTTGATGGAACCTGTTGCCTAATTTGCCTTCGAGGACAAGACAGGGAGGAGGCTACATAGTTACGTACGTAGGACTAGACTACTATTACGTACTAAGCAAGACGATGAAACCGTGCACGGACGATCATCTACTCATAGCACGTATCTGCATGGATCACATTCAGTTACAACGTTGAGTGAACGAATGAGCCGAGGCCTTTTTGAAACAACACTTACTAGAATAGGATACTAGAAATTCGGGACTCGGAAGTCGTCTTCAGATGGACCCGCTTACGGCCCGCTTTATTCAGCTCATGGCGGAGGATTCAACTGTTTAGAGACTAATTGGGTGGTCTAGTCTGGTATATCCCCCGCAATACACGCACAGACCGGTGTACTTTCTGGTGTGAGACGAGACGCCCAGCTTTCAGGGAAGGGAGCTTGAACATATGTAGTATGCGTGGTTGTAGGGATGCTGTACGGGATTATTGCCAGGCACTGGGATGTAGATATTTTGAAACCTCGAGGAATGGCAGGCGTCAGGTGGTCCTGTTAGAGTGTGGCTTGCATATTGGTTTATTTTTCAACGGTTCAATGTTTTCCGGCAGACAGGGATGGCATAAACATCATACACAAGTATACATAGACTAGTAGGTAAATAGACAGGATTCGGAGGTCAAAGCCAGACTAAGACAGCTGTGGAAACTTGAAAGTCAAAGTGAACCCGATGCAGTGGGTCTAGTACTACGTCGTTCTTTATTTTAACCTATTCATATCAATTTATACTCCCGTCATCCTCATCTCATTTTCTTCATCTCATACAATTACATGTATATACAAGCTACAATAGAAAAAGACAACAACATGGCTATCCCCCCCTGGCAACTCATCCTCGGCTTCCTCGCAACCTCCATCACCTACTCCCTCCTCTCCTCCATCTACCTCCGCATCCAACACCGCCGCAAAGCATCCGCCCAAGGATGCAAGCCCCCCAAAAAGATACCCGGCGGCTTTCTGGGGCTGGGATACAACAACTACAAAGACATCCTCAAATACTCCTCTCAAAATAGGTCATTAGATCTAATCGACAAACGGGCTCGCGAAAACGGATACACATACGGACAAATCGTCCTCGGCACCAGGGCGCTCGTAACCGCCGAACCGGAAAACATCAAAGCCATGCTAGCCACCCAATTTAACGATTTCGGTCTTGGACTAAGACGGAAAACGTTTGGTCCGTTTTTGGGCGATGGGATTTTCACGCTTGATGGTGCCGGGTGGACGCATTCGAGGGCGATGTTGCGGCCGCAGTTTTCGAGGGATCAGGTCGCTGATGTGGGCATGTTGGGGAATCATGTTGATCAGTTGATTGCGTTGATGCCCGGTGACGGGACGCCGTTTGATATCCAGGAGTACTTCTTTAAGATGACGCTTGATACGGCGACGGAGTTTTTGTTTGGGGAATCGACGAATTGTTTGCTTGAGAATGGGCAGAAAACGTCGTCGTCGGCGTTGTCGACGATTGGTGGCGAAGAAGGGTTTGCGCATGCATTCAACAAATCGCAGGATTATGTGGTAAGGAGGGTCAGAGCGCAGGATTGGTACTGGCTTGTCAATTCTGCGGAGGGTCGGCGAGATTGCAAGACTGTGCATAATGTGGTTGATTATTACGTCGATGCAGCTTTGGCGAGATATAACCATGCCGGTGGTGATCAGGAGAAGTTTATTAGCTCAAATCCCAACAGATATGTTTTCCTCGATGCGATGATTACGGAGACGCAGGACCGACGGGCCTTGAGAGATCAGATGCTTAATATTTTACTGGCTGGCCGCGACACAACGGCCAGTCTTTTGAGTTCGTCGTTCTATTATCTTGCTCGCTACCCGCTTGTATGGCAGCGACTCCGCGAGGAGATTCTCGCGACGTTCCCGCCCAGCGAATCCGCGGATTCAATCACAATCGCTCGTTTGCGCGAAGTTCGATACTTGAAGCATTTCCTCAATGAGGTTCTTCGTCTCCTGCCACCAGTGCCTACAAATGGCCGATTCGCCGTAAGGGATACCACATTGCCTGTCGGCGGCGGTCCGGACGGTAAATCACCCGTATTCGTGCCCAAGGGGACAAGATGTCTGTACAATGTTACCGTGATGCATCGACGAAAGGATCTCTGGGGCCAGGACGCGGAGGAGTTCAGGCCTGAGCGATGGGAGGAGAATGGTCGACATGGATGGGAGTATTTGCCGTTTAACGGTGGGCCCAGAATCTGCCTAGGCCGTGAGTCTCTCCCCTGTTGCGTTTGCGTGTATATGAAAATGTGCTAACTTGGTATATAGAGCAATACGCCTTGACAGAAGCGAGCTACGTGCTTGTCAGACTGTTGCAAAGGTTCGATCACGTCAGCAATGCGCAGCCGGAGATTACGAGTCCTTGCATGAAGTTGGCTTTGACTGCGTATCATGCGCGCGGCGTGAAGGTTGGCTTGTTTGCTTCTGAGTAAACCATGAGTCATGAATTATTTCAATCTGTATATAATATCCATGGGTTTAGTAGTTTAATGATATCCACTTAAATCAGACCCTCAATTCAATAACAACCATCTTATCATCAAATACATACAAACAAAAGTACCTACTTTCCTAGGTGCTTACTCCTCCGGCCGATACGAAACAACCTTCCCAAACGTATCCGCCATCCCCCAAATCCCTCTCCTCAAACACTCCAGCTGCACAATCTGCGCATGATCCACGAAAAGATTAACATCAACCCCAAACTCCCTCACATACCAATTGTAGACTTTCGGGTCCGCAGCTTCAAACATCACCCTTTCCATCGGTAATTCTTTCATTATTGTGCTCACTACATCCGTGCGCCAGGACTTGACGTTTTCGGTTATACCCTCCGATTCAATCATAAGCCTCTCTACACCGGCATCCAAAAATTGGCGCCCGAGATTGATGAGTTTCCCGGGGTCAGAGGTACCGATTGCCGCTAATTCGCTGGCAGAAGTGTCGCCGCCGGCACCGAATTGGATGCCCAGTTCGGGTTTTGCGATTAGGTTGTGCGAGTGGACGGTGTCGATTAGGCGGAGCCAGTCGCTGGCGGGGAAGGAGAGGAAGCCGGAGGATAGTTCGATTACGTCGAAGCTAAACCCATCAGTTCACATACGTTAGTTTGATATATATAGGGGGATTATAAGAAGGGAGGTATTGGGAGGGGAGGAAAACCCAAGATCTTTGCATTTGAGAAGATACTTTTCGAACACGGATTCGGTGTTGGCGTGTGTGAGGAGGTGTTCGGCCCATCCGCCCTGTTCGAGTCAGTACCTACGCTACTTCTCTCCATCTATTGATGAGGAGGAGAGGGGAAAAGGGGGGTATACAGTAGAGACATATACGCCATGCTCATGCGCCAAGTCAATTAATTCCCGGAGCTGTTTTTCGGGGAAGAGGGAGAATGATCCTTTGCATTCGTTAGTTTTGCCAGTAATCAGAGAGGGAAGGGGTGTATACCGACCTCCGGCAAATTTGAGACCATCGACATGCGCGCCCATACTAGATCCATCAATATCATTCAATACACAGACTATCTGCCCTCTGATAAAGAGGGGGGGGACTCACGTCTCGAGTACATCAGCCAAATACCGTTTTCCCATGACCTACCCCTCTCATTACCGTCGATTAGCCCCCCCTCGTTCTTTTAACAAAAGGGGTTGTGAGTTTGTGAGGGGAATACGCTGTAATAAGGCCCCCTAATCTCCGTCACACCCTTCATCCTAGGCTTCTTCGGCCGAGGATTTGAGCGCGCAAAGCCCATGCCATTCTCCTTGTCTTGTAGGAGGATTGTCGGGTTGTGGGTTGTGTCTGCTGATTTTTGGTTGAAGAGGGTTGTTGTCGAGAATGGTCGTACTGTTTTGATTGCTGCTGCTGGTCTGACAGCCGGTGATGTAGAGGGGAGTGCTGTCAGGAGGGATGCTGAGCGGGGACGGAGGGAGGAGAGCATTTTGTTTGTACTATGTTATTGTATTGTTAGTATTAGTTCCAGGATGATATGATAAATCTGTACGGAGAAAGTAACCGTTGAATTCAGATTCAGGATATGAAGATATCTACATATGTAGAGGAAATGTTTTTGTATAGTGTTTATCAGCTACACACCATACCGACGTACACAAATCCGATGCTGGATTGACGTCAAGGTGACGAATATTCGCTCTCTGTTGTCTAGGGGTGTCTAGGACTAAACTCCGACGGATTCTACGTAATCAACCTCCCAACTATGAAGTGTGATAGGATAATCTTCTATTTAGTTGAAGGTTTATGTAGTCATTCGTCCTCTTCGATGGTGATGGTCGATGTTTGTACGGTTGAGTGGGCATGATAAATGACGTCATATCACGTGATCGCGAATAGCTACTTGCCTATTTAGGAAGGATGTATATGCAACTCATCGTCTTCATAGTTCGTAGCGTAATCCAGGGAATGCAATATGTATATAACAAGAAAATGAACAACAAGTCGCTAGTTCAATAGATAATGCATCACAAAGTACGAAACTACTTCTTCATCGATTGCAGTGTCCGCTGCCTGCTCGACTGTGTGGATGTCCTCGAATCGACACTGTGATGTGTTCGCGTCTTTCGTAACGATAGGGTCGTCTCTGACTTCAGCGTCGGTGTCGACATTGACTTTGATGATGACTCGCGGGGACGCCGTATTTTGCGGGGTTGGCTAGACGGATTTTTCTCCTTCTCGCGCCAGTCTTGTAGAGCTTGTACGGCAGATACGGTATCCGCGTGCTCTGGTCCCAACGTATCGATGCGAAGCTGAATACAGTCTTCCATCATTTTGAACGCTTCTTCGTGTCGGCCCATGTCGTGCCATGTAAAGGCAAGATTGTGCATGTTCATCAATGTATCCGGATGATCAAAACCAATCACCTTTCGACTCAGCTCCAACAACCGCACTTCGAGTTCCTCGGCTTCGTCTAGTCGACCCTGCTCCCAGTAAAGTGATGCTAAGTTAAACAAACTATTGAGCGTATCTGGATGCTCCTCGCCTAGTACCCTCGTGCTGATTTCCACCACTTCCATCTCAAGCTCTTCGGCCTCCTTCCATCGGCGTTGTTTCGAGTATATCAACGTCAAATGGTGCATACTGTCCAAGGTATTTCGGTGCTCCGGGCCTAATTCTTTGATGCTCGTTTCCAAAATCTGTAGTTCGAGCTGTTCTGCCTCCTTCCATCGACCTTGTTTGCGATATGTCGATGCGAGGTGCCCCATGGCAACTAATGTGAGAACATCCGTCGAACCATTCTTCGCTTCTTGAATATCCACAACACTACATAGCAATCCTTCTGCTTCGTTGTACCTCCCATCTTTATGTAGACATCGCCCGATTCTTTGAAGTAAGCCGGCGTATCCCTCTCGGGAAGCCATGCCCCCACCTTCTTTGATGAGGTATAGAGCATGAGGCATATATAGTCGCCACAGAGGCCGATTGGTATATTGACTGTTGGGAAAGACATCGTCCAATCGATTCGTCGCTTTTCGTAGCCACGACTGCAACAAATCATTCTGTCTCAACCAGTTGCGAGTGGCAAGATGGACAAGTCGATGTAGACTGAACGAACGATCCTTTTGTGTGGTGATGAACGAATACGCACTGAGCAGGCCAAGTGCGTCCGTCTGCCTTTTCAGAGAGGAAGCAGGCAGTAACAGCGATCGCGGGATGTTGCGAGGGTTTATACAAGCCATGAACGACAGATAGTCTATCGCCAACGGATTTTGACGTTGAATATGATGAAAAGAGATCAACCATGTCATTGCAACTGGATTCTGGGTTTCCAGATATCGTCCTTCATCTTCGAAATTCTCACTCAAAAGCTCCACGACGTCTTGTTCTTGTTCCTGCAACAGGGCCAAATAGTCAAGCAGCTGAATACCGGTGTTGTTAATGTATGTGGCTGCCTGGGTGATGGCAAGCGGAAGAAACGTAAGCTGTTTGAGCAGAGCTGTCGTCACATCAGGGTCATCCAGAAGATCTTTTTGAATAAGCGATTTCCTAAGAACTTCCGTCGCCGTCTCTTCGTCCATTTCCGTAATGGAAACAACGTTAGATGGCGCTAATCTTTGTGCGAGTTGGCGATTCCTGGTGGTGAACAGAACCCTACCCTGGTCACTGTATGGAATCAATTTCTTCAGTTCAGTGGCGGTATTATCCTCGGATAACCACATATCGGGATCATCTGCATTATCATATATGATGAGCCACTTGCCCATCTCCCCACGACCCAGGTGTGACTGTACTCTTGATTTGACGTTTGCCGGATCGACTTCTTTCAGCTCCAATTCTTGGGCTATACTCATATACGCCTGTTCAATACTCGAATTGCTGACTGCCGAGATCCAAAATACTGAACAGTCGGGATCTTTATCTCGCACTCGGTATGCTAATTCGAGCGCGACTTGAGTCTTGCCCATGCCACCTAATCCAGCAAGGGAAAACTTTTTCGGTCCGTCTCTTTTAGTTACAAACTCTTCTAGCTTCTTAATGACCTCACCGCGGCCGGTGAATTTGGGATTTCGCTGAAACGGAACCATCCACGATTGATTCTCTGACTCAACGGGAGCAGGACGATTACTGGTAGGCACAATCGATAAAATGTGCTTGGCATATGCAGCAGCGGTCAACGACGCATAGCCTTGCCACTTTTTGTTCTTATGGGAATCGCAATAGTCGCAAATCCCACGGATGACCAAACATGGAAGCTGGTCCATCAATCCTGCGGCTTCCATTTCAAAGCAGAGGATGTCAAGCTCTTGAGCGATTAAATCGCGTTTTTGCGCGTCCTTCATGACACCATTACCCGATGCAATCAATCCGTAGTGGGTGCGCACATCATCATTCGGTCGGGTGGCACGTTTCACTAGCTGACGCTGATTGCATTTCAAGCACTCTGTGTTCGTGCCGCCGTACGTCTCGTGCAGATAATGCGGCTTAAAAAGCCAGTCGTGACCGGGTCGAGAAAACTTCTTCCTCATCTCTTCTTTTTCCTCGAGCACATCTGTTACAATATTCGTAATCGTCTCTCCCTCAAGCAGATGATCGCTTTCAATCTGTGCCATGGCATTCAACAGAATCACTGGCGGCTTGTTGAGCGTACCCGCTCGTTCGAAGCGTGCATGGTTGGTAGCTTTGCCGTAATCGTACTGTACCACACCACCGAATGCAGCAGTGGGTTTGCTAACCACCACATCACCAAGTCGGACATCGGCAGCACCGCTCGGAACTCCACCGCCAATACCGACCATGAGAGCAAACTGGAGGCATGGGAAGGTCGCTCGCATTTCCGCCAGGACGGTAGCAGCAGACGTCGTCCCGTATACGCCGTACGGAAGGCACGAAATGACCACCGCATGGCCGCTGATGCTTCCGAGGGTGTACACGTTGTGATCGTTCGAGGACTGCGTTAAAGAAGGATGGGTTTCGTCCAGCATGGCCTTCGCGGCCGCCATCTCCAGCGGCAGAGCACAGATCCATGCGATCGAGTAGTCATTATGAGAGTATGAAGATTTCATTTTGGCATGATGGTTTGTCCACCACGGACAATAGGATTGTTAATTTTTATTTTCTGCAGAAAAGCTGAAGAAAGACGTTATTGTCAGGCGTGAGGGAACGCCCACAGTGAAGGAGACTAGCCGCTAGGCCCTAGGCGCTGAGGCTGTGACGGTCAAGAAGAAGACTAAGCCAACCATTTTCGCAAGGCGGACTTGAGGGTGTAATACACCACGTAGCTGGTATACGGCCATCTTCGACGATCAATTGGAGCAATAGTGAAGTCAAGATGGCTGTCAAGAAGGAGAGTATGGGAGCTCTATTTAGTATTTGCGCTCCTGGTCTGGTTGAGCGTGGGTCTGGCACATGACTTGGCTTATGTGATTGGTTTCCGTATCACTATAGAATGGAAGCCAGGCGCTAAGCTAAAAGCGGTAAAGCGCTTCAATCCTGTTGTGATTAGACGATTGAGTCTTTCTTGAGTCTCGACGCAACCGCGTCGAACAATTTGACCCATTTTCTTACATAGTACGCGAATTTGGCGGGTTTTATCTGATCAACCAATTGGCCTACTCCAGGCAATTCTATGCACAGTTCTGTATGCATGTATTAGTGACGTAGCACTCAGGCATCGAATCATGTCATGAAGCAGCGAAATCGCACATTGATAGTAGTCTTATACGTACTATTCATAGTATAGTACTGCTTGACCATCCAGTATTTTAGTCCAATGCAAGGTAATTTCTTTTGTATTGGTTTCCGTAACTTTATTAACAAATAAATACGCTAAGAAGGGCCGAAGGATTCGAAGGATTCGGGAGTTCGGAACAGGAACGCAGAAATATGGGGAAAGGCGAGATAAGGTTACGAGGTCAATCAGATAACCTCACATAAAACAACTTCTTCTTGATACGTACGTAGTTTGAAAAATCTTGATTGACAACCTCCGTTAGACGTTCGGAAATTGTTGATTCCGTCTCAATGGGCGATGCAATCAAGGAAAAATACTACCCGGAGTGCCGAAACAAGTCTACCAAGGGATAGTCCAGGATCCGATCCGAGATAGGGATAACTTATGCTTAATGATGCTGACTCGCTATGCTAATGCTCATGTAGCGTGTTAGTGTGGAAAAGAGATGGGTTGCAGCAGGGTCATTGGAGGGTCTCTTCCGCTGACTTCCGCTTGTCCGTACGTACGTACGTACATAGTATGTGAACGAATTAGTCGAGCGAGCATTGAGTTGAGGTTTCAACTTTCTTCGATGGTTCTTTTGTTTAGTCTTGTAGCTTGTTAAGTGGTTGCACAGATGATGTGCTGCCCGAATTTATCTGATGATGACGATGCAAGACACTCTTCCCAGTTCTTGAGGGTGGCTCATGTTCTGTCAACAATGGCTTCCGAGGCTTGCTAGCATCTAGTTGGACTAATCTTATCTCCGTGACCTGATTACCACTGCATTTATTGCCTGGAATATGATTGGTATGTGCAAGCGTAGTTGCTGAATGAGCTACCGCTACAGAATCTTTTTATCTGGCCTGCCTGCTTGACGTCAGCGAATCAACAGCCGGCACAAAGTCGGATCAGAATGAGACGCAGACCTGGAAGTCTGGATAATGTGACCCGGTGGTCGGCCAAGAAATGGTACATGTGCTCTATTTCCAAAACCGGTATCGGGTCGGCCATTTCGAATAATCATGGGTCGTTTCTCGGAGACAAGCCAATGGCATCGATATTTCGGATTGCACTATTTCTAATGCTCCAACTTTTCAAGCAATATTTCGTAAAGTGCCTGATTTTCGCCCAGTAGCCTGTCCAATCCTCATCGTTTCTTCAGCTGTTAACTCCTCATTACGCAACTCCCTGTTTGGCTACCTAGTATGAAATCAAGGGCTTTCGGCCTTTCGCGGCATCACCCCCCCTGGCTACCGAATCAAGCCTCATTGCCTTTTTCGCTTCTTTGTAATCGTGGAGTTCGGCGATGAGGTCGTGTTTGCTGCTAGCTGGTGTATGTCCGCCCGTAACCATGTGCCAGCAGTTGACATGGTAAATGCCCGTATATTTTCCCAGTCATGCATATCGGACTTGCTCCACATCTGATCCGCAAGCCTGAAGCTGGAATTTTCTGTATTCATACCTTTTTCTCTCGTCTTGACTCTCTGTTTGCAAATAGTCCTGTCACCCTAACGTCTCTCTATCGTAGCAGTTTCACCCTCCAGCATTCGTCATCATGGGTGTTGGAGCTGTTCTTGAACCACTAACTGTCATTATTCTCCTCTTCGGAGGCACGTGGATCAATCGTCGAAGGGAATATTCGAACAAATCAAGCAGACTCGGCGCTCGCGCACGATACTTTCTATCTTCTGATTCGATTTCCGACTCAGATGCTGACGAGGAAACGGGACTTCGGTATGCTCTGGACAAATATGCCTATGCAGAATCAAGACCACCGTCCCCCTCGTTATTGCAACATCACGAGGAACCATGGAGAACACGCACCATCGCGATCGGACCGTATAAGTTTGAGGTCAACTCACCCAACACAGCAACATTTCGACATCGCATCTTGAGTCGTCTGCTATATCGACTTCCATTCTTGGTAGAATGTTGGTACTGGGCGTTGGTCTACTGGGTAAGTAATCATGTATGAAGGCACTGGAAAATGAAATGATACTGATCGAGTCCATTCATAGACATACCAGCTTGGCCGCGCTTTTACCGCTGTGACCCTCGAAGATGACACTGTCAACGTCGCAAGACACCACGCTTTACAACTCGTTCGGATCGAACAAGCGCTGGGAATATTTGTGGAAACCGATATTCAAAAGTTCTTCCTGGACAGACCCATGCTGATGAACTTGACGAATTGGGTCTATTCATTCATTCATATTCCCGGCACCATTGCTTTCTTGGTATGGTTGTTTTACTATACCACCACACGGAACTCGCTAGATGATCCAAGGTACAGCCCTCTCGACCATAGACTCAATGGATCGCCAGCAGGTCCTCCTTTGTACGCTGCCCGTAGACGTACACTGGCGGTGTGCAACCTTTGCGCTTTCATCGTCTTCACCTTATGGCCGTGCATGCCTCCTCGTCTGTTGAGCGATGAAAATGTTGCCGGTAGTGTCGGTGATATGGCAAGAAGCTATGGGTTTGTTGACACCGTTCACGGTGAAAAGGGGGCAGGAAGTGTTTGGACCGAGAATCGATTCTGCAATCAATATGGTAAGAGCCAGAATTCCCCCGCTGAGTGCTGATTCTTCAAGACTAATTGCTAACATGATATTCAGCTGCAATGCCGTCCCTGCACTTTGGGTACTCGTTGATGATAGGATTGACCATCATGACAATACCCCTGCCACCTCAACATACACAGTCAAAGTCTGTTCGATTGCCTCTTTTGCCCAATCGCATCAGCTTGCGGTTCGCTCTGCCCTCGTGGCGCCGGGTGGTATGTGTTGTTATAGGTGCTGCATACCCATTGACAATCTTAGCTGCTATCATCGCCACAGCCAACCACTTCATCCTGGATGCCGTGGCTGGTGCTTTCGTTTGCGTCTTGGGATGGTGGGCCAACTCGATCTTGTTGAATCTGCTGCCTATTGAGGATTATTTCCTCTGGGTATTGCAAATGCATAAGCCGGAGCGACAGATTGTTGACATCTATGAGGATTCAGACCAGCAATATGAATCCAAGATCGTGGCACATGCGACTCTCATGTCATGATCGGTCTCTGTCGGGTGGGGTCGCTTTATATATCGACTGATGGATGAAAGCCGGTGCTTGTCGTGGATACGAGCACGGCTTCGGCTTTCCTAAGTGGCAGGGCTTATTGCGATGAATGTATTTCCAGAAAGGTCTTTCCAAGTCAGAGTCTCCCCATCATGAAGATTGCAATCTTGTACAAGCCTCTATATTCGTTTGTATTCAGTTTCAAAATGCCCAGTCTGCGAGCGTCTTATTGAACAGGCAATGACAATGGCAATGGCAATGAAAGGTAATACTTGGATCATGAATGTAATGAAAGTAATGTTTTATTAAGAAGGAGGAGCAAAGCGTTGTGGAAGAAGAATGTGGGTGCCTGCCTGCCGTTTGTAGTCCTCTTCAGTCGCTCCTTCAGCCTCCACTCCAGCCAATCATGTGATAATTCCCTCAATCAGTCTGTTTGAATTTAATCCATCAGAGAACCGTTCATTGTCGTCTGTTGACCGAGTCGTATGTCTCCTACCTAGATATCATCTTGTCTACTGCCAATTAGGTCTAATAAAACCCACGCCCATCCGATCTTGTCTCACAGCAGTAGCACGATTGAGTATTACGAGTCAATGCTACCTGAATCCTGCGCGACTTTATCCTGGTTATTCAGCTTGAATCCAACAATATTGACCCCGAGTTCTCCACTCAACGTCGAACGCGACTTTGCTTTGTACCATTCCACGCAATCATTCGATCAACTTATCGTTGATTGCCCATGACAGATCGCAAACTGAGATATCGGACTTAAGGAAGTCTTGACCCTTGCGTATTCCCGGAGCACTGTGTTGATTGTTTTGGTTAGAAGGAAGTCGATACTTATTCGAAGGTTCTCAATCAGTAGAAACCATATCAATAAGGTACAATTCTGTGTTTCAAAAACTGACATTGCGTACAAAGAGTGTACGCAGTTTGTTGTCGGAGTCGGTGCGGATAGCCCGTTTGGGCTGGACGCTAAGACAGCTAGCTTTACTTTTTCGGAATCCTCCACATACGCGTTGCGCTTGCGGCTTCTCGACTCCCGCCACAGGCCCATCTTTGCGCGACCTTCCTCCACCTACCTAACCTTACACCTTCATCTACCGGACCTCGCACATCTCATCTCTCTATTATTATCACGCAATTGCAGTACATTCAGACTCACAATTCGTGCCCCCGACCGCTGCGCATCATGTCTGAAGAGTCTCCAGCCACCCCT
Source organism: Talaromyces verruculosus (assembly GCA_038993655.1). Taxonomy (NCBI): domain Eukaryota; kingdom Fungi; phylum Ascomycota; class Eurotiomycetes; order Eurotiales; family Trichocomaceae; genus Talaromyces; species Talaromyces verruculosus. Next base: position 19,271 of record JBBVQN010000057.1, read on the forward strand.
GCTGTCGCCGCTGACGCTGGAGATTCGCGCGCCGCGGCAGCTGAATCCAAGCCCGAATCGACCACAGTCGAACCTGCTCAGAAACAAGACGAGGGCAAACCATCCGAGACCGAGGAGAAGGGAAAGTCTACAGGTTTGTTGCACCAATGGTCGGAAGGCAGTTGTCGCGTAGCTAACTTGTTCGTCTACAGAAACTGTGGAGAAGCCAGCGGATACAGAAGCAGCAACGACCGCTGCTGAGCCCACGGAAGTGAACGGCGGCGATAAAGAGGCAGCTCCAACAGAGGCTCCAGCAGCGAACGGCGTTTCTACACCCAAACCATCTAGTGCAAAGCGCAAGTCTGTGGGCGGGCCGTCTTCAACAAAGAAGCTAAACAAGAAAAAGTCGTCGCAACGTATCACACATCTGGACGCTGCCCCTGGAGAATACTACCTTGCGAGGCTGAAGAGCTTTCCTCCTTGGCCTTCGATTATTTGTGATGAGGAGATGCTTCCACTAAGCTTGCTCAACACTCGCCCCGTGACGACCAAGCAAGCCGATGGTACATACAAGGAAGCATATGCCGATGGGGGAAGACGAGTCTACGACCGAACATTCCCTATCATGTTTTTGGAGACAAACGAGTTGTAAGTTGACACTGACGGAAATTTGTTCATTGCAGTGATGGCTAATCGATGTTTGCAGTGCGTGGATTCCCAATACCGACCTCAGCCCCCTAGACCCAGAGCAATGCAAAGATGTCAGTGAGAAAGGAAAGCAAAAACAATTGATTGCTGCATACAAGGTCGCCGCCGAAGGTCACGATCTTCAGTACTTCAAGAACCTGCTCGCCGATCACCAACGGGCCATTCAACAAGAGGCCGAAGAACGCGAGGCTGCCGCAGCAGAGAAAGCAGCTTTGAAAGCTCAGAAGGAAGCTGCAAAGGAAGCCGCCAAGGAGGAAAAGAAGAAGAAGCGGAAGAGCGTTGCAGCCGAGACTGAGGATGTGGAAATGGCTGATGCAGAGGAGGGAGACAAGAAGGCCAAAACCAAGAAGCGCAAGAAGGATGCTGGAAGCGATGTTGAAGAGGAAAAGGTAAAAGATATTATCTGTAATATTCATGGTGATCGATGCTAACAGTTCTCTCTACAGCCTACCAAAACTCCCAAGACGACGACCAAGCTCAAACTGAGCACACCCAAAGACCCGAATGCTGCCGAGAAGCAAAAGGCGACCAAAGCCAAGAAGGCTGCAGAGAAGAAGCCTAGCGAGGAGGTCGTGGTCCCTCCCAAAGAGAAGACTCCACAAATCGATCCTCAGGAAGCCAAAGCCAATAAACAGAAGAGAGGTATGTATCGTTGGCAGAGCATTAGACTCATAACTACTGTGCATTCAGCTAACCCGTGATCCGTCAGTCCTTTTCCTCCGCCACAAGTTGCAGAAGGGCTTCTTGCAACGTGACCAAGCGCCGAAAGAGGAAGAGATGGAACAAATGACAAAATACTTGTCTGAGCTAGAGGCATTCGGTGAGATCGAGGTGTCTATCATTCGTGAAACGAAGATCAACAAAGTTTTGAGAGCCATTATCAAATTGCCCTCGATTCCCAAGGACGAACAGTACAGATTCAGACAGCGGTCCGTCGATATCTTGCAAGCATGGAAAACCCTTCTTGATTCCGATATCCCCGCTCCTGCTGCCCCTGCTAATAAGGAGGCCAAACCTGAGACGAATGGTGTGACTGGAGAAGCCACTTCAGCTGAGCCCAAAGTCGACGACGCTGAATCCAAGCTGATCGAACCTGAGCCAAGCGAAGCTGGTGACCAAACTATGGTTGACGCAGAGCCCGGAGCACCAAAAGATAAGCCGGAAGCGCCTGAAGAGCCTGCTGGAAAAGAAACCGCAAAGGAGGAGGCAGCTGGCGATGCCCCCACGGCCGCGGAAGAGCCATCCTCTTGAATTATCATTCTGTAATGTCAGTTTCTTTTCTGGTGGTGCCTGCTTTCAACTTTCATTGTCGATGGTTCTTGCAATTATGACTTGGTGTTTCTTCAATTTCTTGTACCGTGTTTGTTGTCCGAGGGTGAGGTTCTCAAATTGTGTCTTATCTATCTTACTTTTCTTCTGAGTATTTTCCTGGTTCGGTACCCAGAAAAGCTTTCGAGTCTCCCTTTTTTGGTTGGTTGTGTATGAAAATCTACGCGTGCTTGTAGGTTTCAACACCATTTTGCAAGCATTTCTTCATCATCTGTGATGAGGTTCTTCACTCATTTCATACTTCAGATTGAGGTCTATGTCAAGTTTCACGATCACTCAAGAACTTGACTATGTCGCTTTCCTAGCAAATACTAATATCTTGAAGTCGGTTCTGCTTCCCTCTTGTTGGTGGTGATGATCTTGTCCCTGTTCTTCCTATTCCTCTTTATTGCAGATGCGTGTGAGTTTAGTCGGGAGGATACGGAAGAAGTAATGAATAGCACAAATGAAAATCATTCATTTATACTCAAATTACATTAGAGCTTCAAGCTCAAGATAGATTATTGATCTGATGTCCTCGTATTAATTACCGTAATACGAATACGGTACTGTGATCTAAAGACGGCTTTTGCTCCGCCCGCAATCCAAGCTTCAAAAAAGTTGAATAGAACCTCGCGAGCTCGGAACGACACACATATCTCTTTTCCACAACGTTTTCTACGCCGCTGCATCCTACTATTCTTGTTCTAGCGATTGTACCAGGTTTTGACTAACAATAGCCAAGATGATGCACCCATCGAGGCAGGCGTATGTGGAGGAAGCCGAAGACACAGACATGGGCATCAGTCTCGCTGATCTCCGTAAGTTTCTCCCCCGTCTCTCCTCACAATCTATTCTCCCATGTTGTGTATACATGCTAATGACTTCCTAGCAACCGACCGCGATTATGACCTCCCCTCCGCCGCCGCCGGCATCGCCCCAGAGCGCGCATCAGCTCTTCTCTCACAATTCGAACGCAAACGCCGCGCAGCCGCCATCGTAGTTCCCACTGACGACAACCGCGTACGCCTGCGTCTCCGCGAGCTGGGTGAACCAATCACCCTCTTCGGCGAAGGGCCAGCTGATCGTCGCGACCGCCTACGAGAGCTATTGACTACAATCCAAGAACAGCAACTCGCCGGCAACGAAGATGTTGAGATGCGCGAGGGGACGCTTACAGAGCCTGATGTCGCGGAGGAAGAAGAAGGTGAACAGCAAGAGGAGTTCTATACGGAGGGGTCGCAGGAATTGTTAGATGCGAGGAAGAAAATTGCATTGTATTCGTTGCCGCGAGCCAAAGCGCGTGTGGCGTGGCAGTTGGAGCAGTCCAAGATACCGCTACGAACGCATATAAAGCATCGAAAAGCTGTAAAAGAAAAGTTGCAGGGTTTTGATCTTTATGGGTCTCAGATTGCGGCCGATAGGCCTGTTGGTATTACGAGGTTTGCGCCGGATGGACAGACCATTGCGACGGGGAACTGGGCCGGAGGTATCAAATTGCTTAGTGTGCCGAATTTGGAGGAGAAGTTTAGCGTCAAGGGGCATAATGATCGAGTCACAGGATTGTCGTGGTTTCCGGGTGCGACGTTGTCGACGTCGAATGTATCGGAGTCTTCGCTGAACCTGGCGTCTGGTGGAGGGGAAGGGAATGTTAATTTGTGGTCGTTGGATAAGAAGGAGCCACTGGCGACGTTGTCGGGACATACGGAACGTGTTTGTCGGGTGGAGTTTCATCCGTCGGGGAAATATTTGGCGTCTGCGTCGTATGATACGACGTGGAGGTTGTGGGATGTTGAGACCACGACGGAATTGTTGCTGCAAGAAGGTCATTCGAAGGAAGTCTATGCTGTTTCTTTCAACTCGGATGGGTCATTGATGGCTAGTGGAGGTTTGGATAGCTACGGAAGAATCTGGGACTTGCGAACGGGCCGAACGGTCATGGTGCTTCAGGGCCATATTCGAGAAATCTACGGTGTGGATTGGGGCGTGGATGGTTATCGCGTTCTGACCGGTTCAGGAGACGGATGGGTAAAATGCTGGGATCTACGCAAAGTCGACTGCAGCGGTAGCATCGGCGCACACAAGAGCGTTGTCTCGGATGTGCGGTGGTATAAAGGTGGCGATTCCGCTCATTCATATCTTCCAACTACAACAACCCAAAACGGAGATGGAGATGCCATGGAGACGGATACAGCAGAGCCGCGAAAGGCGGGCACATTTTTTGTCAGCTCTGGGTTTGATCGCAATATCAACGTGTTTAGTGCTGATGACTGGTCGTTCGTGAAGTCGTTGAGCGGTCATTCGGATAAGGTGCTAAGTGTGGATATTAGTCCTGACGCAAAGTGGATTGCGAGCTCGAGCCATGACCGGACAGTCAAGCTTTGGGGTATTGAATAAGGACTTCACTTTCAATCTCAACTTTGCAACTTTCGAGTCACAATGGACACCAACTAGGAACCACTCCGATATATGATTGTCGCTATTCATGTCAATAGCTTGAGGCTCAACCACATATCCAGCTGCTTATATGGCACTCCACAGAGTACAGACTTCGCCGCTTCAGCAACTACACGAGCTCATTCTAGAGTATCGTCAGCGACACAGTCGATATACATCCATCTTGATATGTATTCTAGCGAGAGCCCCAAAAGGGTAAAGCGCCGATTTGCCTAGCGGACCAATCGGGTACCCGCGTTGTGACGTAGCAACGCTAATTAGCTTAAATGAGTCCGAAGCTCGGATTAATCCCTGATAATCAAACTTTGAATCTTTAAATCCGACCATCTTCAACTTTCTTGATCTTTCACTGCTTCCTCCGCTTTTCATAAATCTTACTTGAAATTAGCATCACTCAATATGAGGGGAGCTACTGCGCTGCGGCCACAGAGTCTGCTATCCTCTGTGCGCGTCGGATATTCTTCATCGCGCCCAGTAGTCTGTCTTCTATGTCAGCATAAGCAGATCGCATCACCCAGTACACTCAGACTACCCTCCACACAACGACGCGGTCTATCATCAACTCCAAAATACTCTTATCCAGACCAAACGCCCGCCGAAAAGCAAAACGCCAACAGGCCCCCAACCCCCGACATCACGAACCACTACACAATATTCCCAACCACACTCCCCCAGGGTCCCCCTCCCAACTCACCGTTCACATTCGACGTATCCGCCCTCCGGCGCGAATTCCTTCAACTCCAAGGCGCCATTCACCCCGACAAATTCCCCCAGGGCCCCGAAAAGCAACGCGCCGAAGCCCTCTCGTCGCGCATCAACGCCGCCTATCGCACTTTGATGGACCCGCTTAGTCGGGCGCAATACCTCCTTGCCGAGATCCACGGCATCGACGTTTTGGCAGAAGACGGCGCGTCGAAATATGCGCTCGACTCGGAGACGTTGATGGAGATCATGGATGTTCAAGAGACCGTTGAAGAATTGTCGTCTGCACCTGTTGCGGAGGCGGAAGCAACCGTTAACAGACTCCGGGCGGAGAATGCGAGCCGCATCGAGGAGTCAGTGAGCAAATTGCAGAAGGCGTTTGATGAAGGGGATATTGAGACTGCGCAGATGGAGACGGTGAGGTTGAGGTTTTGGTATAGTCTGAGGGATGGGTTGAGGGAGTGGGAGCATGGGCATGGGGAGATTCGGATTGTGCATTGATTTGTATATTAGACAGACTGTATTATAGCTAGCACTCCGCTTGTACGTTTCTACACTTTTACGTCGCAACCCTCAAGACCTATTCTATGGCGTCAAATCTTCTCAACTGAGGTACTACATGATTCGTGTGCACTGCTTAGAAATCATATACGCAGAGTCTTCGGCTAACTCGCTACCTAACCCACGAATTTAAAACACCTATGAACCTACTTGCAGTTTCGGCTCTTCCGACTACTCAAGTACTAGTGCTTACAATGATCAGAGATCATACGTAGTAAAGTCCATCCGCTTATCCCCAGCACACCACGGCGTTAGGGGCTAGAAAACTATCCTCATAGGTGATCCAGATCAATCAACATGCCACACCTAGGTACTAGGGTACATTCTACATGACACCCTTTTGACACCCATATTATGCGATATGTCATCTTTTAAAATTCATGCTGCATTAAGCCCGTTGAAGTCCGGTCTTATTGCCGAAAATGGCTTACCAGTCGTGCTTACAGCTTCGGCCGAATGATACTATTATAGTAAAACAAAGAAGTTATCAATTATTGATTATAACATAGCACAACCCTGGAACAGAAACAGATAAGAAGGAGGGGGTGCCAATCATCAGATCTTACTTAGCAATTCACAACATTCTCCTCAACGAAAGGATCTAGCTATCAAGACTTTAACGGATATTGAACTATAATGACTCGCCCATTCACCCTCACGTCTAGTTTCAAACTAAACTCGGGCTTCGAAATCCCTTTGTTAGGCTTCGGAGTAAGATACTCACTCCAACCCTAAACAGATCTCGCGGCCATAAAAATTTACACAAGACTAATTGATTGATAGGTCTTTCAAACCCCCCCAAGCGAGACAAGCACTGCAGTCCAACAAGCGCTCAAAGCCGGTTATCGCCATATCGACAGCGCAGCCTTCTACCGTAACGAACGTGCCTGCGCGGACGGAATCGTCAAATCGGGTATTCCGCGTGAAGAAATCTTTTTCACGACAAAGGTACCGCCGCAAGCAATTTCCTATGAAGGCGCTAAAGAGTCAGTACGGAAGAGTCTGGGGGAGGTGGGTGGTCAGTTGAAGTATATTGATTTGGTGCTTTTGCATGCCCCCTTTGGTGGCAAGGAGGGGAGGTTGGGGGCTTGGAAGGCACTTGTTGAAGCTGTTGAGGAGGGGACGGTGAGGAGTATTGGTGTTTCGAATTATGGTGTGCATGTACGTCAATCCACCCATAACCACTCTGAATTGTTGTTCGAGGTACTGATGTGTATGGGACAGCATCTCGACGAACTAGAGAAATACATCAAAGACACAGACGCAAAGCTCTGCAAGGGTAAAGGTGGAGTTCTGAGCGTGAACCAGATCGAGCTTCACCCTTGGCTGCAGCGTAGAGATATTATTGATTGGTGTCAGAAACGAGGCGTTTTGGTCCAGGCATGGGCTCCGTTGGCGCAGGCGAATCGGTGTGATCCATCGCTCAAGGATATTGTTAAACAGACCGGCAAGACGGAGGCTCAGATCTTGCTGAGGTGGAGTTTGCAGAAGGTGCGTATCCATCCATCCATTGCATCAATTTATAAATGTTGATTCATGGCTAATCCTGAACTGTGTTTGATGATATGTAGGGCTTCAACCCCCTCCCCAAATCCGTGACGCCATCCCGTATCGTGGAGAATACCAAGATTTTCGATTTTGAGTTGTCCGATTCCGAGTTGGCGGTTTTGGAGACGGATGAGTATGATTATCATGGCTGGGAGTAAGTTTTATTTCTTCCTGAATTGAATGAGTTGAGTCTTTGCTGACCGTGTGTAAAGTCCTACGACATCCAGCTTGTAAACCTGGATTGACTGCTCCGGTAGCTAGATGGATGAGTTTCGAGTGTAAAGTCTCTGAATAGATGTCTCAGCTTTCTGGTGTGTTTCTTGCCAGAAGAATTCTTTAATATAGTTCCAATAACACCATGACTTGAATGATAATACGCATTTAGATAGCTCTATGTAAGTATGCATGACTATAAATGTTTTGTTGTACAGGGTAGTGTACGCTTGCCCTAACAAGCCTTAATTTTGACATAGTAAAGATCGACTGATCGAGGATAATCCAATCATTCTTCGATATTTCACTTATTCACATTCTATATTATTCAAGGCCCCATTATAGTACATAGGTACGCAACTACAAACATCAGGTTGACTCGGCCCTGCACAAAGGCCCTTTCCCCTCTCCCACCCATCTGCTGCGTCTATCTACCCATCTCCAATACCAAAACACTTCAAATGTTCATCAGGATGATACTTTTCCTTCGTGACTTAAGCCACTCGTAGTTACTATCCGCTCCCCAGAAACGGGTCTTCCATCTCGGATCTTCGCCTACAGCTTCATTGACATATGCGCGCATCGTATCTGTCTTTCTGTAGATGACGTCGTCCTTGAAGCCTTGCACTGGTTGCGCATTCAGATTCTCGGGACACTTGACAATAATCTCGTTGAGGACGTAGGTATTGTGCCAGCCGCGTCTATAAAGGTATATCGCTGGGGCTCGAGCACTGAAGATAGTCGAGTTAGTGGACAGCCGAAATTATTAGTTTTGGCTCTCCTGACTGAGATCCACTGTCTACATAGATATAGTTGACACTGTTCCAGGAGACTCCTCTGGGTTTTTGACATTGGATGGTCAATGCTTGAAAAACAATTGGCCAAACATTTGTTCGCACTACGAGTCCAATTGTTCAATCGACTTCAGAAGCTTGGAAATTGGCGCTTGAATTCTCCTAATCAGTATAAGAGCGAGTAAATCTACGTACTAGAAGTCTGGAGTCATAACTCTAGTTTTTCGGGATGCCTTTTCAGCTAAGATGGGCAAAGCATGCGTCACTTAACATTTTGGTGTCCAGTTGATCGGCATTCTTGACAGTTAATTTACCGAATAAGGTCAAATGTACCTGGCTTGCAAAAAGAACTCTAAAATGCTATCAAGATCCAAGAGCCTCTATGATGTTAGCCCTAATAGTGGGGCTGTTGGCGATCAATGGGCTTCGCATCTACAACTTCTTATTTAGGCAATGAGCGCTACACTGAAATCTTGGGGTTTTTTGTTGCGACGTCACGCATGGCATGCAAGCTAATGAATTGGGTAAATAGAAAAGTCCAGTCCTAAAACCAGATCACTGCTTCGTAAGTGCTTGTTGTTTGCTGATACAATCGTTCAATTTTACAGCTGAAAATAGGATTAAGGCTGAAAAATCATATATGGAGCATACAGTGACGATTCCACAGACCCAGTCAAAGAACAACAACATAGGTACTCAACAACCTCTTACTGTGAATTCTCCCTCACCAACCTCTCTCTCGTCTCCATGAGCACTTTCCCCAACAGATTCAACCCCCATCTCTCTCTATTCGCACCCGCGTTCGCCGCCCCAAAGCCAACACCCCATATCCTATCCCTTGGACTCGCCTCTACCAACTCCCTATTCCCCGTTGCCAGCAACTTTTGTTTAAGCTCCTCGTCTTGCGAAAACTTCAGATAATTGCCCTCTAATACAAATCCATATCGATTTTGCTCCCACGCCTCCTCCGAGAAATTGGGGATCTTTCGGCCCAAGTCTCGAATTGTGCGGGGATGGAGTTTCAAGCCGTTTTGGATCTGGAGGGTTATGGGGTCGTCGGGACCGCCGAAGAGCAGTGCTTTGCGGTGCATCATGTATCTAAGAAATCAGGTTACAAAATGTTCTTTCTGAATGACTGAGTATTAGGGAGGGAAATACTGTTCTGCATTCGCATAAGTGTATTCCTTGTCACCATCTTTCCAGGTGAATGGTGATGGCCACCATTGTCCACAGAAGCCATATTCGCCTTCTGGTCTCCAGAAGTAGACTGGATTGTTGGTGTCAATTGATAACGGTGTAGTCATCTTGTGAGTGCTGATACTTTTTGATCAAGCCCTAAAACTCCAGGTAAAATGGTGAACAATTTGTCTCGGTCTTCATACAATCAGTGATTTGACTGTTCTGAATATATCTCAATAAATCTTACGTCCCAACAGTTTAGAGGCTCTATTTATCCTCAATAAGCTTAGAATTGTGAGTCATTAAAAGCATCATTCGCGGATGATCTTTGGGTTGCTAAGCCACCCGAGCTTTCCCCAATCTTGACTCCGACTATTTTTACGAAGTTTGAAGATCGGGTCAGTGCACAATAATCAGAGATAAGGCAGACTTCTTAGGCACGGAAAGTGCCTTCTCTCATTCACGCTAAAGTTGTCTGTGCTGCCTGGCCCATTTATGATAGTAACCCTAACCCTACTAGCAATATCTAGCCCTAGTTCAAAAACCTTCTCAACCACAGCAAGTACAGTGCGGGCTGCGATTCTAAATCTAATAATCACCTCTTCCACTCCATTTCTCAATTTCAGACTGCTTACAAATTACACTCACCCTCAAACACAATGGGAAAGGCTCAAAACTTGCGGCCCGCGGACAACCAAAAACCCTTCCGGAGCCAGCGCTGCCCTGTGGCATTTTGCGGTCTCTTGCGACAATCCTGGGCTTTTCAGATATCTTCCTGTTACCTTCCAAGAACACGGTAAGCACTAAGCGGGCTAAAAGCTAATTTACATTACGAATGTTGGATGCGTAATCAGATACTATGGCTAATTGGATGATTGGTAATGACATAAATATGGGAAGTTTCTGGATATAAAAGGGTGGACGATCTCGATGTAATTGAAATTTTGTTTATATGATTCAACAATCAACACAACATTGAAGCAAGACAAACGCCATTTCCAAACACCCCTCAGCATAAGCCGCGTGCGTATAGCCTCTAGTCATACATCAGGAATATGCCTTCATATTTGATGATCCAGGTCTGTGACACCAGTTGACGCGCTCAAGTTTTGCAATCAACTTGCATTGCATACTGATTCCTCGCTTATCATAGCTATGAAAACTGATAGTAGATATGTTCGCCAGTCGGAAATCATTAACTCCATCCTAAATCACCAAATCTTATCATCAACGGTATTTCTTTTTCACTTCGTCCGCCACGTCGCTTGCTCTCTCAATTTCAACATCTTCAAGGCCACTTTGTATTGTGTCCACCAAGCGTCTCATTGGAAACGAAAGATGAAGATGCTGGCCTGAATCCAAATCACTTCCGTTAGGCATAAGATGCTCCAATCTCAAGGGATATTCTTGGATAGTTGTAAGGTCAATCAAGTTGCCTGGTGAAAAGATAGCCTTATTCATGATACATCGTCTATCATGATCACTGTACCATAAATGTACAGATAGCTCGAAGGCACCAACAAGGCGAATACCCTTAGATTGATACCACTTCAGTATAGCATCAGAGAGCATATCACGACTTTTTTCCTGAAAGTCGATTGCAGATAGCCCCCAATTGTCATTTGAAGTATTTCGCCTGCCTTTCTCCGTGATATCAACAAGTATCACAAGTTTAGTATCACTATTGCCAACTAGCCATCGTTCTGCATCTTCATAGAGCTTGTTTGTGGTCTCACTAACTCCAACTTCAAGAACCACAGTTGGCCGTTTAGATTTAAACCTCATGAGAGAGGCATCTGCTTGTTTTGTAGATCCGAATTCATCATTTAGCAAATAATCTAATAACAGATACACAGAGTTAATATGCCATGGATGGCTCAAGCACTAGAAATAGATTTTAGAAGATACTAACTTTTACTGCCACTCAAGGAGTAGCGTGAGCCAGGAGCAGTATTCAACCTGTCTCGTATTTGATAGAAGACTTCACGGACCACATCAGCCGCAGTCTCATGCATCCATCCCGGGCATCCTTTCAAGACAATACGTGCATTCTGTGCATCGTACTCGACACCACGGATATCGTCACCGACTTTGTGAATCCAGTCCCAATACTCAGCAGAGGAGACTTTGAACTTATCAATAACAAGAGAACTCTCAGAGACATGTCTTAGTTCGATAATATCATCAGCAGAAAGATCATTCAATGAGTCAACCCGGTCAAGAATGCGATTGATCCGATCCATGCGCGCCCGATCCGCCATGTTGATAGGAAATAATACATCTGGAAGAATCTTCCAATAACCGTGGGTCCTGGGCAAATTTTTTATAATGCTGAAGGACAGGTTGGTAAAAGGTATTGGATTCCGAAAGTCGACAAAGCGACACTTGGTCGGTGGAGCTCTGCCATTGTGCTGCTGGCAGTCGAAACCCTACTTGTTCCAAGGTTGTCTTTGAGATTCAGATCAACCGGGGTTTGGCCAATCGAGTGTCGAGAGTCTTGAGAGTGTGGATGAAGAGAGAAGACGAACATATATAAGTATAGATAAGGGCAGTTATTATTTATTGTCATCTCTAACACAACTGGATCTCTCCTTTCTACCCAGGTATAGTTCATTATTTCCTAATGCTTTAATGTCTTCTTTGAAATTATCAGCACAGAGTACGTTCTTTGGCAGGTCTGAATACTCCAGTATCCCAGCTTTGTCATAAGCGTAAGAGTCGTTCATCTCCTACAGTAATGTTAAACAGCACAGCCAATTTCTATACCTGTCCTTGTCGTAAGCATCTGGCACAGGAACGTAAGATAGATTCTGTAAACTAACAGTCAAACTAGAAGCAAGGAATGGAACAAGAGGACTGCAGATTTCCAGATCAGACTGGTGGGCAGGATGAGGCCTTATAAGATCCATCCTGCCATCATAGACTTTCCTGATCCGCGTAAAGGTTACCTTAGAACCAAGCAAAATAACGAGTCTTTGAATGTACCGAGATCGAGCATGAAACGAAAAGATATGATATGTCAAAGAAAGTATGGAAACAGAATACCAAAGAATCTGATACTCCCCAAAGCTAAGAATAGTGTGAACGCACTGATTGACTATACTTTACTTGACATAGTTACTGGCTAATATGTAGTCAATATGCTGGTTAATGCCGGAACCCAACGTTAGGTAGGGTAAGAGCGCGAGAGCGAGCCCTGACACTTGTGAGGACTCCATCATTCAAAGTAGTTATGTTATAGGTTGAATCTGGCAAGTGACCATAGAGGAAAACCGCATTCACATTCCACCAGCTCTATACTTACTGCCCATGTCTTGCGCTAAAAAGCCTTGCGGAGAGCCAGCACTGCGCTGCGGCATCTTGCGGTCTCTTGCGGTAGGTATCCCGCAGCCTTTTCGGACATGTTCCCGCAGACCAAATCCTCCACTGTCAACTGAGAATACGCAAATGTAAGCACAGCTGGGGCTGAAGTCTGCAATTGAATTATTGTTTACGGACCAATTGAATTGAATTGTTGATTATTTAATTGTTGGATGCGTAATCATAGATCCGCTGTACGGCGGACTAAACGGAAATTTGTTACAAAATTCAAAAAATGATTTTGCTGAATTCATATTGTATTACATGTAATGTGTTGTAATATTCACATATAACCACATATCAATTCTAATTGGTTGATATGTTCACCGCATTATTCACCGCCCAATTCAGTCCCCGTACGAGCCCGCTTATGAATGAGCCCGCCTATAAGCCTGCTTCTGAGCTCTTCTCTAAACCGCTTAATAAGCCTATTAATAAATACTTTCCGGCGGGCTCGTAGGCAGGCTTAATAGGCTTATAGGTGGGACAATAAATAATAATTTTTAATGGGGTGTGAAGCTAAATTAGCTTCCATTAAGTTTTGACCAATAAGAAGCTGTATATCATGGGGTCTCTATGTGGAAATAGAAGGAAATATGTGGCTATTTCAAAACCCTTGTTTTTAGGATGTTTGCGTTTTTATGATCTTGTAATTTTGGATTTTGTAACAAATTTCCATTTAGTCCGCCGTAGCTGGGTCGATTAGAAATCATGGTTAGATAGATTAAACTCCACCGGTGCGCAAGACCTCTAATATTTGATTGGGATGGATCATGGGTATTGGGCAGAGGATGTTTGGACATAAAAGGGTGGATGAGCGCCGGGAATATGATATTTCTATTTTTGATAATCTAACAATCAGCCTAGCAAGCAAGATAGTCACCCGTTCCTGAACATCCATCTGCATATTTCTCCCGTCTATCAATAACTTACTACTCTTTAGTTACACCAGCAACATGGGTTCGTACTTGATCACAGGAACAAGCCGTGGTCTCGGCCTCGGTTTTGCCGCTGAACTGGTACTTTTCTTCGTATTCCTTCTCCGATTCATCCAAACTAACCCCATATTCTTTTTTTTTTTTGGTAAAACAGCTCAAAGATCCCAAAAACCTCGTCATCGCAACGGCACGCAACACCGCGGGATCCTCGGGTCTACAAAAACTCAAGACCGAATACCCGCAGAACGACCGCCTGATTCTGCTCGATCTCGATGTCTCGAAAGTTGAAAGTATTCGTGCCGCGGTCAAGACTTTAGAACCGTTGCTTCCCAACGGGTTGGATAATCTTGTCAGCAATGCGGGTGTGAGTTATAGTAGTATGAAGACTTTTGAGGAGATGTATGTTTTCTTCTTAGATTTCAAAAAAATCGTTTGGGGTTTTGCTAATAGGTTATGCCTCGTCTAGTGATATTGAAGAGTTCACGTCCGAAGTCGTCTTCACAGTCACTGCGCCATTCAATCTATTACGCGAGTTCCTTCCGCTTGTGCGCAAGAGTGAGACGAAGAAGGCATTGTTTGTCACTTCGATTTTGGGCTCAATTCAGATCGCTCCGAATCTGCCGAACCTTATGAACGCATATTCTGTGGCTAGGGCTGCACTGAACATGTAACCTTCCACCCTTTTATTGCCTAGAATGAAAGCGAAGATATTGACACAATGGCAGGTTGGTTCGTAAATGGTCCGTTATTCTGAAGGACGAGGGTATTACCGCTGCCGTCATTCATCCGGGTAAGTGCCACAATTCAGAGATAGCCTGAAACCTTTACTAAATGCCAAATTTCAACAGGTTGGATTGGCGAAACCGACATGGGCGACGAAATCTCAGAGTGGGTTGCAAAATACAACCCAACTTTGGAAAATCTGCCTACTGAAAAAGCTGCTGCCGACTGCATGAAGATCTTGAACAATATGACCAAGGAAGACTGGGGTGCCTATTTCCATCAAGATGGCAGCAGACTTCCTTTTTAATTGGATAAAATCCTTTTGTGAACGGTCTGTTCAGGTCAGGCAAACGAATTGTCGGGTTGTTTTGTGGGTTACTGATGCCAATTCGATTTCTCGAGCTTGTAATACATCTGCATAGATGCCTGGAAACTTGTTAGTCCTTAATATAAAAATAGATCTTTTGTTAGTGACTTACCTGCAAGCCGCCACCGCGCATTCATTCGTAAAAGTAAACTCTTGACAACGCCGAATTTCTCGCCAATTTCGTCGTCCAACAACGTGCCTCGGCCAAGCATCAGAAGAATACAGCCCACCTGATACAAAACATGCGTAAAGAATATCGGGACACAGTCTGCGTTGGTCGGGTCAGTAGTCGTTAGATTCATGTGCGATGTAGCCGCCGTAATCAACCGATTCACACCCTCAAAGGACTCGGGCCAGAAATTGTCCAACGAAATTTGTGGTCCTACATCTGACATGGCGATAGTATTTAGACGTTGGAAGTGGTGCTGCTGAAGTAGTAGGATGGCACTTGTAGCTATTAGTTCATGCCAGCTTATTACAGTGCAAGGAGTACTAACCTAAAACTCATCTCGGATGAAGCACAAAAATCCAACCTTCGATGGGCTGCTTCGCTATCTGCAGCATGTACAAGAGCGAGCAAGGTGCGGCGTAATTGTGCTGCTTGATTGAGATTGTTTGTATCATCTTCTATCGCTACAGATGGCGTGACAGAATGAAATGCTTGGCTCAGTAAATAAGTAGCTTGGGCTAGCCTGGCGAACCCCCCTATTTTGAGTGAGAAACCGGTTGATATTTTGACAGCATCTCCTGCTTTTGCGGTCTAAAAGGAATTAGCAAGTTGTATGAGGGATGTTCAATGATGGTCTTACGCAATCGTTCCATGATGTATCATCTACCGGTAAATACATATCAAAGGTCGGGTCCTCGGTTGATAGTGGCCTTGTCGGCTCATTGAGGTTGAGGAATCTGGTCCACTCAGTTTTCAGTATCCAAGACAAAAGAAGCATACTACTCACCGATCAAAAATCAAGACAGCCCACCACACTCTTCTGTTTTCCTCAACCTCGTTCCATGAGCGCCCACGCATCTCCAAGTCGTATTCTGCAGCCGATGTTGGAGAGCAATTCTTATATATTCCCAAAGCCAATCCATATCGCGAACATGCACCAATAGTCAAATATGAAGCGGGATACATAGCATGACCCATCTCATAATATGCAATAAGCAATCCAGCTTGCAGCACATGTGTCGAAAGGACGCCGGCAGTTTCTACCTCATGGTGAAAACGCTTTGCAGTGCGATAAAAAAAATTATTAGGGCTTTCGTCTTCGGAAGGAACGGTATTGCAAAGCTTCATGCATAGGGCCAGTAAACTGAGCTCTGTCTGACGTTGTGTCCATGGACTCAATAGAGAAACGAAAAAGCCTTTTTTGAACACGATGGGGAGCCAGAAATGGGTTGTTGAGAAGAACGTATTTGCAATGTCTCGTATGGAGGATATGTCGCCAATCAGTGAAGAGACCTCTGCAGGGATTGGAATATCAGACCGGGGCAGTTCGAGCTGGGCTTGTCGGAAGATGTATGGTGCCAGGAAGTAGATGGCACTAGCTTCGGTATTACCAGACTGAGTGGTCTCCGGCGATGACTGACTGTCCGGGGTTTGACTGTACACTGTACGCGAATCTCTCTCGGATGTTCGAGCACCGGGGTAATTGCAATCAATGACTTTTTTGATACAAAGGTCGCAGCTGGGAATTTTCCTGTCGCAGCGTCTTTTGCTTCTCCGGCATGGGAGACAGGCGTGACGAGCAAGCTCAATTTCAGATGGCATTTTGCTCTACTGGATGATCAAGCATGCTCAATCCGGGCTTGTGATTGAGTGATAGTTCTGGGTGGTGAGTTGTTCAGGAAGGAGGTTGATCAAGTAAGCATCTTTGATGTGGATTCCAAATTGATGGATTAGTCATTTTGCTTATTAATAATTCACAGCTTTCCAGCCAATCACCTCTGGAGTTAGTTGGCCAATCAGAGCATGAGCGCATCCAAAATACTGCCTAAGGCCGCACACTAGATATCGAATTTCTACCAGTCATGTCGATATTAATGATAGAAAGTCATTCTGAGTGACCCCAATGCATCAAATGCAAACCGCAACTCGTACGCACTGCACGAATTCGCCCAATGAGCGGTGAAGCTATGTATGTACAACTGCAAGCCCAGTACCCACTTCATTGGGCATGAGTCTACGAAAAGCGACAATTTCGCAAGCTCAGATTGGGCACACATCACCCTCGATCCTTGTATGACGCCTCGAAATGCATGCCACTGGGCTCAGATATGGAAGTGATTCGTCGTTCGTGAAGAATGAATCCTTCTTCCGCCTGCTGTACATATACGTATAGCATAGGGGTGTAAATGGCTACCCAGGTAAAAATTGGTTGATTGACTTGATTGAGTGCTTGGACCGAATATGCAATGCGGTCCTCCAAATTCTTGACTCCCCAGAGCCCTTGTAGCTGTAGTCAAGCTCGTGATTGTCGCCTCGCTATCATGACACGGTCGACTGGACTATCAGTCGGTGGCTTCAATTGAACAAACAACTCGCCTCACTCTATCTTGTAGCGCGTATGGTGGATGAATCAGTACCTCGTCTTTCCAGCGCATCAACTAGACAGTCACGTAGCATCATTAGCTCCAAGTACACCTATTTTATAAGCCCTCCGTAGACCTCGGTAGAATCGATAACGGTCGAATATTCAGATGGCTGGTCAAAGTTGATCTGTGCTCAGAGCGAAACGGTTAGTCGCTTTAGTGACTCAAATCAAGGCCGCCCACGTAGCGCCGTAGCTCTCTTATTTTTTTCTCTGTCCATTTCTTTTCTTTCTACTTGCATGAACTCACGCGATGCTTTTTGATTTTTAATCATTGGTTATTTCCTGCGATTTCTGTATTTTGCGATTCTCGGGTTGGGTGAGTTGAGCGAGAGAGAATATTGAAGAGGAGTCATAAGCATTCATTCATTTTTCCTGCCGTGGGTTTATTTTTTATTTACACCGAGTGTCATTTCTCATTTCGACGATGAACAGAATTCCGGATTTCACCAGGTAAGTAATAACCCACACGAAAACGCGACCTCGGACTAACAATCACAGCCTCATATCCTCTCCCCCATTTACCTTTCTCGTCGGCAAAGAGCACACAAAATTAACAATCCAATCTGGCCTTGCCAAACATGTCTCCAGGCCTCTGGATGATCTCATGAACAATGGCCACACGCGGGAATCCAAACATCGCATTGCCGTGCTAGAAGACGAGGAGGTTGAAGTTTTTACTGCTTTTACTCAATATGCATATACGGGCAATTATACTGTGCCAGTGCAGAAGACGGACTCGGCGACTGAGTCATCGTCGGCAGTGACTGCTGCACCTGCACCTCCACCTGCAGCTTCACCGCGATCCGGCTCTGGTTCGAGTGGTGGAGATACGCCAAATGGACATGTCTTAAATAACGAGCAGCAGCAGCAGCAGTTGCCGCCGCAAAATATCAATGTAGTGCGAACTCAGTCGTCGGCTTCATTTTTGCCTCCGCCAGCTCCGACACCACCTCCATTTGCTGATCGGATCGATGCCAGACCGCCCGTTCGCAGATATGCGGAGACACCATTGGCACTTACGCAGACAGCGGGTGTGGATGATCAATGGGAGAATCCATTTGCGCATCCGGCCGAACATCCACCGCAGCGGAATGGAACGTCGCTTCGAGGGAATACCCCTCCAATCGAAAACAAGAGGGAGGTGGTAGTCATACAGGATAGACCACAGCCACCACCGGAGGAGGAGATTGAACCAGCCTTCCCACTTTCCAGACGACATAGCAGAAAGGATAAGAAGAAGAAGCGAAAGGATACAGTCGTTGCTGCGAATGGCTTTGAGGAAACCGTCCCAAAGAGTTTGACGCCTCCGTCTACTCCGCCTTTTGATTTAAGGGACGGTCAGGATCAAGAGGGAACTCCGAAGGTAACCAAACCCATCGTCCGCGAGTACGACCCGGACTGCGCTATTGAGACGGATACCGGTGACGATGGAGATATTGACGGAGATGATGGAGACTGGTGGGACCAGCCTGCGCCGTCTCAGAACTTCTCGAGAAGGCGAGATTATGAGGACAAGCTGTCTAACGCCCGCAGACTACAATCGCAGAATCAGCAGCAGCCACCATCACAGCCCCCGTCACCACCTCGTCTCTCACCACAACAGCACTCAATGCCACTGATCGATACATCCTTCGCCAGCCATCCCATGTCCTCTACTCCGCGCAAGAAAGGCGTCAAATCCTGGAACGAGTTTGCACAAATCGACTACTTCCATCAAGAACGCAGCGAAGCATCAGGCGTGACAACACCCACTCCTTTACAAACCTTCGTTGTACCTTACATCCTCTTTCACGCCAAAGTCTACGTCTTTGCAACCCGCTACCTGATCCCGGGACTCGCTCAGCTCTGTCTTCAAAAGTTACACACTTCACTCGTCGACTATCCCCTCGACCCACCGGCCGATAACGACGATGACCTCAACAGCCAGCACGCATTGAACCATCAAACACCAGACATTGAATCCCTCCGCTTCAACGCCCACGCCAAAATGTTCCTCGACATTCTGAAGTATACATACGAAAACACAACGCGCTTCGAGCCTGAATCTCAGACATCGGCTACGTTGCTACGCGAATGCGAGTTGCGGAAACTTGTGGCTCAGTATGCGGCTTGTAAGATGCGTGAGTTGGCGGTGTATACGCCTGCACCTATTCCCGTGCCTTCGTCGCCTAGTCATGGACCAGGTTCAGGGGTAAGTGTCATCACTGCCCCCGGGGGTGGATTGAGGGAGCTTTTGGATAAGATTCCGGAACTTGCTTCTGATTTGGTTTTCCTTATGATGTGATTTTTTTTTCTTTTTAGTTTCATGGTTTGTAGGAGTCGGTGTTTGGGTTTTATGATGATGATTTATGTTTATGATGTTATGCTTGTCAAATTGTCCTTTTTCTATGTGTTGAGCGAGCTTTGTTTCTGACATCTAGCACTTGAGCGTCAATTTGCCTGCCTATCTGTCACGTTATTCTTCTGCTGATTCTACCACCATGTTGTACAAATCCTTGCAAATACTAGCCAACCCACCTCACGAGAATGAATGACCTTACGACCCTCCCCTAACCCCCAGACACCATAAAGTACTATATCTTCGCCCTCCCAGCCCTTAGCTGCGTACTATCCATCCTCCGTCCCTCGTCATCCTGCTCCTCAACCTCTAACGAAGGAAACTTGGCCGGCATAATCCTTCTTGAATTCGAGCCGGGAACAACCGCATATTTCGAGAAGTCGGTGACGCCGCATTCGCGTCGTAGGAAGTCTTCGTCGAGGTCGAGGAGGCCGTTTACTTTGTGGACGGGGGTGTTGAGGATTGCTAGGACTGCGTCGGAGAAATATTGTCTAGTGTGAAAGTTAGCTTTGGTCAGGTTAGAGAGGAAGAAGAGCGATGTACGGCTTTGCGGAGGTCGCGCTCGGATGTTGGGTCTTTTCGGACCATGTCTCCTGTTGCCGCGGATTCGATAGACTATATCCACGATTAAGCAGTCTTATAATCTCAAGTTAAGAAAGGAGGCCCAAACCACTGCAGGCCATAAACTAGTAATAGCCATATCCTTCCTCCCCTGCCTCTCAAAATCCATCGCCAAACCTTTTGTGAGTACACTCATCCCAACTTTGCCTACCCCAACAGCATCATTAGCCTCTCCCACTCAACTAATCAACCAACCAAATAAAAGGGGGAAAGAAAGACAAACCCATAGCATACGCAGTCTTCCCCCTAAAAAACCTGGAATAAATCGGCGGCGAAACAACCACTATCCTCCCCTTCCATTGATTGCGTTCAAAGAACGGCAACGCAGCATGCACACTCGCATAAAGTCCCTCTGGGTTAATCCTCTGCATCAACTGAAACCTCTTGACTGGCGTATTCTCAACCGAAGACCACCAGATCGCGCCAGAGTTGTAGATGAGGACATCTAGTCTGCTGTATATGCGGACTGTTTCTGCTACGAGATGGTTGATTTGGGAGATGGAGCGGGTGTCGACTGCGATTTGCGGTGGCGATGCCGTTGTACAAGTCGGTGATTTCGCGGGCGACGGTGTTGATGGTTGAGGATGGGGAGTTGGGGGGTGGTGGGAAGGGGGTGGAAGGGTCGTGAGGGTTTGAGGTTGTTTTGGCGGCGACGACGACTTGGAAATTTCAGTTCGTGCTCTTAATATAGTCCTTTTGGTGTGTAATTGAACGTGGCATACCGGCATACCCATTACGAGCTAGGTCGATGGCTATCTGTCGCCCGATGCCGCGAGAAGCTCCAATGATGAGGGCGACTGGCTTTGCCATTTTGTTGATCTGATTGCAAAGTGCTGAAACCTGCCGTTCGGGAAATTTGGAACAGATATGGTAGAGAAGTTAGCTCTGTTCATTGAAGCAGATGTCTCAATATTAATGGAATAATGCTTAGGCTCTCAATCACCTGGGCATTGATGCTCACCAGATTATACCACACAGCCAACTTCACGCTCAATCTATACAGACATTTCCTATAGTATCTCCCAACAATCAACTATAATTCTTGCTTTATATAGCAACTTTATACCAGCCAGAAGTAGTTAGATTCTCTAAATGTAGTAATCTACAGGCTAACAGCGTTTCTTTATTGATGAGTGAACAATATATTCCAGCATTGAATAAATGGGATCTTCGTTTTGGCCGAGGTGTTCACGAGGCCAGACCCATCATATTCTCCTTTTGTGTTTTGAGGAATTGATGCTTCGTGTCCTTCCACGGGTTCTGGCTGATGAGGTTGCTTCAGAAAGTTGTTCTGGGGTTGACCGTTGATGGAGGTTGAAGAATGATAAGTTGATAACCGAAATGGGCGCTGCTTTAATATTACCCCGGTATTTGCACGTATTTGCATATGCATCTGCGTATGCATATACATACATAGTTTGTCCATTTGTACAACTTGATTAGTGAAATAATGACTAACGAGCATCTTGATACACTGTACTCTAAGCATAATCCAGACAAATTCTAATGATATCAACATAGCTGTGATATCTGCTCTTTGATCTAGATCTACAATGAACCTCGGCCCAGCAACCTAAAAGCGGCACCGCAATACCGGTCTTCCCCAGACAGATCCACCACATCCAAGGCCCCATTTAACCTCCTCAGCCACTGATCACAAATCATTAAATTCTTCAAATCACGCAATATTGACTATTGCTTGACCAATCTCAAAGCTTGTACATAAGCAAGACTCGCTATGGGTGGCATTATCCACGCTTACTACGACTGCGGTACGTCCCCACTCTTATCGAAGCCAAATCAAAGATAAATCATGGATAGATATGATGTTGATGGTTGATAGTGTCGCCATACTCATTCTTCGCATTTACGCATTTGGAGAAAGTGCGTGGTGTACTTGCTAGTCATGGCGTTAGGATCGAGTACGTCTCCCTCCCTCCCCCCACCCTGCTCAAAAGACATCATCATAGGGACTTTGAACTGACGATGATACAGAACGCACCCCATCTTCCTGGGCGGAATCATGAATGGCTCCGGTAAATCATCCTCCAGATATGGAAGAGGGAAATGTCTCTGATTTCTTGAAGGAAACAAACCCCCCTGGTCCCTCCCCGCAAAAGCGAACCTAGGCCGTCTGGAACTGCGGCGTGCAATCCAATACTGGAAAGTAGAGCCATTCAGCATGCCGAACTTTTTTCCCATTTTGACTATCCTCGTACGTCCCCTCCCCTCATTGACAGCCATCATTATAACATTTCAAGAAACGAAGGTGATTGACAAGTATGGCATGGGAACAGCCCCAACGAGCCCTAACATACATAAAACACACCTACCCCTCCACCCAATTCGAGAACACATTCGGCTTATATTGGCAATGGTTCCTGTACAAACACCGCGATATCTCCAAACCGGACGTACTCCGCGAATTACTCTCGTCCCCCGAAGCAGGATTCTCGCGTGAGCAGACGGAAGAGATTCTGACAGCAGCGATGACAGATAAAAGATGGAAGGAGGCGCTAACCGCGAAGACGCAGGAGGCGTTGGATAGAGGCGCGTTTGGGGCGCCATTTTTTTGGGTTGTGAAGACTGATGATACTGATGCTGATGTTGATGTTAATGGGCAGGGAAAAGTTGTAGGGGAGGAGCCGTTTTTTGGGAGTGATCGGTACGTATTTACCCTTTCTTGCGTTGATGGGGAGAAGTGTGTGGGCTAATGGGTGGATAGGTTTCATCAAATGTGGGAGTATTTGGGATTGCCGTTTGAGGATATCAAACTTCTTCCACGGGCTGAGGCTAAGCTATAATTTTAAATTGATAGTGTGCAGGATGCAGATTGAAGTCATTATCATGTTAGTTTATTGTGTGATCTAAGATCTAATCATGTCTTCGTATCTATTTAGCCATTACCCATGTCTCTCCCCGAAAGATATTCGACTCTCGCCCGTCTTTACCAAGGAGTCCGCCCTGCTAGCTCCTCGGCAGCCATCGGGCCAGGAGCAACGCGAATCTCAATCCCTGCATTGACAAGATTCGTCCGGATGAGTCGTAAATGTGCCTCGTTCACATATTCCTCCACACTATCCAACGCTTCCTTGATCACATCTTTGCGAAGATCGGTCTGTTTCGAGACGAGTAAACCCTTCTCCAAGTCGATACGTGCATCAAGCGTACCGTTTTCAATCAACTTGATCAATTCCTGCACGAATGGTGATTCAATCTCCGTAGGCGAAGCAACACCTCCAACAACCTTAGGCGCAAAGACCTTTGCCATAGCTTCGAGGGAAACGCGGCTGAATGGGACGGCATATTGTTGAATAGACTTGATCCGAATCTGGTTGTATAATGCTGCAATGTGACGCTGAAGATGGATGTCAAGCAAATAATCTGCTTTGTATTCTTCCAGAATGTCTAAGCAAGACCGAAACTTGGAGTTGCAAAAGAAGGATATGGCGCGACGGATATGAGGTTCCAATTCGAGATAGTTTCGGAATTGACTGTTCTCCAGCACTCGGCGTTGCAACTCGTTTCGATCCATGGAGGCCAGTGCACATAGCCCACCATACACGGCGACATCGTTTGCAGTGAGGACTTCATTGTAGCTATCGCCCAAAGTAGGCTCCGCACCGAGAAACTGATTTGCGGCGTCTAGATAATTTCCCTGTCCAAGCTGAGCTAGGCCTGATGCAGATGATATCTTTGCTGCGTTCTTGGACTGGTCATCCTCTGGCTTTGGTCCTGATCTGTATCGTGCAACAGCCTGCAGCACACCGAACCAGTCGCCACGGTCGATAGCAACGTTGATAGTTTTGAGGTGCATGACTGCAAAGTGACTAGGCGTGGTGCAGTTGTCTTTCAGACGGGCATACGCTTTTGACGCAGATGCTAGGTCGCCAACAGCATGATAGTGTGAAGCTAGATCATCGGTTCCCATCTATACAAATCAGCTTCTTCCTTGTGTATTTAACTTCCGCGGTAGACCTACCCGTATGCTCTCCTTGATGAGGTTGTTTTTGTAGCCCTTCAGTTCATGCTCAAGTTTATCCGTCTCCGCTCTGACAGTCTGTTTTGTGACATCCACCCATCGTTGATCAAGGACTGCCTCTGGGTCGTGTGGTGCTGCTTGTTTCAAAGCCTCGACTGCTTGTTCGTATCGTTCGACGTCTTTGCCGGATTTAGCTTCGGCGACTGCTAGTCGGAGGGCGTCGAGGGATAGGACAGTCGAGCATTTGCCGATGAGGAATAATCGTTCGAAACGCGTGCGGCCTGTATCGATGATGAGTCGCTATGTTTCTGGGGTAAGAAGCGAAGATAATACCTTTGTAATTTGCGATGTAGGATTCTAGGTCAAATTTTGGCGCTTCTAGATCAATTCTTAGTACCAATATTCAACAGAGAGCAGGGGGAATGAATATTACCATCAACTTTGATGTAGTTAGTCTGCTTTGCTTCAGTCAGAGAGCTGTCTCCAACCGGGCCATCGCCCGACTTTGAAGCGTCGAGAAGAGTGGATGAATTCATCCTGTTCGAGGTTTTTCTTCTCTTTTTGTATTTTGTTTCTTGTGTTCCCAGGTTGTTGTGGAGTCAGGAAGATGGAGAGGCGAGGTTGAAATAAGGTGAGGCTATGATGTCGTCCCTGACTAGGTCGTGGTGATCAGGGCTGCAAGGCCCAATCACATGAATCCTAGCAAGCCCTAAGTCTTCCAATAATTTCCTATTCGGGAAACAATTTCAGAAAGCCCGATGTGCAAGTCTGAAGTTATTCACAACAGGGGGTGTGGTGCAAAATGATTGAAGTGAAATGATTCTTATAAGTTTGTAGATGAAGCTGTTTATGCGGGGAATCTCTGACGGAGCTACAAAGTGTCCGGCAGAACTGCTTCACCGCTCTGCACACCGCTCTCTCTTGTTCATCACAAAGAAAATATTTACGGACTTCATCTTCTATCTGCTCTCTAGTTTTCTCTCTTACTTTCATGATTCTACTGTTTCAAGCTGAAGAAATTATCTAATAGGTTTAAGGAGCTTTCTTTGTCGCCCCCATCCAGAATTGTCGACATACACCGTCTACTCGGCTCGACATGCAGTTCCGCCTTCACTCTCGATGCACAATTTGTATAGGCCAGAGTCGACACGACCTTGCATTCGGCAAGCCCATATAAGAAACCCGGCTTTCTCTAGGCTCTCGTTGAAAATGTCAACATTAGGCTAGAATGTGTGTCTGCCATTGATGCACGGTGCATCTCACCTGTCCTGGATGGCTGCAGAAGCGTCCGGCGGAACTGGGAAGATTTGCATCCGGACGCTGGAGAACTGGAGACTAAACGCCACTGGGTTGGCTTATGCCTTGTAGATGGGTGAAATGGTTTCTGCATCGGCTTCTTTTGGATTAAAGCTTAAAGGAGAAAGACTGATCATACACAAGATTACTTTATATACGAGAGCATTCGGCTAGAGAGAGAGGGTATTGAGACGCTGCTTCTTGACAACTTACTACATATTTAGGCTGAGAATATCCAGCTATCGACTGCACCGCGTCTATACACGACTCAGACAAAGATTGCCTGCCACGTCTCATATCCAACCGGACAATATCAAAACATTAAGCGATCTGCGGTACATCTCAACCGATTTCGATCTTATGCATAATGATCTGTTATATTGGGTGATATCTCAATAGCCACTAAAGACTATCGTCAGGGCGTATTCTAGAAGGCGACATGAATCGTAGGACGTATATTCTGACGACAACGTGCTGGATTGGACATCAAGTATCTGCAGGTCGCTGGAAACGTTATGCAGGAGGACACGACGAGTCGACGACTGGGAGACAATAGCGCTCGAACAACGGCATCTTCTCGTAATCTGTTCTTCGTCAGTGCGAGTCTGAGGGCTCTCGTAAACCTGTGGTCGATCTTCACCTGTAATCCCGACCACCAGTTATTCCCGGCAGCATCTCCGGACGCTATGTAAAATCAGTTTCCAGGAAAAGATTTCATGAAGCCAATTGCCCACTACCCTTGGAGGGACTTCATGCAGGAGCCAAGTGTGGCCAACTGACTAGAATATGACGACTCAATTTTGAGCCGACTCCGATTCCCTCATTGGGTCTTTTGCATCGCCTTCTAGAATATCCCTTCATTCGTGCATAGCGTATTTTGCTTTTTCAGCTTCTATTCATCCTTCTAGCGTGTTGCTTTTTTCGTATGCGGAATTCTTCAGGTGCTCTAGAGAGAAGAAAGTAGGTTAGTTGCAGCTGGAAAAAGTCTCCTGGCGCGTTTAATTCACGATCAGTGACCCAGACTCGCGTCTCACTAATGCACTCTTCGAGCCTATTGCAGCAGGGTCAATGCAAGAAAATCCCCCTAGAAGACTAGAAAACCTTCTAGAAGGAAATAACATCGAATTTCGCCTGGAGGCGCATATAAACACTTCACAACGTCCAATCAGACGAGACGTAGGACATTTTTCTCTGATGGAAAAATAAACTTATCCCAACTCTGCATCCAACCGAGAGTTAAAAAAAAAAAGATTCATCCACAAGAGATGAAGAAAAGTCGAGATCGGAATGCCGTCTGACAACTTCCGATAAGTCTAATGATTCGGGATTGGGTCTACGCAACCGCTGTTCACGCAGGCTAACCCTCCTACGGTTTCGATTCTTTCGGTTTCATCTAGCTGGACATACGTCGACAGGAACAGGGCCATAAAAAGAAAAGAAAAGAAATCTTCTAGAACATTAAACTAAGGTATGTTAACGTGTCGTCTGACTGCTCTTGACATGTGGATCCTCGACGTCTAAGGTGTCATGCACACATATAAGAAGGGCGATCTACCTAGATTTTCGACTGTGGAGAAGAAATGAAGATAAAGAAGCAATATTTGAATACGTACATGTCGTGCAGGCCTTGTAAAGTCTCAAACTGGTGGGCCTGGGTAAGCTATTGACGAGGATGCTTCCTTTATATTGAGAGAGGGCCATCTTCTCCTCGTTTATTCTTCTTTGGCACGACTATTCTTATCTATTCTTACTGTCCCAACGTTGAGAAAGAATAGTCAGCGGATAATTGCCAATTGATATTGGACAATTGACATCAGAGACGAAGGGCAAAGGGGAAATCCAATCAGAGAAGAGGGTTCACCCGGTCCTGACGACGAGGAGGTCGTGTTTTGTTTTACCTATCTCCCCCCTCCAAATATTTCTGGTCCCTCCCACCTTTTCCTCCCTCTACCTCTTCTTCTTCTCCCAGCCACTCCTCTTCTCTTCTTCTTCTGTCAGTCATCTCGACAGAATCTTTTCTTCTTCTTCATCTCTCTTGTCATCAACTGCCTCATATCGTTCTCTCTTCCTCTGGCTACATCCTCTCATTATTACCATCTTCAAGTCCCTCGAGAAGGGCAGTCTTAGCTAGCGTCTGCTTGTTGATATCAAGTCTGTCGACCATGATGTCTCCAAAGTGGGACGACCCTGACCCTGGCTTTGTCGCCATGAGTCAAGCCTTCACCCTCAACCCCTATCGCGATACACCTTTTGTCCCCCAGCGTCTCATGAGTCCCCCTATCACTTTCCCTGCCCCTTTGTCTCCTTGTCTCTGCGCTGAACCCAAGCCTGATTCCGTTCCTGAGCCCAAGGCTGACGAGCTTGCTCCTGAGCACGAGGTTGAAGGCGAGTCTGGGCATGGGAATGAGCACGAATCTGAGCACGGGGATGAGCATGAACCTGAACACGAGGCTGAACATGAGAGTGAGCATAAGTCTGACAATGAATCTGACCATGAACACGAACCTGAGCTTGATCCTGAATCTGAGCACGAAACTCAGTATCAGTCTGAGTCCTCTGGCCCCCAGGAAATCAAGCACGAGATAGCCTGGTCTACCATCGAAGCTGGCCTTCAAGGCTTCGCAAGTGTCAGGCCCTCCACTTCCTCATCCTCAAATGGCTACATTGACGAGTATGGCTGTGCTCAGTTTTCTGACACCGTCGACACTGTTGACACCATTGGCCGCATCGAGACGATTCAGTCGTTCCCTTACCCTTTCAGCACGGCTTACAACTCTCAGTCCCACTTGCCAATGGTTGGAGACATCACTATGGGTTCTGATGGACACATCACCACTCAGATTGCTGGCAACACTGGCACTGCTGGCTATTTTTCTGTCTTTCCAACTGCGTACCAGCCTCGGCCGTACCAGGCTCAGCCATACACGCCTCCTTATGTGGATGATTACTTTGGCTCTCCTACATCTGCTACCTCTGCCACTGCCTCCTACGGCCCTTCCCTTGATGGCCCTAACTACGGTGCTGCTTCCTACGGCACTTCTTCTTACGGCAACGCTTATGGCAACGCCTATGCCAATGCCTATAGTAGCAACCCTTACAGCGCCACTGCCTATGGCCATTCACCGAACCAAGGTACGGTATCTCAAATGGGAATGGGGTATCAGCAGTACAATCCCTATGGCGAAGCATCTCAGATGCCGTTATCTGCAAGCATGCCTACCTCAACCATGCCCGCTTCCACTTCGACCATGTCTGCCCCCACTTCGACCTTGCCAAACTTGACCGTCACGACTCCAACCAGGGCCAGCACTGTGAGCAATGGCCCAGTCACTCCCGACTGCTCTTTGCATCACCTCCACCCCTCGAAGCACGTTCTACCCGGCCCTCCTCTCAAAGGTGATCGTTCTGGCACTGCATTCTATCGCTACGTCACCCCTCCATTCCATACTACAGGGGCACCTCACTACGTGCTTGGAGAAGAGGTACCTACCACCTCTGCCGTTGCTCGCAAGCAGTCAGCACACTCTCGTGGACTTTCCAGTGACTCCGACTCTGGACGCTCTCGCTCTTCGCGTCTTTCGTCTTCTTCTTCGTCTGGCGCTTCTACAGTTGGCTACAATCGCCAGACCGTCCTGGACAGCATACCTCTCCACAAGCTCCTGGCCATGCAGAAGATCCCCTTGCCTCCCGATGGCGACAACCTTGCCAAGGATCGCTACATCGTCCGAGGCAAGCAGCTGAAGCTTTCTTACGGTCAAATCAAGGCGATCGCCGGTTGGCGCGATGCCGAGTCGACTCTCCGTGGACGTTACCGTAACTTCACCAAGGCCAAGCACGAGCGTGTCCGGAAGCCTGTTTGGCATGAGATTGACGTGAGTATTCCTTCACTTCCTATTCACCCCATACTGACTCTGTGCTGAATTTGTTTACTGATATCTATACAGAAACGCCTCCTCATCAAGGTTGTCATGAACTACGCCCGAGACAGCCTCAACAGAATGCCTGCCGGTGGCCGTAACGGAATCACTGGTCATCATCCCGGTATGCGCTACACCGTGCAGACCCTGCCCGAGGGCACCGAGGCAAACATTCCCTGGAGAGATGTCGCGAAGCGTATGGTGGCATGGGGTGGCACGTATGAGTTCGGCGCTTCAACTACCAAGCGCAAGTGGTTCGAGCTCACCCGCCGCAAGCGCTCGTTCTGACTCTCATCCGTTCATCATTCGCTTGCTTTCTTGCAAGTAAACGTCGAATCATGAGAATCGCAGGGCGAGCCACGCTCACCAATCATTCGCTTTTCTTCTGGGCTCGCTTTTCTTTTTTTCCCCAATCCATTCAAACCGAGATATGGTCTCTGGAGGGGCGTCAAATAGGAGTATCGGAACGGACAAGATGATACCATTGAGATCTGGGGGGTGTACCGGTTGCTTTTTATTTTCTTCTTCAACGATCAATAGCTTTAGTTAGCCCAGATGTACATTAGATTTCCAGGAACAGACAAGAAAGTCGCGAGACGTATGTAGTCATGAAATGAATCTATACCAAGCCTCCTCTCTTTCTTATGCTATGTATACAGTATGTAGATCTATAGAAATGTGCAAGATCTTTTGGCAGGCTAGATAGGTATTCCAACCTCCGCCAATAAATCATTAATCACCTCCCCATCCCCTCGAAGATGATTCCACTGCTCCTCCGTCTTCACCATCAGTGTGCCCGCCAGTATAGTCCCGTTCAGCGACACATCAGCATCAGACCCCAGACCAGGCAGACTAGCAGTCTCTTTCTGTCGAGGACAGATCATCATAATGTCCCTTGTCATGGCAAGATTGTAACTTATCGCAGCCGGGCCCGACGTTCGCGTTTGTTCCTCTGTGCTTATAGTTGGCAGTGATGGCGTCGACGCGAGGAGCGCCGCACGATAGAGCGATAAATAAATCTTATGCAGCGCCTCAACTGACGGTGATGATCCAGGCGGTATCCTTATCGCAAAATGCTTCAACGGCAACTTCGCCAACCGTCGAATCCCACTCGCAGAAATCTCCACATCCGGCGAAGTTGTTGTCGTCGTCAGCAACAAATCAATCAACGGTGTCCATGACTCAGAGCGCTTCTCTGACTCGGAGTCCTCTTGTTGATCACGCATATCCTCAATGGGAAGGAATTGGAGGTGTCGATGTGGTTGCGAAGCGCCACTTTCGTCGCCTGAATTGAAGAATGCGAATAACCTCCTCCTCCTCACCTCTTTCTCCTCGTTCACATCATTCCCATCGCTGTTACTAGGGTCATCCCAAGCCTCCAAACAAGCAAACACAATCCCCAAATCCTCCTTCTCCAAAAGATCAGTCTGCTTTTCAAACCGCTTCGTCGCGAGGATGAAATGATTCGGTATAACGGGGAACTTATTCAGGACCAGATTGTGACTTTTCTCACTTTCTGGTCGTAAAGATACATCGGTGATGAGTAAATCTCCAGTTGGATTCTCAAAGGGGTCTGGCTTGGGTCCTGTGGAAGCTTTGTTTTGGGGGTTTTGTTTTTCGGGTTTTTTAGAGAGGGCTGGGCAGTAGCGGAGTTGGTACTATGCCTTATTAGCAACTATCTTTTTATTTCATGCATGTAGGCACTGGGGGAAAGGGACAGACATCAATGCCACGCTTACTACTTAATATAGCGAGATGTGTGGCCGAAAAGAGAAGGCTTCCAGACTCCTTTGCGTTTGCGAATCGTCTCGAGACGAGCGAGGGGAGACTCTCTGTTAGGCCGAGATTCATTTTGATTATAATATGTATTTCCTTCTTGGGTATGAACCCTATGTTCAACGTTGTAAGAGCGTGAGATGTTGTCTGGTTAAGGTTTTGTGGTGTGAATAAACTTGGAGTCCGGATCTTTTGGTGGAGTGTCTCATGCGGGGTTGGATGGGGGCATAAAGAAGATCATCTGTGAGTACTGCGCACGATATAGATCTACACTATTTAGTGTTTACTCCTCACATATATAATCTCTGAAGATTTCTACAGAGATAACAGAGTTAAGTGGGGGTTGCTTTAAAATGTCTAGTCAAGTGAAATGATATATGTGCAGACTATGGTACATCTCTAATCCTCGAAAAGACCATGAATGCAACACTCGGTATATGTCTCATGGAGACTTTCCATATCGCCATGCAATACATCCAACGCCAGCAAGAAACATGATCCCGTTAAAGATAGCCATGATATAGAAGGGTGCTCCGGTCGAAGACTTATCGAAGAGCAGGCCACCCAGCTTGGTCAAGATGAGGATTCCAGCTCCACCATACAGCGAATAGATGCCAGCAATACACCCCTTCAAATGCTTCAGGTCTTCAAAGGTGAGGCTCCCGCCTGGCTTGCTGATTAGTGGATCATGCTCTGTATGAGAGTTGTTCTCGACACCGTCCTGGTCTAAACCCGTCGATTCTCGTGACGTGCCCGCACTTTCCTCGTGCTTGTTGCTGGAATTGATGTTCAGGACTCCATTGCTTAGAATACCCAAGCTGCAAACGATTGCTCCGATTTGGCTGATTCCGATAAAAGACACCATGACAAATACACCGCCGCTTACATGCGGTGCTGTAGGTCGTGGATTGAATATCAAAGGGAATGTGATATATCCTACTACACCCAGGAGTGCAGCAAAGAGTAATGGTATATTATACCGGCGCGATCTTTCTGACAAGTAGCCAAATACTGGAGCAGTAAGCAAAGCTATCAACTGCGATACGCCGGTCAGGATGGAAGCCAGTATATAAGCTTCTGGGCATGACTTTTTGATATCTCCAAGACCACCTGAAGGTGGTTTATCCAGATCTGTCCGGTGACACAGTCCGAGCCTTCGATAGTAGTAATTGACGATCAACGGTATGAAGAGAGATATCGCGACCGAGGATGCCCGAGCAACGAGACCGCCAACGTAACCCAGGCAGATATCGGGATGTCGAAAGCCGAGTTCGAATGCATGTAGAAGGTCTTTGCCGTAGCTCGTAACTGTGCTTGGCCGATAACCGGGATATTCTTCGTCTGTGTAAGCACCCTGCCAAAGCGACTGGATATGCTTCTCTTCTTCGCCAGGCAGGTTTCGAAGGCCAAAGAAACAGGCAATTGCAACGAGTAATGCTACAGATGCAACCACATAAAAGCTTTGGCGAATCGCATGGGCTGGGGATGAACCGGACCTCTCAAAGAGTGCTGGAAGAGGTAGAAACACGGCCAGCGAGATCAACGCACCGCAACCTGCGAATAGCCCAACAAATCCGGCGAGGCGGGAAGACGAAGAAGTAGGAGTCGGTTCGGGTATTTGTTCTCGCGATCGGCTCCGTTCAAATCGTGAAGGCGTAATTGTGATTTCCGATGAAAGAGATGGTCTCCAGGCGTGATTTGAGCGTCGCTGGTGACCAGGACCTTGAGGGAGATTGCCGCCTGTAATTGTAGGCAAGGTAGCCGTCACCATGGTCGCAACAGCCGAGCCTCCCAAGCTGAAAAGTAGTCGACCGAGAAGAAGCTGTGGGTAGACATTGGAGGCTTGTACGAAGAGAGTCAATGACAAGGCAATGATCGTGTAACCGATAGTGCAAACCTGGTAAATAGACGTCAGCATCTGTTAACACTCAATCAATATCCCGCTTGCAACTCACATAACGCACTCCAATCTTATCAGACAGCAATCCCCAAGCCGGACAAGCAATCAATGCCAACAATTCATCCGCAAAGCCGAGTGATCCTACCGCATCGCCTTCGCCATTCTCAAGCCCAATGAGATCTGTCACGACAAACGACACGGACGAGTTGAGAAAGACGAGAAACGCAATCGAAAAGGGGCAGACACCGAGCAGATACGTTGCTGTCTGCAAGCGGGATGCCGTAAATAGTGGTGGGCGCTGGGTCGTCATGTTGCTGGTATCCAAGACTTCGAGCAGTAGACAAAACAATCAGGTAGAGTAATAGTACGATAGATCAGTCAAATACAATTCCGCATGTTGTGCGAGAGCTCTACAGCTTGTAAGACTCTCTGCCGTGTTGGTCACATCACAATTCGTGGTCGGAGGATTCGAGATGGGAGTTTCAAGGGATGCAAGTCATCATCCTGAGGGAGTTCTTTGCGCTTCTTTGATACCGCGTCATTGGCGGTCACGTGCAGCGCCGCCTACCTCGGACACTCATACGACTGAAGTAATATCAGAAGAACTTGTCATAGAATAATTGTTGAATATTAAATATCTAGTATCAAAATCAGAAGAAAAAACGTATGATGCAATGGCTGGCGCTGACATAAGCGGGGTATAGTAAGTTAACCTAGAGCGGGAACTCGAGCCAAAGTGATAGCTGGCTTGTTCGACACGCGACTTTGACAGCTTCTCCAATTCTCCTTCCATCGGCCAGACTTGCTGCACAACTTGCGATTCATCGCCTTTGTGCTCTTTTTAGCTATAAAGGATGCCTTCCTAACTCGAGGGTGTCTTTCTTATTATCTCCTGCTTATCTACCAATGATCGTTTGTCGCCGTTGAGCTTCACAGCGGCAATCAAGCATGCGATTAGCGGCATATGCTGGGGTGAGCTCACCACCACCACCTCGTTGATCAACAGCATACTAATAATGGCTATCTAGGTCTCGGTGACCCTGGCTGCCGGGGTGATTTTAAAGGCTTTGCATCAGCGATCCAATTTCTATGCAGCTGCCGTCTATCTCTCCCAGAGTAGCGCCAATCTGATGGTTAGTAAGCTCCTGATCGACTGAGAACGGATCATCGGACTGACCATTGCGATGAAATAGATATTGACGAATTTATTTCTCGTCGCTACCGGATATTTCCTCTACGGCGCTCAACGCCTCCTGTACGGACAATTGCGCCCCATCGAGACCGAACAATTATATGAAAAGGCCTGGTTCGCCGTGACGGAAACATGCCTTGCTATGACTATATTTCGTGGGGAGTTGGGTGTCTGGTTCTTGGTCATGTTTGTCTGTCTACTTGTGGGCAAGGTATGGGGTTGGATCGGTGAAGGCAGAGTCGAAATCCTCGAACAACAACCGCCAGCGAATCCTCGCCTATTCCACGGCCGTCTAGCCACATCGCTGGTATTATCTGTCGCTTTCGATGTTCTGATGTTGGACTATGCGGTGAGGACTGTGTTGGAGTCAGCTCGCGCAGACATGATGGTCATGTTTGGCTTTGAGTTCGCCATCCTCACCATCTTATCTACATCGACGCTGGCGCGGTACTGTATCACACTGGTTGAGATTTATATCAAGCATCGCCAGAAGATGGTCAAGCTGGCAGAGCGCAGAGCCGAAATCCGTTCAGATAGGGAACGTGCAATACGCGAGCACCGAGAATCCGGCGCCGAGGGGCTTCCCGATAACCTACCCGATGAAAACGATGTGGATGAAATGGAGCTCGATATCCCTGGTTGGGAAGAAAAGGGTCGCTGGGTGTTCTACCTCGATCTCATAACCGACTTTTGCAAACTGGTCGTATACTTGACCTTCTTCGCCATTCTGTTCGCTTTCTACGGCCTCCCCATTCATATCTTGAGAGACGTGGTTGTCACCATCCGTTCATTTGGCCGACGCCTCGTCGATTTCATGAAGTACCGTACCGCGACAAGAGATATGAACGAAAGATACCCCGACGCAACGGCAGAAGAAATAGCCAGGGAAGATACCTGCATCATTTGCCGGGAGGAGATGGTGCCGTGGCAACAACCAGCAGGCGAAGGTAACAGACGAACGGTTCCAGAAAGACTCCGACCAAAGAAGCTCCCTTGCGGTCATATCCTTCATTTTGCATGCCTAAGAAGCTGGCTGGAGCGGCAGCAGAATTGTCCAATGTGCCGTCGACCGGTGGTCGTGCCACGAAACCAGCAGTATCCGGCAAATGACGCAAACAATGATAATCGTGCGAATGCAGCTCCAGGAGCGCAGCCAGGCCCTAATCAACCTGCGGCACCGAATAATGTAGCTGGAGATGGTCAACCCCAGGCTCGAATATATCAGTTTGGACCTTTCCGTATTGGTTTTGGTGCTGGCCGGGGAGACGTTTTCCGGAATTTGCATCAACAAATCCATGGAAACAATGCACCGCCTGTGAATATTCCCCCCGGAGCTCAGCAAATTGGTTTTGGGTTTGGCTTTGGTCGGCCAAATCAGCCGCCGCAAATTCCTCAAGTTCCTCAGCCACTTCCGCAAGGCTTGAATGTTATACAACCTGCAGTTATGCCAACCAATCTGGCGAGCATTCAGCAGCAGCTGGCAAATCTTGAACAACAAATTGCCCAGGAATATCAGAGTTTACGAGCTACAGCAGAGCAGCTTCATGTTTTACGTGCTTTGCAAACCGAGCTTCAACGACTACGAACCGCGCAACAAAATCCTTTACCGTTCCAACCTCTCACAGAGCCACAACCAACATCCGCTGCTTTTCCTCCGACGGCAACCACAACAACGGCACCACCGGCCACTGTCCATCATTTAACTGGCCAGTCGGCGACTCCAATTCCTGCCGGTGACAGCCGACTTCCACCGGGGCTCTCACTTCCGCGGGGATGGACATTGACGCCTCTTCGTCGAGTAGAGCCTTCGGCCACTACAGCAGCAGCAAGTGTTCCCGCTCCAGCATCGATATCACCTGCAGTTCTTGACCCTCGACTATTTGAACCTTTGCCTTCGCGCTCGTCTAATGACGATCAACCACTAGACACCCCTGCAACACAAGAACATACATCCCAGCCTGTCAATAGGGAACCGAACCAACCAAACGAAAGCGAACAGACCAGAAACGATTATGACAGAATCAACCCTTCGTTTCAATGGGGGGGCGACAATAATACCGAAGCACAAGTTACGAAAAAGGATGATGTCATTCCAGAATCCGCCAGTCAAGATGCGGCTGCATCCTCGTCCTCAACAGACAAAGGCAAAGCCCGAGCTGCAACGGTAGAAGATCTCAATGACGACGATATGGATTGACCTTCGTCCATTTTTGCATAAGACATGCTCAAAAAGCATGTCATCCTGTATCTTCTTGTGTCACTTGTGGATGTTCTCAATGTCGAATATAATCATCTACGGGCGTTCCTCCTTCCTCCTTCTTTGTCACTTCACAACCTGTCATTTTCTAAACATGCATCATACCCCTTCTCCCGCTTATCTTATTCCTTCTTGTGAAACCTTTAATATTATCATGAAGAATATACGTTACTACACTTTGACGCTTTTTCCTTTGCGGATTTCGAAGTTTTCGCGATTCAATGGAACCAATTCAGGTAGAGTTGAATCTAGGAGATTCGATTGTTTTTTCCCCTTGAAATTATAAGTCGGTCTCTTAAAAGAGGATAGATGTTTCTTTTTTTCAATTTCTCACGAGTGTTCTGAGTTAAATTAAGCTTACTTTAGGCATTCGAATAACTTATACAGTCCCCGAACTGTAAAGGGGCTGAAGCCGCCCCATATCCCATGCCGTCTGCCTGTGGGTCTAACCCTAGATGTTGCTATAAATAGCCCCAATCCAATTGATTATTTTCAGATCGACCTCAATGCTGCTTGATGTTGCTAACCCATTTATCGAATTGTATGTCATTAAACAACAGCATTATAGCTAAGCACTTGGACTAAATGATATGAAGGTTTTGGATTGAGCTTTTCAGAATTGTTCTGCCTGAAGATCCATACGAAGTTGTTAACTAGGCTGTGTATAGCTTCTAAAAATAATGATTAAGCTTACATTAGTATTCCTTCTAAGCCTTTCTAAGTCTGTACATGTCTAGACTTGGAGATAGTTCAAGGCTTCTATGTTTGAAGTTACTCGATCCTTCATATGAGAAACTAGGAGGTTAATAGATTTTTCAGTAGATAAAAGCGATCCTTTGCCCATGAACAGACTCAATCCCTCTATCATCAGTCCAACATCTTCTCTCATATACAACACAAACAAACAATTATAGCTAGCATGAAAAGCGCAGTATTCGCATCTCTAGCCGTAACGGCTCAAGCAACCACATACACCCCCCTTCTCGGCCCCGTCTTCCCTCGCGCTTCCAACCTTTCGTTCAGTGACGCATTCCAAAGCTTGACCGCGAATCTTACGACGACACTAGAAGACATCATCTCTTCCTCTTCTGAGTTAGTTATCAATTCACAGGATACCTCCTTCGCACTCCAGATCTTTTCATCTGATACCGGCGCACCGGGCGGGAATAATGCCTTGTTTCAATACTTCTATACCTCCCCGGTGACGGCGAATGCATCCAGTGGTGTGACGCAGGTAGACGAGAACACCGTATTCAGGATTGGCAGCACATCGAAACTCTGGACTGTGTATACCCTTCTTGCTTCGGCGGGAGAAGCGTCGTTGCATGATCCGGTTACAAAATGGGTTCCTGAACTCGCTGCCGCTGCTGGGACAAATGATATGGTTGACTACGTGCGTTGGGAGGATGTCACGCTTCAGGAGTTGGCGAGTCATCTTGCGGGTGTGGGGAGGGATTGTAAGTCTTCATATGCTTTCGAAAACATCAAGATTAGGTCTAGACACTGACGGGTCCCCCTGTATGTAAAGATGCATTTGGGGATCTAGCGCTTGAGGATCCTGATCTTTCCTCCTATGGATTTCCGACTCTGGGAAAGAATGATACGCCGCCTTGTGGTGCAACCGCAGCTTGTACCAGAGCACGTATGTCTATCTATATATACGTTTTGTGGCAATTGAAATGTACTGACCAAATGGGATACAGAATTCTTCGACGGCATAACGCAAGCACACCCTATGGCTCCAACATCGTATTCACCCATCTACTCCAACGCCGCTATACAGATCCTGTCTTATGCTTTGGAAGCAATCACCAACAAGACATACGACGCTTTATTGCAGGAATACCTTTTCGAGCCTCTGGGTCTGAATGATTCGTACTATGATGTGCCGGCAGATGACGTGGGAATCATTCCGGGAAATGCATCGACCAGTCTGTGGGGTTTGAATGCCGGTAATGAGACTCCGTAAGTACCGCCTCTCTTTTTGCAATTTTTCCCAGCATATACTAATGACCTTGATAGGGCCGGCGGCTTATACGCCTCAATCAAAGATCTCTCTACCGTCGGCCGCTCAATCCTCAACAATACTCTCCTGTCACCCGCAACAACGCGCCGATGGCTCAAACCCATTACTCACACCGCCTCTTTGTCTTATTCTGTCGGCGCACCATGGGAGATTCTCTCGTTCGAGAATGTCGACGGACGAATAGTCGACCTGTACACCAAATCTGGTGACTTGGGCGCTTATTCATCCATGACCGCTCTCTTGCCAGACTACAACGTTGGATTTACCATCCTTGCCGCTGGAGAAGGGACAACAGCGCTTGTGGCTGCGTTGACGGAAACTGTCGCCAATGCATTGATTCCTGCTTTAGAAGAGGCGGCGAGAGAGGAAGCCGACAATGTCTACACGGGGACCTACAGCGCCCAAACAAATTCGTCGTTGGTAATCAGTATCGACGATGGTCCCGGCCTCAAATTGGAGCAATGGATCAGTAATTCAGTGGACATGTTCCAGGTAATTCAAGCTCTGAACGGAATTGACAACCCCGATATTCGTCTTTATCCTACAGGCTTGCAACAGAAGCGAAACGGATGTCTGTATCAATCTTTCCGCGCTGTGTTTGGGTCTTTGGAAAGCTCTGCAGACGCCATTGGGTCTGTGACTGGGTTTTCGATTACGTGGGAATTGGTGGATTCGTACAAGTATGCCAATGTGGGTGTTGATGAGTTTTTGTTTGAGTTGGATGCTGGGACTGGGGAGGTGGTTAGTGTTTCGCCGAGGGCACTGAGGGAGAGACTTCAGAAGTCTTGAGCAGTCGATACATGTATTGTTAGTAGTATTGCATGTAGCATCAGTCAATCGGATTGATATATCTCTTGTACGGATATTGAGAGACGAGACGGAGATGCGCGCATTGAAAGTTCAACCGAGATCAATAAACAGACTAAACCAATCTCGGACTAGCACGAGGCTGTGCCCCTTTCCTCGATGACGACGTAAATAGACCAGACTCTCAGATCTTTGACATCGCCATTCTTTGACCATTCCACGTTTATTTTGTTTAACATCATAATAATATCTAATTCTTAATGCTGGGTGAGGTAGAGATGTCAATCGCAGCGCCATAGCACACCTCGCCAAACTATCCGACTCATCCGCTCATGCACCGGTCAAACTACACCCTCCCCGGCCTGGGGATCTCAGTCTGCACCTTTGCCCTAATCATTGCAGCATGGCACTTATTCTTCACCGGTGACAAATGGCGCAGCATACCTCAAAAAGTCGGACTAGGGGATGTCATTCATTCTCCACGGCCTGCATCATATATGCCAGATGGCTCTCCACCACCCTTCAATATTAGCGCATTCCTGCCTGGGATTCCCAAAGCACAAGGATCGCATTACTCCAAGACTTTGATCATGGCAAAGACAAAGAAGGAAAATACTTCCTGGACAGAGTCAGAACTTGAAGGTACCGGTTGGGATATCTCCATCTATGTGGTCGATGATCCCACTGCGCCTTTACATCCACCGAAAAACAAGGGGCATGAAGCAATGGTGTATTTGACTTATATTATCGATAACTACGACAATCTGCCAGATATAATTGCATTCATGCATGCCCACCAATTCGCATGGCACAACGAAGAAATCTTTAACTTTGACGCAGCCGAAATGCTGCGTCGCATAAGCCTGGAACGCGTCACGCGCGAAGGATACATGAACATGCGCTGCATCTGGTCCCCCGGTTGCCCCACGCACCTCAAACCAGGCGCCATCGATGAGGACGTCGGCAAAAAGGAAGAAAGACTAATCGCAAAAGCTTGGAGTGAGATATTCCCGGATATGGAGATTCCGCAGGTTCTTTCGCAGCCGTGTTGTGCGCAGTTTGCGCTGTCGAGGGAACGTGTACGCGCGATCCCCAGGGAGAGGTTTGTGCATTATAGGCAGTGGTTGATTAATACGGATATGCGGGATACCATGTCCGGCAGGGTGTGGGAGTACATATGGCATTTGGTCTTTACGGGCCAGGAGGTTTCGTGTCCGTCGCAGAATGCTTGTCTGTGTGATGGGTTTGGGATTTGTTTTGGTGGGGAGGAGGAGGTGAATTATTATTATCGGACGTTGTGGAGGATTCGGGATGCCAATGATGAGCTGAAGAAGTGGCAGGAGATGGAGGGGACGTTGGATGAGGATGCTCGTATAAGATTGAGTTTGGATGAGATGGCGGATGCTGAGCCATCGCAGGATGATAGTCAGGGGATTTTGTTGACGGCTGAAGTTGAGGAGAAGACTGCTGAGTTGGCAAGGCTGAAGAAGGAGGCGTTGAAGAAGGGTGCCGATCCGGTTTATAGAGCGTGGGCTGCTGGGCGTCAGTACAAAGCTGGCGATGGATATTGATTGAGATAGCTCATTCTGCTCTCAAGTGACAGATGATTCCTGTTACTCAATGTTCGGCACTCAGGTCTGCGGGATAGCAATGCTTATTTGCGAGAAGATCAGACCCAATCTCTCTCGTTGAAGTCTAGAAAGTTTTATGGTCACTGCCGAAACCTACAGGAAGAGACCTCTAAAGTTTTGGCGCTCAACATCCCCGACAACGGATATCTCGTCCGTGAAGCACTACGAATGCCATCAAAGACATATTTCCTACTTCCATATACGGGAACTAAATGAAACCGAACTCGGTTCGTGGAACGTCAACCGGACTCTAAGCTGGTCAGCGGAGCGACAATATGACTGGACAGCCACCTTGGTTCCTTGTTGATACATAATGCTATTGATATGCCGACATGTTCACGCATGTTGTATTCTGTGTCGTTTGAGTTATTCAGCTTGGTCTTCACTGAATGATCTGGTGGACAAACTAAACAGCTCATGCAGCTATAGGAAGAAATTTTGTCCATGCATATAACGGCGCACTCAACGATAGATTAACATACAAAGTTCAAGACAATTCAACATCTACTTGACTGAAGTTAAATGAAGGCTTCGAAGCCGCCAACAGATACCCTTCTATTTCCCAGCCATCTCGCTTCTTCAATATACCCCAACAAATCTCGACGCAATCCGTATATCACTTTTCCAGACAACCATCGTTTTGTAGCTTTCAATTGCCAACTTTCTTCGCAGCCAGTCTATCCAATGATTTCTCCTTCGTTGTTTTGTGATAGTCTATCTGTATCAGTCGTGGTACACATGAACAACCCAGGTATAAAGCCTTCAAGCATACATACCAATGATAGCTCGAACCCCCTGAAGAACCGAAGATCCCAACAGCACCATAGCAACAACCTGCCCAAACCCCCACGAATTCTCAGAATCGCCCTTTAGATGATGCTCATTCGCAGCTCGCATTGCGAAAATCATATAAATGTGTATCGCATACTGGAACGTTGCCAAAAGCAGTAATAAAGCCTTGTAGTCATGCGGTGCTAACATGAGAGATAGCGGCTTCATTATCTTTTTGTTTGGAAACCGCTGTGCATAATGCATGTGTTGAAGGTTTGAGGATAAGCTTATTGCGCCGCAGAATCCCATGCTGTTGGAGAATGAGATGCAAGTACTTGTGAGGTACAGAATGTCGGTCAGGGGAGGATGCAAAAGGTTTGAAAATGGGATTCCGACGGCATAGTAGTAGCAATGCCCAGGTACCTTGTCGTTCCATTTGTTAAGTTTTATTCCGAATAGGCCGATCAAGGCTATGTAAAGACAGATGAAGAGAGCAATCATGACAGAACGGTCACGGTTGTATGATCTCTTGTTTTCGATAATGCTCGTCAAAGCCATGCAGATTGAGACACTGGATAAAGTGAGGATAAATCGGTTATTTCAAAAGTTTTTCTCTATCCCATTTTTTGCAGGCAGGCCAACTTCATTCGGGAGAAACCTACCCTGTCAAATTCACAGTGTCGTAGATGATGTGGTAATGGTAGAGATTCAAGCCGCGACTTTGGACCATTGCCCCAATAAGAAGCGATAGTCCTATCACCGAATCAGTCTTTTCAAGAAAGCTCTCGAGGTCACAATGGAGATATTAAATTAATACCTTACCATTCAAAATCTGCACATCAAGGATGGTCTCTGACATCTGCTCAATATGCATTCTTTGTAATTGATAACGTATAAAGAGAAAATTGCTTTTTGTCCTGACTCGCATGTTTGATGGGGTCTCCTCGTGTTCAAATAGCTTCGAACAAATTGCATCAGAAAATTTAAAGTAGGAATCCAGAGC
Source organism: Talaromyces verruculosus (assembly GCA_038993655.1). NCBI lineage: Eukaryota > Fungi > Ascomycota > Eurotiomycetes > Eurotiales > Trichocomaceae > Talaromyces > Talaromyces verruculosus. The sequence goes on from JBBVQN010000057.1 coordinate 62,219, forward strand.
GCGTGTCAGAGATCCGTCAATGAAGGCAGACCATGTGGCTAAAATGAAAGAGATGCCGGCTTGAATCACCAAAGCAAGTATAATCTGCGACATAACATGGGCTCTATTAGCCATTTCATGAGACTCAATGGCCTGTGGGAGAATCGTTCATTACTCCTAATCCAGCAATGTCGGTGTTTGAGTCTCCGACATCCTCGCATGCCATGTTTGAATATCTGTCTTTCAGACAAAATCGTCACGTTCGATTATCAAGGGAAAGATTGAGGAACAAATCTACTTTCCAAGATGGATGTCTTTCAGAGAAGTTCGTGCTTGAGCCTGGTAGTCAGTCATGCTCAGCCGAAACTGCTCACGCTAATGGCTTCGCCACATTGCGATTAGGGCTAGGATCCATGTCAATACAACGGCAAATATCGATAGGTAGGTATCACGGCCTGGAGTGAGTAGATTGTGGGATTCATGGGAGGAGAACTGAAATATATCGTTCTATATTCCTAAACAGAGAAAAATGGGCGCTACCTTGGATGGGTTTATGGAGAGGTAGATCGGCGTATGAAGTCAGGTTCCTGGTAAAGGCTGGAGAAAAGGCGGCTATATTGATATGCGAAACTCATTATGCGCAATGATCATTCAAAACCAGCTTGTGCTTTGGCTTCCTACACACTCCAACGTCTTGTTGGTAGGTATAGTATAGCCATGCCCTAAGAACGAATACTGAGTCAATACGATGTAGATGCAGAAACACGAATGTATTGATGCTACAATGTCAAAGAAGAAAAGAAGAGATTTCAATATTGCAGTGCTGCCATGAAAACATTTAGGTAAGGAGTTGAAGTTCTCATCTCCGCGGTTATTTGCCCGGTTAACCATACTGGTGTGGTGGCGACTCTGGTAGCATAATGCTACTCCCGTAGTGTCTGAGCCTTAGAACAAACAATTACTCAATAAAGCAACTATAGTATGACTCTTCGATTACCCCATATTTCGGAAACCGGCAATTAATGTTCGTGAGGCTAGCGGTATTAAGGCGCATAAGAGCGAGTCTATTGATCTGATGATGCTTACCGGATATGAGTTAGTTTGATAGGCGATAGTTGCGAGTGGGCTCGACCGATCATATAACTAATTGGTGGATTGCAGCATGAACCATAGTTTGTCTTGATTAAACATATTTGCACTACCTATCAATGGATCGATCCATCGATGTGCGGGGATGTCGGGGAGGAAGTATCCGGGTCCGAACCGTAAACCGTACCTTCAGGAATGTCCATGTGACTCCATGTCCGTCAGAGAGAACATCGTCTTGGTCTCTAATTCTGTGTTGCTATGTCGGGGTATCTCATCGTCTCTATATACGACCGGATACCTAGGTATGAACTGACCTTTCTGACAGACAACCAGTCGATACAGGTCGTGATATGGCGGATCGTTCAATGCAAACCCCTCCAAAGAGTCGTTTGTTATGTCTACCTGTCGAGATACGTCTTCTAATATATCCATATTGTTGCGCCAATCAATCCCCAGGCTCGCCGCGGAAATTCGAACTGCAAGTGCTGCAACTATGCCAGCAAATCCACAACGAGGCTTGGCCGTACTTCTTCGCTGAATATGGCCGGCATCAGTTTTGGAGCGTGCTTGAATTCATTACATGGGTCGAACGTGCCCCGTCGCCATATGTCTTTGGCTTTGTCAAGAAAGTTTGCTTGAGATTCAGTGAAGCAAGCTGGGAGAAGTTATCCACCCATGGCAAGTATGTTGCACGTCACATTGGGGAATATCCGGCCCCTTGCTGATGAGTCGTATCAGGCTCGATGCATCTATTATCTATGCATTTATGACTAGTCTTGATTCTGTCCGTCACGTTCGGACGCTCCAGATCGATTTCCGAAATCATGGTGACGGAAGCAGCCCGCGCAACAAATATCACTTGCATCAGCAACTATGTCTTGACATTGTAGCTCGAAAGATGAGAAACATCGACTCGCTTGATCTGGCTTGTAACATTTTGCATCTAGATTCTTTGCAAAGCTTCCACAATTTGCGCCATCTCCGGTTCTCGGGTTATGCTCGAACAACCCCAGAGAGGTTTCTGCACATCATAAACACATGCACAAATCTTGAAAGATTGGAACTTTTACATGTGACGCCGCAACTATATCTCATAAGCAACGATAACAGTTGTCGGAATTTCGCAGTCTCCGCAGCCGTGTTGGCCGCCATGAGCTCGTCCTTGAAATCCATTTCCGTCACTTACACTGACAGCGATCCGGGGCGAACACCACCATGGTTTACTGTTGCCTGGATGAAGGCATTGCTCCGGCATGCTAAGACATTGCAATATCTCAAGTTGCATTGCTATTACCAACCGATGCCTGTCGATGTTTTCTGGGCTTTACTTGATGTGCTTACATCACTCGAGACACAATCATTGAAGCACATCGAGCTGAATTTGCGGGTGGCTTGTGTGCATCCAGTACCGACGGCGACAAGCTCTAGTTTGCCGTTAGGTGTTGCAAAAGATACCTTGGTCAAGGTTTGTGAACTGCGCCAGATCTCTGATTATATGGAACATCCACAAGAATGGATGCTATTGTGAAGGCGTTCGACAGTCGTTTTGTTGTCTGAGATGGGTAAGTTAATAGCCAGGCACTTGGCTCAGACCTGCCAACCTATGTGTAGTATCCTGTTAATGGAGTTCTCTAGTAATCATTGGAACGTACGCTATAGCATATACTGATATACTAACAGCGCAACACGAACAGAAAGGAGTCCACTATCACTACACGAGGGATTTCGCACGTAATTGCAACTTTCCAAGGGCTATCGCAGCAATAACCCAATTGTCATTCGGTACTATCAATGATGTCCCCATCGCTCATTGTTCTCCTACTCCAGCTCGCGTCTCGGATCTGCATTCATATCCTGCATGCTCTCTGTTTGATACTCATATGTACCTTCTGCATGCGCTATGGCATGTCCTAAAAGTTGACTCTGAGCTCGGAGGATTTCGATGCAGTAGTCGTGCCCTTCATCACCATCATCGCCCCATTCTTCACGGGCTTCTTCTCGTTCTTGCAATTCCCTAGAGAGTCTAATATTAGTTTCCAAGACTTTTGCAGTGTTCCTGGTGCATATTTCTTATATCGGGTGGGTACCATCCAGCTATAAATACACCCGCGAGAGTGTTGGGGTTAGTTCAGAAAAATATACATACTGGTCGTTATGGAGTCTCATGTTTTCAAGATCATCACGCTTTTGTTCATTGCTCCAGCCTTCCTTATATTCGTCTCTGTTCGATGATATGGCTGATTCTATAGCAACACCACTAGGTGTGCCAAAAGTACGATACTTCGTCCCACAGAAGGCACACAGATGAATCTTTGTACAGCAGTAGCAAAGGAGATTGTGATGATTAAGTATACTGGTAATATGGGTGGTAAACCGCTGTTAAATCGACACTGGAGAGCAGATTGTACCGATTATACCTTTTAGTGTCAATGGCAGAAGCTTGGAGCCAGTCAAGGTGGACGAAGTCGATTCTGAGCAGGATAACAGGATAACACTGATACGAGCGTCCAGACGCGGTGGATTATTGGATGCCTCGTTTTCTTCTGATGAAGGACCGATATCCTAACCAATTTGCTGGCCTATGCAAGCGCCAGCCTGACGCTGACTACAAATGCGGGATTATATCACACCAGGAAAACACTTCTCAGCCTTTCTTTTTATCACATTGTTAAATCAATTTATATCTAAGGATGCTAATAAGTCTTTGAATTTGATCCTTGAACCGTGTTACAGAATGCCAGCAGAAGAGGCTAAGTATCTGAGAAATTGAGTGGGAACGCGTATTGTATTGTATTCAAGTGTGTCTATAAGAATGAAAATATCTGACATAGGTGTGCTATATATAGTACAGCATAGTTGTCACAGACCTAGATCTATCTTAGTTAAATATTGTTGTGTTAAGGTATATTAGGCTAAGCTATATTTAAGAGAGAGGGCATATATTCTCTTAAAAATATAAGATTAAATAACTAGTAAAATAATAAACTATTCATTCCTTTCTCTTCCTCCTGCAAATTCCATATATTCATAAAAATAGATTATGTGCTTGTTTTTAGGCAGATCTAGCTTCCTCAAACAGTTTGTGGCTGGTCAACTGCAAGTACTGATCCCCCCAACCAAGAATAAGCCCAGCAAACTGGTAGATCATTCTCTGAGAACGGATTGACTACTGTGTGGCTGAAAAGAACAGCTAGCACATGAGAAAGAACCATCAGAAATAGAGCATTCTGCTTGGACGTGGGATTCGTTATTCTCTTCGTAATTTCGCGAGCAGTACAAGACCAGACATCGCTGGAAAAGCCCAGTCTATGCGGCTGTCTTCGCTGTGGTTTTGCTAGAGATAACGTTGACATTGCACAAGGATGAGATAATCTGCAGACAGCAGAAAGAATTGTCTATTCCTGCTCAAGCCATGCAATGAGATGGTATAAGTACGTAGTAGTCATTGTGAAAGCAAGGATTGGTGGAGAGCTGACCCCACTAGTACCTACCCATAACATCTTTCTCCTCGATCATCCATTCCCTTTTACATCCATGGATAGCCACCACCATATCTAGCAACAATTCCTCACAACTGCCTCTACAAATGGCGACGCCAGATTTTGACCCATATATCTGTGCTTCTCTCCATAACAAAATTGTTCCCTTCCTCACCTCGCAGGCTCCAGCACACAATAATCGGATTGTACATAATTTTTTCGATGCATACGGAGATGAGGCCAATGCAATCCGTGACTATTTATCTAGGCTGTTGATCACCTTTCTTGAAAATATTAATATTATAATTAGTAACTACCCTAGATCCTCGCCAGGAATGAATTTTGCGCCACATCTCTGTATGCCGAACCCAAATGAGTTCTGGGCGTTGAATGAAGGGTTACCCGATCTGTCTGGCGAAGAGCATGAGAATTGGGTGGTACTTTATTTGGGTAATGCATTTCTATCCATATCTACCTAGATAGGTACTTCACGAAGATACAAACTCTAATGATCTGAAAGCCACGGAGCAGGAACTCGGCATCTATGTGGATCTAGACACTCATCTCTGCACCTGGCAAAGAGAGGTGATGCCTTGGATGCGTACTGGGTGAGCTGAAAGACATTTAGTTGAAGAAAAAAGAAAGTAGTTTAATATAAACCAGGTATCCGCTCCAAACAGCCCTTCAACTCTGGCTGAATCTCTACGAATCTGGCAAATTCCAACCTAGTGTCGGGCTCGAAGCTATATCCGACACCGCATACCACAGACGATATATCGCTGCTGATCTTACCAGAGATCTCGAAGCATATCATAATCTCCTAGTGGCTATTCAAGATCGATCTCCAGGGAGTACCACTAGTATAAGCGATGAACCCGGTCTTGTTGATGAAGAAACCCTGGATAGATTCCGCATCTCGGGATTCTTACGTGATTTTCTTCTCAATGCCCGTCGACCAAACTTCACGTATATTGCCCCAGGCTTGCAGATCCCCTCTGCCACCTGGCTTCAGGAGACTCTGGATGCGGACAGGGGCAGTGAACGGTATAACTTGGTTCGACGAGACGGTAAGGTTCTCCGGGATAACGAGCCTTGGGAACCGGACTGGATGCAACGAGGATCGTCATCGAATTTGGTCGGCGAGCCACTGCCTCTATTCCCAGGTCCAAAGATAGAGTCCGTCTCGGCGGCGTTTGAGCGAGAGAATGCCAAGTTCCTTGTCAACAAAATTAGTGGCCTGTATAGTTGGCCAGACATAATATCTCAAGACGCCGTGCGATTGATCCTGCCTAATCCCATCGGTGATAATGGTTGGGTTCGTGATGGGAATCCCGATGCAATGACAGATGCAGATACTGAAGAAGTACCAGAGAGTCTGGTGAATAATGACTCACTGTATCAGTATGGATGGTGTCCATTCCTTCCAAGCCATGGTCCGCATTTGTCGACGATTTTGGACAATTGGAGACAATTAGTTGAGAGCGGCGAGTGGTCGGTTGGATCGGATGGTGTGGAAGGTGGTGTTGAGGTTTTTGGAGACGCCGATACTGAGGAACATGCTATCAGCTATCGTCTGACAGCTTGTTTTGATGGCTAAAAAATCCGGATTTGTCGTTTCCCAGCGTCGATTCAAAGTGCTTTTACCTACAAGATGCCAGGCCCGGGACATTGGGTTAAACTAGTACTAGTTTCACCATTGCTTGTAGTGATAGAAGTAAATTGGAGTAAGTTGAATGTCCACCAGTCACAGAGTCAACGAAACGCCCAAGGTCCATCACTGAAATTAGCCTCAGAATATATTCACCGAAAATGCAAAGGTTTGCTGTGAACGTTGTCAGACTATTTCTAGTACATGTTGATCAGAGATCTAGTCAAATGCACAATATTCATGTGAACCCTATGTGTACGTAGAGGTCAAAACCAGTATTTTACAACTCGAAATTTCCGTCGCATGAGGAACGCAATACTGTGATTGGTCAGAATTACAAATTTATAGACTAAAATACTGTTTACTTCGACGATCCTAGGATGGTTGCTTAACGCCATGATTCAGTTTGCATGATACATGAGTGAGAATAGGCCTATCAGGTTCGAGAGAAGTTTCACTCTATTCGAATATGCCTATCAAAATTCTCAAAGAATCCCTCAAATGCCCACTCCTGAATCTTCTCAAAATTTCTTCTCAAAATTTTTTGACAGGATTACTTTACGGCTATCCAGGATATGGTGATTGCAAGGCATAAATCCACTCGCCTGCTCTCATTGGATATCGCTCAGTCCTCGTTATTTGATAGCACCTACGGTCGCGAAAAGCTAGACACAAGTGGAGAAAAAGCTTGCTCATTAGTAAGTTCACTCAGGAATAACTAACACAATGAATCTCAAGACAATTTTCTTGAGATCAATTGTTTGAAGAACAAAGTCTGTCATGTCTCATTCCTCCCAAAAAATTAGATTACATAAGGCAGTTCAAAAGCCAAACGGATGCAAAAGCTACCAGATGCGAAAACGCCACCAAGCTTTCTACGAAGCAGAACCGGACTGAACTAATGTTTTATGGATCATTCAAAGTGGGTGCTGTTCGACCTATTATGTAGTACATATTGCTTCTCATTGGCAGATGGTCTGGCGAGTTCCAACCAACATGCTTCGTGATTAGGGTTAGCGATAAGGTTAAGAGTTAGGGAATTTTCCTTTTCGGGAAAGAGTAGTGTTTCAGTTTTGCTTGTGAGTCATTCATTGATTGGTAGATTCCAGACTGAAAAGCACACAGCACATTCAATACTAGAATAACCAAAACAACTCATGGATTCCCATCCGGGTAGAATTTTTGTCTGTGTTAAATCTATCGAGTTTGAAATGCCTTCCATGCGGTGATTGGATAGAAAAATAACCGATACTGCTTTTTTCCACTGAATTCTTCGTTCTCTAACAAGAACTGATGTGCTTTGCAACACAGGGAATGTGCTCTATATAGACCAATCCAAGTACCTCGTTTTGTCAGATTTAACCACCACAAAAAGACGTCGGCGGTTACAAGGTAAACCCTACAAACCCATCCAACACGTTTCGGTATGTGTTTCTTCCTGATTGGTGATCAAATCGGTGGCTTGGGCGCTTTAGATGCAGGTCATACTCGATCATGTGATTGGATTACAATCCCAGTCAATTCAAATGGCACATCAATTCTACAGTCGTCCTCGTGGAATTCGTGTATAGCAAAGTAGAACACCATACAGTCGTGCCACAAGTACCCGACATGGGGAGCCAGGGTAAGAAGAGAGCATCACCCGGGACTATATCGCTTTTCTCTTCTGATGGATTCTCTGACTCTTTTGCCATGACAGATCTCTGGGAAAAAGCAATCCAGCAACTTGATCCAGAAGATCGAGACAAGATTCCATCACATCAGGGACAAACAGTGACCCTTGAAACCGTATTGTCCAGCGCCCAGGAAAAGCAGGCAGAGTGCGAAAAGAAGAGCTGGAAGTACAAAAAGCGGGATGGAACTCGGATCGAACTACGCCAGGTTTTTAGCCGCGTGGTACAACGACTGTCAAAGTTCAAGGCCATCGGTGACTCCGTGGCTGCCATAGATCCAGTCCATCTGTCAATTCCTTGGGCGGCAATTAGCTTGGTTCTTAAGGTCTGTGCCCCTTATCTCGCGAATGCATATAGGATTGGGAGGCTTAAAGTGGCGTCAAGATTGCAACAAGCGAATCGGAATACTATCAGGCCGTATTTGAAGGGATTGAGACCTTCTCCGGCTTGGTCCCACGATATGCTTTGTTTGAACGTTTATACTTGCGGGCAGGTTTTCCTCTACAGGATAATTTGGAAGAGGCATTAGTCAAGCTATATGCTACAGCGTTGAAGTATCTAATTAAGGCGAACAAATACTATGCCGAGGGTTCCATCAGTAAGTCTTCGACTTTTTTTTTATTAAAAACTAATCATTGGATGACTCACTTCTTGGGGGAAAAATAGAGAGAATTACAAAGGGAATCATTCAGGCCTATGGGTTTGACGGATGGATGGCCGATATAAGAGAGCAACAGCGAATTGCAGATGAGTTGGCGCGATTGATCGATGCTCAGGGTAAACCATACCGCTCGGGTCTCTACACTTGTCAACTATAGCTGACCTTTCTCTTCACATGCAGCCAATAGACATGCGGATGACAAGCTGGACTCGATCAAGAATGAGCAAAGTGTTCTGAAAGAAAGCTTGAAGTATTTCCAACAGCCGATCCAATTCATCAAGGATGGATTAGTGGACTTAGTAAACAGCTTCACAAGTAAGTCCTTTTATATTGAAACTCGTGCCTAGAGTTCACCACTCATTGCAATATACAGAACGAGACAGAGAAAATCAAGAGAACCGCGTTCTCAAGTGGCTGTCTACCCTGTCTCCAAGTGAGTTCTACAGGCAACGGCGAGATGCTCGTCTACCGGGCTCTGGCCGCTGGATATTTGAAGAACAGGATTATATCAAATGGCGGCTCTCCAGCGAGTCAGCGGTCTTATGGCTCCATGGACACGGTAAGTCTTTCGCTGGTACAATCTTTTTGGACCAGAAATACAGTATTAACTTGATTTCCAGCGGGTTCGGGTAAGAGCACACTGATGTATGTCCGACTTCCCTTTGGAACCCGCATGGTAATGAGGGGGGATCAGTATTAACTGTACATCAGGTCCACAATCATTGAAAATCTCCAGGCCGACCACGAACATGCCCCAGGTGGCGTCCTTGCCTACGTGTTCTGCTCGCGTAACAGGTCCGACCCACGTTGGCAAGACCCGAAGACTCTCGTGCGCTGCTTAATTGCACAGCTGGCTCGCCCCATGCCCTCAGCACCGTTACGCGGAGAAGTCATTCGGGCCTATGAAGATACCGTGCAGAAAGAGGGCGACGCGGCAGTTGCAGAAGGAACAGGCCCCCTATGGAACGATGCAATACAGCTTCTCTTTCAACTCGTAAGCCAGGGAACTACGACGATCTGCATTGATGCGATTGACGAGTGCTCTGAAGATTACCTAGGTGACTTTCTTGGATTGATCGACGGTCTGTTAACCAAGACTGATGGCGGGAGAGTCAAAATCCTCATCTCCAGTCGCCCGTCGCTTAACATTGCGGAACGATTCCCCTCATGTCATTATGTTGATGCAGGCCAGAATGGCGCAGATATTGAGGCCTATGCTCGGGATAAAGCCAGAGATTGCGTGCGACAGATGAGACATGCTGTCGCTGATAAAGAAAAATTGGAGGAAGAATTGAAACAGCACTTAGTCAACGGTGCCCAGGGAATGTGAGTTCAACTCGTTCTTCATCATTTAGTGAACGGGTGTAAACTGATAGAAACAGGTTCCTCTGGGTCGAGCTGAAAGCCCAAATGCTGATACGCCAGGCCCGTCATGTCATTTTTGAGGGAGATTTGCTGCAGTCATCCACTACGACCCTCAAACCGCTGGACCAGCTTTTTCAAGATATCTATGATGCAATTTTTGCCAATGACCTACAAAAATCAAGAACATGCCAGACAGCTTTGATTGTATTCCGGTGGCTATTATGCGCACGGGCGGTGATCCCAGCAGAGGAGCTCGTCCGGGCCATCGCCGTGTATCTAGACAAAAGCTTCATTGACCTTGATACACAAAGCACAAATCTCACCCTATCCATGGTGCTTGATAGTTGTCAAGATCTGGTCGTAGTCGATAAAGACACCAAGGAGATTCGCTTCATCCACACGGCGGTACGTGACTTCCTCGAACGAAAGGACCACCTACAGCCGACGAAACAACATGCAGCAGTGGCCGAGCTGTGTTTAGCCACGGTGAAGAACTTGGCTTCAGCACCGCCGCCAATGGATTCTGTAACGCACCGTGACTCCTTCTACTACTACGTGGTGTTGTACTGGGCTTCCCATGTGTCGCAGGTAGACCAAGAGCATCGTACCACCAGCATACGTGACTCATTGGATGACCTATGTCAGGAGCGGCCGTGGTTTCAGTCCTGGCTTCCCCAGATCAAGCCCGCTTCCTCGATAGCACTTAAATGGAATGATCCTCATAAAGACAAGATCATGCAAGCTCTCAGCTCGCCAGCCACATCGTTTTTCACTGCCTGTGCGTTTGGATTCATCGAGGTTGTTAATTCCTGCATCCGGAGTCGCAAAGAATTGATCCGCCAGACGAATGATATGGGTGCCACGGGCCTCCACCTCGCTGCTGAGTATGGGCACCTGGAAATTGCAGAGGCTCTTTGCGTCGCAGGCGCAGATGTGCAATGCCTTGACAATGATGGCGAGACCCCTCTGGTCCGGGCCGCTGCGGGTGGCTACAAGGCCCTGGTCACGATGTTACTAAAGGCAGGCGCCAGCCAACAAACCCACGGCCGGCGGTATGGTACAGCGATGCATGGTGCTGCTCTTCACGGCCATTTGGAGGTGGTGGAAATTCTTCTCGAGCATGACGGGGATGTCATGGCAGGTGCCAGCCAGTTTGGTACAGCCCTCCAGGCGGCTTGTCTTCGTGGCCATGTGAAGGTAGTCAATCTGCTTCTTGATGCAGGGGCAGATGTAAACGCAACAGGCGTGGTGTCCGACAATAAACCACCCGTCAAAACCGTGTCCGGGTCCGCAGCTGCCGCCAATATCCTCGTCATTATTGAAGGCGAACTAGAAAGACGCGGACTAGAAAGCCGCCAGAACACTTCAGTTAGCCAAAAACCACCCTCCCCTCGAGCGCGCAAGGAACAGGCATTACAGTTGCTCCTAGATCAAAAAGTGGATGTGAATATCTTGGCTGAAGGCTTCGGTCCACCATTACACACTGCAGCTCGGGCCGGCCATGATGCGGTCGTCAATAGACTATTGAGACATCCTGGCGTCTTCGTTGATCTCGAAGGCGGCGAATATGGCAGTGCGCTGCAAGCTGCCGCTGTAGCTGGCTCCTTGAGCGTTGTTCAGGGACTTCTGAATGCCAAAGCGGACCCTAACATGCAAGCTGGGCAATATGGCACAGCACTGATAGCAGCCTGCCGCCAGGCCAATATCGGGCTTATAGAGCTCCTGTTACAATCAGGTGCCGCGGTGAATATTCAGGCGGGCGTCTATGGCACCGCCCTCCAAGCAGGATGCCGTGGCGGCAACCACCTTTTGGTCCGACGGTTGCTTGAATTAGGGGCCGATGTCAATTTGACCGGAGGTGACTACTGCACGGCCCTACAAGCCGCTGCCCGAGACGGATATGAGAAAATAGTGCAGCTTCTCCTTGAACACGGAGCCGATGTTAACGTCAAGGGTGGAACGTTTGGAAGTGCATTACAGGCCGCTGCCGTTGGCGGTCATCAACAGGTAGTGGAAATGCTGTTCCAGGCAGGTGCTGAAGTGGGCGATAGTTTGCAGTCAGCCTGTCTAGGTGGTCACCAACAACTTGCCGAATTTTTCCTCGCCCGTGGATCGAAACCGAATAGTTATGGGAATAACTCTACCACGGCTCTACAAGCAGCCTTGGCGGGACAACACAAGTCTCTCGCACGATGGCTGCTTGAGAATGGTGCTAACGCTGTCGGTTCTCGAGGAAAGTTAGGTACAGCTCTTCAACTTGCGGCAGGACTTGGAGATTCGGAGCTTGTTCATGTGTGTATCAGGCACGGCGCAGAACCCATGCAGATAAATCGGGATCTCGATGTGGAAACTATTCGGCAGCTTGGCTTCAAGCTCCCAGCTTCTATCAAAGCTATGCACTCAAGTGCCATAGTATTTGCGGCCGCGGGAGGCCACAGTCGGGTCGTCGAGTTCTTACTAACTTCCGAGGGTGGTCACAACCTGCCTCATGCACTGCGCGCGGCAGTAGAGGCAGGTCAAGAGTCAATAGTCAACCTACTATTGAGCTGTAACGTACCAGTTGATCTCGAGACTCTAATGTTCGCTTTTGTGAAGTCAAGTCCTGGCCTGGTAGCCTCTTTGCTAGAAAGAAAGGGCAGAGATGCTTCTGAGATGGACAAACAGTTGAAACCCACGTATGGGTTGCCCACTGGTGCCTCCCAAGAAAAAAATACTTTTAATTTCACGGATCTGGAGACATCAATATATAGTGGAAGCCAGGAGGTTGTCAAAATGTTGTTTGACTATGGTGCAAACATGACCATTGACAACGAAATTTTATTTTTTGCAGCAGTGGCTAGTGGGAACAGCCATATTGTGCGGGCCCTTCTCGATCGTAAGGTAAATGTGGATTTCGAGCACATAACTCATGGGACAGCTCTTCAGCTGGCTGCATATCTTGGTATTGAAACAATCGTCACTGTCCTTCTGGAACATGGCGCCAATGTGAATATTGTGGCGGGCAAATATGGGACACCGGTGCAGGCAGCGGCTGCCGGTGGCCATGAAATCATTGTAAAACAGCTGATCAGCGCCGGGGCTAACGTTCGCTCCCAAGGAGGCCGGCCTTACGACTGGGAGGGAAGAGAAACTAAATCAAAATGGCAGAGAAAAGGCTCAATCGCAAGCACGGAAGAGTACAAGAGACTAACGGAGGTATTCTACGTTATGGATACGATAGAACCGAGACGAGAACAGAGCGGCGTCTATGGTACCGCACTCCAAGCAGCCGCAGTGTCTGGAAATGTGAATATTGTGGAGATGTTAGTAGAGGCTGGGGCCGACATCAATGATATCGATCAGTTGGGACTAAGGCCCCTTCACCATGCGGCATTTCATGGACACAAGGCCGTAGTAGGTTTCCTACTGGCAAAGGGAGCAAGTGGGGGAGCTCTAGACTATAAAGGCCGAAGTCCCATGCTTCTGGCGGCAATAAGAGGCCATACAGAAACCTTCGCGGGCCTTTTCAAATCATCAACCGAATCGAGTCCCAGCCCTACGTTCATATGGCAGCAGTTACTGCATACGGCATCGCGATACGGTCATATTGGTATTATCGAACCGCTGATTGCTGGGAGGAGCAATCTAGAACAACCAGACGCTCGGGGCCAGACCCCTTTGCTCATCGCCTCCTCGAATGGCCGTTGTTCCGCGGTGCGCTTTCTGATCAAGAAAGGCAGTGATATCAATCATCGAGATCTTAAACAGCGAAGTGCCCTCTATTTAGCAGCAGCATCTGGTCACGACGACGTAGTCCGTCTTCTGTTGACATATAAGGCTGACAGCCTTGCATTAGATATAGAGGGCCAGTCAGCGTTGCACAGCGCGGCATTGGGAGGTCATACCAAAGTCGTATATCTGCTCGCGGAGCAAAAAGACCTATTAGACTTAGAGGATAAGAAACGACTTACCGCCCTATACCTCGCGGTTCAGTCAAAAAGCCGTGAGTCGGTCGCCATTTTACTCGGCAGGGGAGCCACCCCTAATCCCCATACCATGCCGAGGCCTCTTGACCTTCTGGAGCAGCCACCATCCAAGGACGACCCCTTGAGGGACCTGCTTCTTCAACATGGAGCAACGGGAATTACTTCATATGTTGATGATATCCGAATTAATCTCGATGATTTGGGACAGGAGTACGAATCTGCATCTTCAACAGACTATTATGCGCACTCTACGTCTGAGAGACCCATTGACGAGGATGATGACGAGCGTCATGAGGAGAGAGAAAGCAGCATCAGAATACATTCTGGGAGGTGGCATAATGTAGAAGAGCGCAACAACAAAATACATTCTGGGAGATGGATTGATGAAGAAGAAGAGAGCAACGACAGTAGGTATACTAGGAGACGAGGTGAGCAAAGAGAGACCAAGAGATGGTATGTTGAGAGCAGCGACGATATAAGTGATACCGATACAAGCGACGCCACTACCAGCCATGAATCATATAGAATGAAACGGGGCGGCAGTAACAGAAAGGGTTCTGGGGGTGACAAGAAGAACAATGAAAAAACAAATGATGGGAAAGGGGGAGACGATAAAATGAATGATAGACAAGGTTTTAAGGATATACTTGTGTTTATGAAGTGGTGGATAACCATGACCATGGTGATGTTGACGGCAATACTGGCGCTGATGATGGTGGTGATGGCCATGATGGTGATTATCATGATGTGGACAATGTTCATGAAGATCCAGGGATGATGATATTATACTTAGTCTGTGCTTTCGTTCGCAGCGGCGCCAATGGATAAGATTGAGGAAGCTATCTGGAGACTTACCATGGGATAGCACTACAAGGAATTTGAGTTCTTGAATATAGCTATCTACCTACGTACTTGATTTCTCCTGACGCGCGTTGGCGTTCCTATTCCGTTTTAGTGCTCACCCCCTCGTCGCTTTTACTCACTGAGCGCAATGTATGCCTTCCTCCTCTACGAGTTATAGAGCTATGATATTAAACCTCGATTCATATACTTAGTCTTGCGACATTTTATCTATCTACTAGACCTCATTTCAATAGCATTTATATACTATCCTAGCTAGGATTCTATATTGCTAATAAGTAGTAGCGAGGAGTATTAAAGGCTATAACTTCAGGAAGAGAAAATGAGTGAGGAAAGATAATGAGTGAGGGAGGGTGACTAGCGAGGGAAGGCAGATAGGCAGGGAATAATGGAGGTAACATGAAAGCCAATGCACTGTGTAGCAGTGAAGTGAAGTGAAGTGAAATTCTGGTGACGTGTCATGTGTGGTTTCATCATTGCTAGAGAAATATGGAATAGCAAGGATATCAAGACTGCAGTTAGCGCGAAAGGACTGTGCGAGCCTACTTGTACTTGTTCATTCTGCGTTCCAAAATTGAGGAGAATTGCTCCCTCAGAAAGGACCAGCCATGTCTCTTGTATAAGGGACTCCACAACGTTTGATATCCTCCAAGAATCTAGCAACCGCATCACATAATGGATTCACAGACACACGGCAACTGGCAATAGTGTCCAAAAACACATCAAGCAAATCATCTACCTGATGAATGGGGACAAGTTTCCCCTTTTGATCTGTGACGCACGGTATACCTTCTCCGGGGTGTAGAATGCGGCCATGCATACCATCATCTCCTCGTGGGTCATTCAATGAGATGAGTAGTGCACCACAAACTAGAGATTCGTCCATTCCTGCGCCGCTACCGGTAGAGAAATAAACCCCCAAAACATAGCACTTTATCACTAACGCTACCCGTGATAACGCTACAGGCCACCACAGAGGCTGGACCTCCAGATGGATGATGGACTGCAGTATTTTGAGAGCCTGACCGGCATGCGCAATAGCCTTGAGTGCTATCTGGGATTGCGACCATTGCCTGAGCGCTGGTAGAAGCGCCTTTCCAGCTTCATACCCTTCCTTTCCGATGATTAATTGAACATCGTCAAAGCAAATCATGAGTTCCACGTAAATCAAGTGGTGCATTAACGCGCAATGGATCGCGTCTTGACTGTCGAGGGGCGATTTGAAAACTTTCTTTTGGAGGAGATACCACTTGTCAATCAGGCTTGCGAGTTCCTCTTGTTGCATTAGGGAAGAACTGTGGAAATGTAAGAGACCGCTTCCGGCGCCGGAGAATCGTGAATCCCGTGGAATAAACCGGTTGGTCTGCGCGTACTGAGAAACTTGAGCTTGGAGAGGACACAAAAGGAGGCGTAACTGTAATGGTGTCGGACAGAGGTTAAGATGAAGGAAGTTAGGGCGACAAAAAGCGTAGTATAGTGAGGACAGAGATGGAGCATCCACGCCCATTCCGGCCGTTACTTCACCCCCACTGAATTGTTGTTCGGTAGTTGCATTTGCCCATTCGTGCTCATTTATCGCAAAAAACAGCGCGTTGGATGATGGTAATGGACCACATAACTTGCCAAAGTATATAGTTGACGGGATACAATAGAAGAAGCTGATCTCCTGCTCCATCAAGTACCATACCTGTGCGAACCTATGTCAAGGAATAAGCACAGTGCCAGAAAGATAGGTCGAAGCAATGGATCTTACCTTCTATCTCTTTCTTGGTCGATCCATTTTCTCCAGGCAGAATGGCTCCGCTCAGTTTGTGGGCAAATATTGGTAGAGGGAATCTTGTAGTATCCACGGCGCGAGAAAAACTATATACTTGACATTAACTTTGAACCCTTGTCGTGTTGTCATATTCGCTTACCGCAGTAAATATTCCATGAAATGCCTCAGCGATTTCTGAATGGCGCTTGATTCCTGACCATGCGCTAAACACTGTAATAAGTAGCCAAGACGTAATGACCCATTTATCCATCAGGTAGCTTTCATCTCTAGCGGCGCTTTCATTGATGTTTATCCGAATAATATAAACAAGTTGGATACCAAAGGAGCGCGCTTCTGGCACAGGCGTCAAGAGACATCCTAGAGCCATGATTGTTGCTAGAAGCAGACCGGCATCGGAGTGTGTATCTTGAGGTGAGATTTTGACAAGCTCATCGAAGATTGCTGGGTGAAGTATCGGGTAGGCTTCTGAAACGTGTAATCGACCCGTGCTCAAGAGGTAACCAACAATGTGTGCGGGAGGAAATGAATGAGGGACACTTCTGAGATGCTGGCGACCAAACGTGCTATACAAGATGCCATGCACTCTCGCCAAGACGATGTCACGTATCAACGTCAGATCATGCGCCGGGATCTGATATCGGCGGTTATGCGTTTCATATAACGAACTTATATCGTCCCAACATCGCCTATTCTGCATAAAGTCGCATATGTGATGAACTTTCAGAGATAGTCCTCTTTGGAAGCGGTACATGAACGGATAATTACCGTAGGGATTGCTGGCTTCTGCAGCGGGTTCATGAGGCTTCGGTTGTGGATGTGTTGACTCTTCTATCACCGGCTGCTCCTCATGCAATCCTTGCTCGAGCAAATGGTCCACTTGTGGCTCCCACAAAAAGGGTGGTAAATCTGAAGAGTCACGCGGACTGGCTGCGAAAAATGATAGTGGAAAATCCGGCCAAGTAGAGAATGGTTCGCCATTACCAGAGTCGCCAAGGGACAGATCAGTTGCAGTATGAAGCGGGGCATTGGTGGCCTCCAAGATAGTGTTCTGGCCTATCGTGGTCTGTCGCCTGTCCGGGGTTGTCGTGACAAGGTTGTCATTTAATTCCGATCTCGTATTAAGATCTTGGCTTGGATGGGGAAGCAGGTCATCCAGGTCCAGCTACATCAAGCATTAGTCTTCATATTCAGAGTCCCGTTATATGTGGAAAACGCTCACCGTAGACCTTTGGTCATTGGTTTCCCCCTCCGCAGAGTAACTCTGAGTGATATTCCCGGGAAGGCCAATATGGTTCGGAATGCGACTTGGCCCTGATGATGAAATAGGAGTGGGTGGTTGTTGATTATAGCCTCGTCGACGAATCGCACCATGTGGTCGATCAAGCGTACAAATCAACGACTTTCTCTTGCAACGATCACAGGGTATAACTCCATTACACCTCAACTTCGCGACAGCGCAAGCATCACAAGCAGCCGATACCCGAGACCGTCTTCCGACGCTGGCTGTCGGTGACTCCGGCCCTGCATCTCTTTCTGAGACTCTATGCGTTCTTTCGTGGCGTCGTAGTATATCACTTTTTTTGGTCCATTAGACAAAGAGAATCTACAAAAACAAAAAGGAGAGCGGATAGATACCTTCGATTGAAGATCTGCATACATTGACTGCATTGAAAGGATCTTGACAAGCCATCTACTAGCATGAGCAGAGAACTGCAAGGAAAATGAAAGGATGCATACGCGTGACTTGGTGGCGCTGTAAATGTTCCTTGCGGGAAAAAGTATTATCGCATACATCGCAGCGATAAGCCGGAGCAGACAACCTAGTCGCCATGGCAATGTAATAAGATCCGGGGTAGAATCTGGAGAAGGGATTGAAACCTGGAGTACGTTTCCGAGCGCAAAACTGAAGCTAGGGTTTCCGGAAGAACTTGATTCCCGAGGAGGCTGTCCGGATGATGTGGAAGCCCGCCCCCGCACCTCCCGATAATAACCCTAACCCATGTGAAGCTCGAGGTAATTTGTACCCGTGCCAACCCGCACCAACCCCCTCCAACACCGGGTGTTGGAGGGGGTTGGTGCGGGTTGGCACGGGTAATTTGTATCTACCTAATCTAAAAGTCTCTAAGAGTCGTACGCTCGTTTCTAGGTAGAAAACAACGAGCAACATACAACAAGGCTTGCGAGGCATCTACAATCAAACATGTCGACAAAACTCGCCCTTGATGACTTGCCTTTCACAATTGATAACATCCCCTTCGGTGTTATCCGCACAGATCAGAAAACTCACCCATTTTGTGCAAGCGCCATCGGACGTTTTGCTATAGACCTGGTAGAGTATTCCAAGGCATCCAAGCTGCAGGAGCTCTTTCCATCTGTTTCCTTTCCTGATATTTTCAGCGAAGTACGTATATTGCTCGCCACAGGCATTCAAGTTTACTAAAGTAAAGTACGCTACATGCAGTCTTCCTTAAACACTTTTGCAGCGCTCCCAAGAGCAATTCGTGAGGCCGTACGTCTGCAGATTCAGACGGATATTCGTGATGATGCCCTAGGTCACAGTTGTCTGATACCGTTGGATACGGTTATCATGATGCTGCCGATGAAGATTGCCGGATATTCCGACTTTTATTGTTCATTGGAGCACTGCCGCAATGTATAAACTCTCTCCACGCCATCAATCGAATATGTGTATAGCCGTGAAGATGATTCTAAGGCAAATGAATTTAGTGTGCTCCCATGTCCGCCAACGCTATCCCGAAGAACTGGTTCTACACTCCTTCTGTCTATAATGGCCGCGCTTCGAGTATTGTTGCTTCGCCTCGCTCAATCAAGAGACCGCATGGCGTTTACTACAAACCAGGAACGGATAAAGAACCTACATACGGCCCGTCACAAATGCTAGACTACGAGCTCGAAATGGGATACTTCGTCTCAAAGCCACTTCCATATGGAGAGACGCTCAATATCGATGAAGTGGAGGACCACATATTCGGGTTTGTCATGCTTAATGATTGGTCTTCCAGGGATCTTCAGCTTTTTGAAATGACTCCTCTAGGCCCTTTTCATGGGAAAGGTAGATAGGGATTCAGGCGCCGTCTTTTTGAATATCACTTTAATAGATTTGTATGACAGGGTTCGGGACGTCGATTTCTCCGTGGATTATCACTATGGATGCTTTGCGCCCCTTTCGATGCGCACCTCACACACGACAGGATCCTTCTCCATTCGAGCACCTCCGTTGGAAGGATGAAAGCAATGGCGCAATTGACATAAAGCTCAAGGTCACTTTAATCCGTACGTGATTTTGTTCAAGAGTGCTACATGATTGCCCTCAAAAATCAAGGAAATCCTAACGCCATTTGTCTCGTTTTAGGAAATGGCGTATCGCATACAATGGCGACAAACAACCTGAAATATCTATACTGGACCCCGTTCCAACAGCTAACCCATCATGCATCAGCAATGTGTGGGCTAGCAACAGGCGACATCTTAGGCACTGGTACCATCTCTGGTAGCGTGAGTAAAATTGTTCTACGAGAATATAGGTCTCCCACTGATAAGAAATGACCCTTCAAGAAAACCGATTCTTCTGGAAACAAAATTGAGTTGGGGTGCCTTTTTGAAGCCACAGAGGCGGGATCGAAACTCCTCAATCTCCCTGGCGAGGAGCCCTTCCAATACCTCTTAGACGGAGATGAAGTGATCTTAGAGGGGTATTGTGAAACAAATCACGGCATAAAGCTTGGGTTTGGAGAATGTCGTGGTAAAATTCTACCCGCATAAAAGTTTTAGAAAAGGAGTACTCGAACGACTGCTGTCTATACCTCAACGTCTGATCATGTTGCTTCTATATACATCGTAGTGTCCATCACTTAATTTGTATCACACACTTGAGTCTACCTAAGCCTCTATCTAAATAATGCTAGCAGATTCAGTGTTGCTTTAAACTACGACAGGATGTAAGCTCTTTTTGAAAGCTGCTAAACGGGAGAATCAAGACTGGTCTAATTTCGTCAGCCTGAAAGCTTCCTGAAATAAAGCTCTAGTTATTTGAATCTTCCACGTGCGTACTTTCGACTTGAAGACACCAAAACACTAAGACACTAAGACACTATACACAAGCTAATGATAGCCTCAAAACCAGGCATCTTATTAAGTCGTACATATAAGCAAAGGAAGCAAAGCTGAAGGGGCATATAAATGCAGTATATTTTGACTAATCATAAGCTATGCGGTTTGAGATAGCACCATGGCCTTCCAGGCTGACTTCCACAACATCTCCATCTTTCAAAAATTCTTTTCGGAAGAATCCCACGCCAGAGGGTGTACCAGTCATAACCACTGTACCCTTTCTAAGGGTTGTACCCCGCGATAAATGAGCAATAATCTGCTTCACTGTCCAGATCATATCATTTGTTCCGGTCTCTTGTTTGACTACTCCGTTAACCTTGGTAGTGTAATGGAGTTTTTGCGGGTCGGGGATCAATGCTGTTGACCAGATGGCAGGGCCAATGGGAGCAAACTGATCAAAAGATTTTGCGTAGCAGTACTGTCCACCTGAGATCTCTGCCGGGACCTGAAAGTGACGCGCAGTGACATCGTTGCCAATGGTATAACCCAACACGTAGTCCAAAGCATCATCTTCGGAGACGTTTTTTGCATCCCGTCCCACAACGAAGGTCAACTCACCCTCATAGTCAAGCTTCTCTTGTGCGTCAGGGTGGATATGAATATCATCGGAGGGACCTGTGAGTGCATCTGCAGGCTTGGTGAAGATAACTGGGTATGTAGGAACCGTTATCTAGAGGCAAAACAATAATTAGAGGAGATTCGCACTAATCGGAGGTAGGATTCTTTACACTAGCTTCCTCGGCATGCTTCTTATAATTTAGACCAATGCACATAATGATAGGAGTTCTCTCAAGAGGACATAGCAGCTGGATGTTGGCGACCGGTTAGTCACATTAGCTAACGACGTTTGCGGAACGATTACTCACTTTGGACACAGTAACCGGACTGGTACTTAGGGATGTGAATCCTTGATTCAAATCGCCCCCCAAAGGAAGAACCGAGTATCCGCTGTCTGTAGATTCCAACAAGTCTCCATACTGGACCTTGCTGTTATGCTCGAACCGGACTAATTTGGAAAAAGCCATGGCTAGTAGTATCCAAGTCAACACAGTTTTGCGCGAGTTGGAAGTATCTGTTGTTTCTTGATTGTATGAGTCGTTTTCAATCTCTTAAATCCTTCAAACCCTAAGAATTTTCCCAGTCCCGCACTTTCCGACCTCCGGAGGCATCTTCCGATAGTCCTTTCTGCAGGGAAGCTGGGGCTGCTTTCATATGTATATGCAAGCGACCCTTACAATCTGCTTGCTCGAGCACAGTTTGGAGTGCGACCGCTAGCTCTTCAACATGTCTGCCTTCAAGAAAATACAGATTGTTCGTCTGAATGCCGTGCACTACCGGCACCCCGACCTTGACCTTGCCTGCGCCTTCCTCGCAGATTTTGGTCTTACAGAAGTAGAGAAAGTGAATGGTTGCATCTATTTGCGCGGGTTTGGAGTGGACCCTTATGTTTATGTTGCTGAAGCCTCACCATCAAAAACACGTCAATTCGTTGGCGGTACCTGGACCGTGGAGTCTGCCGAAGACCTCGAACAAGCTACATTGTTGCCGGGTGCCTCATTAATAACACCTAGCTCTCGACCTGGAGGAGGTAATATGGTGACTCTTAAGGATCCTCATGGCTTTCAAATATGCTTGGTCCACGGGCAAGGGCTACATGAGCTGGCGTCATCAGATACGATCCATAGCCACATCGAGAGCGCTGATGGGCCTTTCAATACTGCCCTTTCCCAAGAACGACGAGGGAGATTCCGTCGTATGCATTCTGGACCAAGTCCTGTGCACAAACTTGGACACTACGGGTTTGTTGTGCCCAAGAGCAGATATCATTCAACTCTCGACTGGTACACGTCTCATTTTTCGTTGAGCCTCACCGATGTCGTTTATGACCCAAAGACTGGTGATGATCTCAATTGTTTTATCCATATAGACCGCGGTTTCGAATACACCGATCATCACGTAAGAGCTGACCACCTTCTCTTTCCTGTTCGTCTTTTTGCCTTTGAAGTCTAACGGAAGCATTCAAACGCAGTCATTCTTCTTGGTCGCTGGGCCAGAAGATAAGCCAGCACATATCCACCACTGCAGCTTTGAGGTAAATGACCTCGATACTCAGTCGCTCGGTCATGACTGGCTACAGTCCCGCAAGTGGACGAAATGTTGGGGAATAGGTAGACACGTGCTAGGAAGTCAGATTTTCGATTACTGGTATGTTAATGCTTTGGGTTCCCGTATGTTTCAGTAAGCTAATATGATACCAGGTTTGACGCATCGGGCAATGTTGTAGAACACTACACCGATGGAGATTTGGTAAACTCAGAGACACCTGTGACCCGGGAAGCTGAGTCCTCAGACTCGCTCTACATTTGGGGACCTAGTGTGCCATTGGCATTCTTGACTGGCAATATTGAAGATGCACGGAAGAATGTTATTTCTGGCCCAGATGTGTTCAACTCAAAACCGGCAGTTCTGGCATAGAATAGTATATAAAATGCGTGATGCTGAATTTGATGTTGAACGTACCATCCTTTATTATGCTACGTAAATAGATACCTAGCCTTAAGTTAGATATGATAGATCTGGTTCTATACAGCTTTTGATCATAGTACTTATTGTGCGTTCTATTCGGTTTGTTGCTGCGTATGAATAAGCATTTCCGGTTCTATCTGGCTAGTTAACTAGTTAGTTAACTTAGTTATCTCAATTTTACATAAGTAGGCTTGTTAAATTCCCTAGGCTCATCTGCTTTGTCGTTTTTAGAGGGTAACTAGATAATAGTAATCACAAATTCGAATTAAGAAACAGCGTATGGCTACGACCTTGCTTAATCGTAAAGATATGCACAATCAAATTATGATTTCTTGTTCATAACCGAGAGTCAAGTTTCACTATTTTCTTTCTTGCAAGCTAATGTAACGTAGGAATATCCCTGATCAAGCTGTAACTCCCTTCAACCGTGTAATTAGTTCCTTATCAAATTCATGATTAATCTTTTTCAAATCGTCGCTTTTCTCAATAACCATTTTCAAAAATGGATCAGCCTTAGGATTCGCCGGATCAGTATTGTAGAACCGTTGCTGGTTCTCAGACGACATGGGCGAGACAATATTCTTCCAGACGGCGTGTCTTTCGTCCGCCCATCTTCGTAGAATGTTGGAATTTCCATCTTTCATTGCCAACTCAAATGCATCTGCAAGGGAATCGGCATCCAAAAGACCGGTGGTCAGGCCCAAACCTCCAGTTGGCTATGAAGTGTTAGATCATGGTGAGGCTATGAGAGTTCAATGAACATCAAATTTGAAAACTCACAGAGTTAAGATGTGCAGCATCTCCGATCAATATTGCTCTACCGGTCATGTAGTCGCTGACTTGCCGCTGATGCGTTCTATACTTCTGTGTGGTACGAATCTCATAGTTAAGTGGCCGCTTGCCAGGGACAAATAACTCAATTTTGTCCTTCAATTTCTCTTCAAAAACATCGGGCTCGCATTCCTCGGGCAACATGGGGAGAGTGAAGCGCCAAAGAGTAGGACCATCGGGCTTCGGAACAGCTAACGGGCAAAAGAACCCAACATCCTTTTTGTCAAGGATGTACATCAAGGCTGAGCTGTCCTTTGGCGGCTTGATATGGATAAAGAGGTCAACACCCACCAAAAATTTGGGCCATGTAAACCCTTCCAAGGAAAGCCCTAACAGCTTCCGTACTGATGATTTCCCACCATCAGCACCGACGACATAAGGTGCGGTAAAGTGCTTCTCAACGCCGGCCACGTTAAGGGTAGTAACAGTGACGGAGTTGTCGTCTTGTTTGAGTCCCACGACAGGATGACCCAAAATAATTTGCGCAAGGTCGGACTTTTGAAGCTTCTCAAGGCAGATCTCCCGAAGCTGATCTTGCCCAAGCGTCAGCATCCCGTAGCCGCACTGACCGACTGTCATGTTTGAATCCTCCCAAGGATTCCACTCGGCGATTAGGTCACCCCAGTCCTTCTCATCATGACTGACTTGTTTGGTCAGTTTCCTCCAAGCGAACGCGGTCTGGAAAAAGCCTCTTCTGGTTGCTTCTTTAAAGATTCCTGCATTGCGAAGGCAGTACTGTGTGGAACCATAGTAGCCCAAGGCGCGTACTGCAATAGGCAGAGGATCATCCTTTTCCAGTATGAGTACTCTTTTTCCCAACTGAATCATTCGGCAAGCAAAAAGCAGTCCTGTCGGTCCCGCGCCGGCAATGATAATATCCACATTATCTGTATACATGATGATGGTAAATGTAATTTGCGCAATAGTGCTTGGTGAGATCTGTGTAAGGTGATAAGAGTGCTTTGAGAGAATGCTACGGGAAAGCCGACCGAGGCCTTTTCCCCTGTTTTAAGCAGTCCATCATAGCATCGTGGCATGGTTCTCTCATCACCCACCGCGTGGTCGGATCAATAATCATGCGATACAGTGGATTGACCCTTCCCCGCCGTTTCCGAGCATCAATTTTCCCGAACCAAAAATTTTCGGCAGGGATCCGAACTTCCCCAGGGTTTCCTCCCATCCCCAGGTGCATTTACCCCGTGGAGATTGACAGTGCAAATCCGGAGTGAAAGTGCTTTGTCCATTACAAAAGGACCCTCTTGCCTTCCTGCGTCTTTAAGACGTGTCCTCTTGTCCAGCTTTTCTTGTTTTTAAGGAATTTCTGAATGAAATACCTGTGCTTCCCTTGACAATTTTTCGATATAGATACCATGGAGCCAACGTTGCCCAAATCACCGCCCGTATCGGAAAGCAAAAAGAACGAAGTCGCTCACCTGGAAACTGCTCGGTCCGATTTCCTGCAATTTGAGGATGAAGCCGAAGAGGAGCCAACCATGCACTCTCGAACTTATATTGCGATATCCTCAATGTTCGTCATGATATTGGTGCAAGTAATTGCGCTTCAAGGGCCTTCTGCGATGGTTGGTTTGTGTTTAAAGCTGTGTTGTGACCTTGCTGACATTGATGTTAATGTCGTAGCTTTCATACATTGGAAAGTCTCTCAAGGATCCGGGTGACCAGACATGGCTCATCAACTGTCTTTCTCTTGCCCAAGCGGTTCTCGCACCCATTTCCTCCTCGGCGTCGGACGTATTCCAAGCCCGCAAGGCTCTTCTCCTTGGAACCTCCGTCATTTCGTTGATTGGCGCAGCTATTGCCCCGGGATCACAGTCAATGAGTCGCTTGATAGCTGCTCAAGTCTCAATTGGATTTGGGTTTTCCGTCGTTCCTTTGACATACTGTGTCCCTAGTGAGATTATGCCTCGAAGATGGAGACCAAGTATGACTCACAATCCGCATCTCCATAGCATCAGAAGCTGACCTATGTATGCAAAAGTGGCACAAGCAGGTCTCAATACAGGAGCCGCTCTTGGCGCCTGTTTAGGACCACTGATGATGGGTTCTTTGATCAAGCATGACCCAGTCAATGGGTGGCGAACTTTCTATGTAAGTTAGTCAGGCTGAACGCTTTAGCATACGTTCTGACGAATGTTCTTGCATACACAGTGGATTCAGACGGGACTCTGGGGTTTCGTCATAGTCGGTATATTCTTTGGATACAGGCCTCTCAAGAAAGAGGGTCAGTATGACGACCTGCCATTTCTGAAAAAGGTTGGATTGCTTGACCTCTACGGTCTGGGCCTCCTTTCGCTCGGATTGACTCTCCTGCTGGTGGGACTCAACCTGGGTAATTGGTATGGACCGAGCCAAGAGTGTTGGCAACTCTCTTGTTAGGGATCGTTGTCTTGCTACTATTTGGTCTCTATGCAGCCAAGGGCACTAGTACAGGCTTTCTGCATCATGACCTCTTCAAGAAGAATAAAGAGATTGCCAGCCACAACTTTCTGCTATGCGTGATTCTCATCCTTATCGAGGGTATCCTTCTTTTTGCTTACTCGATATTCTATCCCGTCCTGTAAGGCTTCCCACGATAGTTTATTCGTTTTTCTCTCATAGCTCTAACAAAGACATAGCACAACGATGCTTTTTGATGCCGATCCTCTCTTACTGGTCGCACGAGAGCAAACATACTGGGCTTCTGCTGGCCTATCCACGCTCATGTGGGGATACATCAGCACCAGGTATCGAACAATAAAGGAACCTCTGTTTGCTGGCTTCGCAATCTTCACTGCCGGATTTATCGGTTTCTGTACAGTACAGCCAAAAGACAACGTCTCAAGTATTGTATTCTCCGGCATATCTGGAATTGGGTTCGGTGCTCCTCTCATTCTCTTGATTACCGGGGTTCAGTTGTCAACTCCGCACCACCTCATGGCGACTGCAACATCAGTTATGACTTCTGCTCGAGCAGTGGCAGCAACGACTTTTACAGCTATATACACCGCCGCACTGGCAACTTCTCTCAACAAGAACATGTCTGTTCAAGTTGTCGAAGCGGTGTTAGACGCAGGGCTGCCTCGGAGTTCTCTATCGGCTTTCCTTGCAGCTCTTAATGATGGAGATATGAACGCTCTGAGCCAGATACCAGGCGTAACCTCTACAATCCTCTCAGTGGGCCTTTCAGGGTTCAAACAAGCCTACGCAGATTCAGTGCGAGTCGTCTTCTTGGTTGCCACGCCATTCGGGGCTTTGGCTTGTTTGCTCTGCTTGTTTCTAGGCAACGTTCGCAAGACAATGAACTATAGCATCGACGCGCCAATTGAAGATCTTGGACCTCGCGACCACAAAGACGGATGTTGACACTTCTATAGTTCAACCCTTGTAGGGAAAGCGCACACTTCTGGTGCATATGCGGTCTCTAGGGTTAGATTCTACACTAATATACATATCTATCAATGATACTGCGACCATACCATAAAGATTACTTCAAATCTGCGAATAATTCACGGTAATGACACCATGCATACACCTTTATATAGATATATACGATTCCGCAGAGTCATCAAGCACCAGACGTCTCATCGTTGCTAAAGCATGATCTAGGAAATGGCAGTTATTCCTATGGCTAACATTATAGTAGTCGGTAAGGACAGCCCCTTTCAAGATTTCAAGGCCATAAAGGTGTGTTATTAAGTTACATTACATGCATTCTATTTCATTCCATATAACTTCTATTCATGCATTCTTCAGAGCCTCTCCACCGTAGACAATCGCCGTCCAACCCTCCGGATCTTGACCTTCAACGATAATAGTGCGCTCACGTATCAGCCACCGGCCATCTGGCTGTAGACAAAAGACGTCTTTCCATCGCCCCCAATGATCTGTAAATTTGTAGTTTGTTGACGCGAAAAAGTATGACTCGGCATGAGCCTCGGAGTCGCTCACGAATGAGATGTCTATCGTCGTAATATGGTGTCGGATCCAGCTGGCCTCCTTTCCACGTACCACTTCGCTCATCTGAGATGGAGGGAGCTCCCGTCCATCCGGTATGCGATAGATTGCATTGGGCTCAAAACATTTGGCGGCTTCCTCGAAATCGCAATTTTCGCGGCCTAGTGAGGCGTATCGGTGCATGACGGCTTGGATAAGCACGCGTGCGGTGGCTTCTTCTTGAGGAGTCATACTGACTGTGAGATTCGGTAGAAAATGAGAAAATATTCACTTCAAGACTTCTTCAGACGTGATAGAAACCTCTATCCATTGTCAAAAATGCTTAAATACATCTTCCCGGTGGGGTCTTAGCTCAACACTGCCAACCCGACAGTCATCGGATATTGCGGGGGGAGGGTACGGGCAGAAGATGGCAAAGGAGCGGGCCCAGAAGGTGCTCACTTGGGTACTTGAATACATCACGCAGGGTAGAATATCTAGGTCTCCATGCTTCTGAGTCTTCCAGACACCTCCGGCGGGAAAAAAAAAATATTACAATGGACCAGCTATTTCACCATCCTTCAATCGGAGCGATCAAGGGGAAGTCAAACATGGCATCTTGCAATTCCTGGGAATTGAATTTGCCGTTCTTGAGAACCGACTCGCCGAAGCTAGTCTGAAGACTGAGTATGGGCCCGAAGTGCTCGACGCGACTCGGCTTGGGTAAAGATTTTCTTTCTTCTCAACGGTGTCGTGCCTTCACTAACGTTTACTAGTCCCCAGGTCATGTCGATTCCCAACGGATGCACGATAGAACACGGACTCATTCAGAAAGAATTGGCCTACGACGGCGGCGAACACTCGGACCTTCACAGTCTAAATCTCAACATAACCGTTCCTGAGCAACGACAGAAGGTCTTACCGGTGTTTGTTTACATCCATGGCGGAGGGTTTGCCATAGGATCAAATTCATGGCCGCAATTCAATCAAGCACGGTTGGTCAAATTGGGTATTGATCAGGGTATACCAACAATTGGGGTCGCTATCAAGTATGTAGTGATTGAAAGCTTAACCCTACTATCGTGAGAAATCTCGTTAGTCTGACAGGTTCTTTAGTTATCGTTTAGGTATCCCAGGGTTTTTGACGTCGTCCGAACTACGAGAGAATGGGTTTAAGGGAAATAACGGGATCCGCGATCAAGTAACTGCATTGTCGTGGGTTCAGAGGCATATTGCTGGGTTCGGAGGCGATCCCAACAACGTGACAGTCATCGGGCAGAGTGCAGGCGCTAGTACGTTCCAAAAGGAAAGGAAAGGTCCATAAAAGCTGATATCAACAATCTTTTATAGTGGCTTCCATGCTCCATCTTCAGTCTGCCGAGCCTCTTTTCCACCAACTGATATCTATGTCAGGAACACCTCTGTGTTTAGCCCTGTTAGAGCCTCAGGACTGTGAAGCGGCTTATTCCAGAGTGATCGAATGTTTGAATCTCGGAGATCAATCGCCCAAGTCGCGCGTCGATGCTTTATTGACCATGCCTGCGTCCACAATATTTGAAAGCCTTCCGCCTGATATCCCTTTGGTCCCTTCAGTTGACGGGGATGTCATATTATCGAACCCCAGTTTCAAACATCTCTTTAATACTCCAGAAACCTTATTAAAAGCTCTACCAGGTGCTACCAGATGCAGGAGAATCATGATTGGGAGCTGTACGTTAGATGTGAGTGGAAGCCTGCATTCCGTTTTGATCAAAGTCAGCCAGCTGATGAAGTAAATTTTTAGACTCACGTTTATTCAAACTTTCTGTCCAGCCGTGAATCAGAAATTCTACATCGCTATAATTCCCTACTTGAGAAGGCTCTTGATGGATTCCCGGCCGAGGTCGCCAAACTACAGCAGGCTTATGGTTTGGGAGACGATATTTCCGACGACGTAGCTGTTCGTAATATTCTCAGATTCGGGTCCGACATTAGCTTCTACGTGCCCTCTGTTGAATATGCCAGAATCTGGCCCGGAGACGCATTCCTTTACGACTTCAACGAAGGCAACCCGTGGAGCGGCCCGTTCAAAGGCGAGGCGACTCACATTTTGGACGTTGCGTATCTCTTCCAGAACTACCGAGAATGGTTGCCTGCCTCAGCAAATGATGTCGCAGTGCGCTTTGCAACTGACCTACTTAAATTCGTAGCCGGACAGTCACCATTTCCCTCTTTCGATGGCCAGCAAGGAAGTAGTAGTATGGTTTACGGATCTACATCCGGTGAAAGATGGTCGGATGATGGCGAGCGGCGAAAAGTGCTTTTTGAAGTTGGCCAGAAATGTGGATTTGATGATCTAGTCAAAGTATTTAGAAATTTGGTTTCAGGTCATTATGACTAAATAGGTATTTACATCGACTTAAAGTAAGTAACTGGGAAACCACTCTCTTCCGTCGCCGTCTCGCAAGTTCGAAAGGCACGATAACTAGACCTTAACACGCAGGGAAAATCCAGTCATCAAGAAACGAGCAGCCACGCATAAGCCAGTTGCAACCACCAAATTCAATGCCGTGAAAAGCTGCAGGCCCAAAAATTCTTCCGAGACAGTGAAGAGCTGGCCAGATACTGGGGCCCCAATCAAGAGACCAAATCCTGCCACGAAGAAGGTTTGTCCAATGCATACGCCCAGACTGTCAAAGTTGCTGGTCAATGAGATGACGGCAACAGCGGGAAGTGAAACGAATGCTCCGGAGAAAACTCCATACAGGACAGCAAAAATCACAAGTCCGGCCATTGTCTTCACGGCTATCCAGACCAGTGCAAGAACGGTTGTGAGAATCGATGCCACGATAAGAACATTAAGGGGACCGAAATGGTCACTAAAATAATTGGGGAGTACTACTCCGAGTGTCGAACTTGCACACATGATTGGAAGAAGGTAGAAATTCAATGTATCATCCACTAGACCCTCGATTGCCGCAAAGGTCTGAATATAGTAGAATGGCACGAAGAAGCCCATGAATGCGAAGAAAACTCCTGCTGTGAACAACGTGTATGGTGCATGCTTGAATGCGGATGCCTCAATCCATTTTCCAATTCGACTGGGCTTTTGGCGTGGGCGCATAACGCAAAGTGCGAATGATAGAGTGACTAGAGCGACTAGGGCTACAGCTCTAGTTGCCCAGGCAAATCCGATATCATTCTCTAGGCGGGCAAGCATTATAGGATAGATCACTCCGCCGATTCCGGACCCGGACGCCGCCACTCCATTGGCAAGAGCAAGTCGGCGCGAGAAGTATTGTGGTAGAATTGCGACTGACGGTACGTAGAGACATGCAGTTCCGATGCCAACGGCAAAACCCTGGGCTAGCATTGTCTGCCAGAATGTTTGACAGATACTAGTCATAGCAAGGCCGAAGGGTACGAGGAGGGTTCCTACAAGGACGAGGACACGAAAGTATCCTGCGTCATACAAGGCTCCGGCCATTATACCGACGCAGAGTAAGAGAAAAGATTGGACCGATCCGATCCATGAAATATTGGACGCAGTTTCCTCCCAGCCGGAGATTCCCTCGTAATAAAAAGTCTGAAAAACACCAAATGCATTGACGATCCCCTGTAGTACTAAGGTAAGCTTTTGGATCAGGAGCATCAGGACAAGCGCCGCGTGCTTACCCAGGTGTTGAAGAACAATGCAAAGGAGCCGATGACTTGGAGCCATCCAATAAATCCTCCATCGTGTTCAAAGTCTGTGTTTTGGCTTTCGTCGAATTTCTGAGTTGTCAACACCTCTTCGAGCTGCTCAATCCCAGGCACTTTGTCGTCCTGTCTCTGCGTATCCGAGTTAGATATCTCGGAGTCCATCTTGAGTGTGTTCCTGTTGATGAGTGGTCCTGAAAACTTTTTATGGGACGAGAAAGGATCAATTTTCTCACCGACAGGGGCAGCTGACAGGGATTTAAAAAATCGAACATCAATTCTGGGGTAAAAAGGGGGGGGGGAGTACTCGGAAAACGCGGGGGTGGATGCAAACCTACTTTTTATATGGACGCTTCGCCTCCTCCGCGTTTGCCACAACAAGTTCAGATTTTCCCCGACACGAAAATGCAGAAAAGCATGAGCCGAATTCTGTTGCGGAATGGGACCGTGCTGTCCCATGATGCTACAGACAGCAAGGTTATCGTGCTGCGAAATACCGATGTCTTGATACAGGGTGATAGTATCGTGCGCATTGACAATGACATTCCTACAGAAGAGGATATGGAAGTTATTGACTGCATCGATCGGATTATCTGCCCTGGATTTGTTGATACCCATCATCATATGTGGCAGTCGTCATTGAAAGGCCGGCATGCGGATGAGACGCTGGTAGACTATTGGGCCACAGGTCAGTTTGTTTGCCAACCTTGATAGGCTTCCAAAGAAATTGACGATTTGCTTTCGTTTAGGTGACATCCAAGTCCACAACTACACACCGGATGATGTTTTCTATAGTCAGCTCGCGGCTGCGGTAGAGTGCATTGATGTCGGTACTACTACAGTGCTCAATCATTCCTTTTGTACCGAGTCTCCAGATCAAGGTGAGGACTAAATTTTTTTCTGGGTATCAATCGTACCTACCACAAATGCAACTGACTATTCTTTTATTGCAGTCAACTCTGCCCTGAGTGCAACCTTGACTTCCGGAATCCGCTCGGTGTTCGCGTACAGCACTCCTAATCTTGGGATTAGGGAATGGACTGAAGCGGGCATTACCCCAGCCGACGATCCATGCCCAGAATCAGCGCTAAAGGATATCGAGCGGTTGACAAAATCCCAACCTTATGGCGATGGGCGTGTGACCATTGGATTCGGCTTTGATGCTTATTACTTGCCCGACGAAAGGATCAAGGGTATCTTTGAACGTGTTTTGAAGGCGGGCGTAACGTCTGTCACTTCGCACGTTACAAAAAGTGCAATTTTTGGTAAGTCATTCAAGCCCGAGCTATATCTAGTCTATTTTCCGTTTGGCTTAAAAATTAATTACTGCAGGAAATTCCTCGACGATCGAGCATCTTCAGCGACTCGGACTACTGAGAACTCTTCCAAACCTTGTCCTCTCTCATTGTAACAACCTTTCAGAACAAGAGTATAGTCTCCTATCTGAGAGCAACACAGCTATTTGCTGCACCCCGGAAGCAGAAGCTCAAACAGCTCTGGGTTGGCCGCTGATTTTCAGACCACATCCACATCTGAATACTTCCATAGGCACAGATTGCCACAGTCTATGCCCTTCATTCTTGCCCCATCAGGTCCGGGCCGGACTGATGTTAGCACGAATGAGGACAAATCTTCCACTGGTCGATAAAAAGCAGTATCCAAGGACTATTGTCGGCAATACAAATGACGCTTTCGATGCACTTACCATTCAAGGCGCTAGGGCCTTGGGATTAGAAAAGCACGTGGGAAGTTTGAAGGTCGGTAAAAAGGCGGACCTACTGATCATCAATACTTCCTCGCCAGTCATGGCAGCGGTAGGGGAATTGGAACCTGTGGCAGCCGTGGTCCGGTACATGGACGTCAGGGATATTGAGACGGTCATGGTGAATGGGCGCATCAGAAAGCAGCATGGAAGTATACTGCCTCTTTCGGTTGAGAGTGTCGAAGGGGAAGAGAGCAGACAGACTCTCTCTTGGGACGATGTGAGACTGAAGTTACTGCATAGCCATAAGGGTATAATGGCAAGAGCGAGTAAGCAGAATCCTGAACATGCACGAGAGTATGTGATGTCACGATTTGGAATTGTTGAAAGCACCTTGGTGGATGCTGGCAAATAACCCAGCCTTCATTTTACACTTCTATCTACACTTCTACTTGCCTGGGAGGATATCTGAGCAATGCAAAAGATTTATCTTATTAATTGAGTTTCTTCAAATTACGTTTCTGGATGTTTGTATGATCATCATTTCTCCCCCTGAACCGGATGTGGGCTTTCATCTTTATGTAGGCGCCGGATCTGAATATCACCTGTCCATCCAAACCAACCATTCTCCTTTGGTAGGCTTGCGGTATCAGATATCACCCACCCAGCCTCAGAATAGACTTCATTCCCAACAGAAGTGCCCATAAGCTGTCCACAGAAGCAACTCACCATGTAAGCCGTATTAATCCTATTGCGCGCTTTGGGAGCCACGGCGTATATCGATACTCTATTCGCAACATTCGATGACTGCAGACCAAAATCAAGAAGACACGCCTGCAAGATAGGGCCTGCAAGGGTAAATGTACCCGTGTATGTTCCAAGGCCAATCCCGATTATGGTGATTATCAGACTGATGGTGAGCGAGAGTTGGGTGACATACTTGTCGATAATCAGACGAGAGTAGATGGGATTAAGAAACATTGGCGTCAATCCGGGGATTGAAAAAAGGCCGATTTGTACGGTTGAGTAGTTGTACGGATCTCTTGAGAGCAGGAATGTAAGCGTGGTCCAGAAACTAGTAAATGCAGCCGACACCAGAAACCCAATCAAAGTTGCCTGTAAAACACTCGGGTATTTGATAAATGATCGAAATGATGTAACCAAGAGCGCCGAAATACGAAACGTCGGTATTGGTCGATGGATAGTCTGGCATGAACAGCCAAAGCAGGCAGAAGATTAAGTATTGCAAGCCTAGTGACAGCCTGTATATGTTCCGCCAATACGACCGTGCTGCTATGATACCTGCTAGAAGCCGGGCAAAGAGAAGGCTTAGCACAAGTCCGGAAGATACGATGGACAGCGCAGTTGCACGGTGAGCAGGCTGCGTAAGATCTCCGACGAGGGGCAGCATAATTTGCTGGAGAATATCAGCCTCCAGGCACAATGATAGACGAAAAATTGGATACTTACTGGCGTCACCGTCGTAACAGACGATAGAAAAGACAATACGATAAACGTCTCATAGGAATTGGTCAAACATAGTCCAATCCAGATCGAAGGCGTTATAAAAGTTAAAAGCAGGACAAACGGCCGTCGCCTAACCATATCCCCCAGGGGAATAAGAAAATCAAGCCAGCGGCATATCCGGCCTGAGAACATGTCGGAATCAACGACGCTTGTTCTTGGGTGATGTCGAAGTACCGCGCAAGAATGTCAAGAAGTGGCTGGGCGTAATATAGATTTGCAACTGTGAATGTGCCAGCAAATGCGAATAATATATTCAGAAAGATATTGAACTTGGGTGGATTATCGACATTCCAGCGACACCATGGAGGCGCCCATAGTAAGAATTTCAGGGGGGCATCTGACTATGTTTTAGGGAGGCGTATCAAATTCTAGCTTTCTCTATGACCAATTGCATCCAACATCGAATAAAACTTAAATTGTCTATTGAAATTGATTATATCTGCTCAAAAGTACTTACTTCTACCTAGGTATAGTCAGAATGATGGAAAAATGAATCGCTTGTCTTGTACATACTATGTGTTATCAAATCACCGAGCCGGTCCCTCAATTTGCCGAAATTGCCGAGCTAACTATGGATCTCGGGCAGGTAATATCTACCTTCACCCCGTCAACAACGCAGAATTAAGACTCAACTTCGATACGCCCTCTCACTATGGATTCGCAACGCGTGCTCAAGCCGGGAATCAAGAGGCGACGTCCACCATTGGCGTGTATCCAATGCTACCAGCGTAAGCTCAAATGTGGGCACGAGTCTCCATGCTGCAGCCGTTGCGTGAAGTCTGGAAACGCTGAAAGGTGTACCTATCGTGACAACACAGTGAGAAACTCGTTGGTGAATGGAGCCTTGACCCGTAACCATCAGCCTCAAATGAATTCGGATCCCACGGAAAAGCCATTTCGTACTCCCGTCTCTTTGGCAGATGGGATGGAAAGATCATCGAAATCCTCCAATTCGAATTCCAAAGCAACGCACTTGAAAGGAGAAGAGACTGCCACCGTATTCTATGGGTGTAGCTATCCCCTGAACTTTTATCAACAGGTACGTCATAAGCACCCCATCTTACAAAGAAGTGCGTTTTCTCAGGTGTGATACCTAGTTTGCCGAGCTTCGATCTTACATCGTCCAAGTCAAGTCGCAAAACCCGGCAATCAACTCCCTTCGCGACGAGATTTACTCTTCAGCGAATGATGTACATCGGCAGCGTCTTCCAGCATATGAGAATGCAACTGCATCCGCTCTATTACAACTAATTCCCAACAAACTGGTTGCGGACGCATTGGTGCAAACTTATATTGACCGGTACGAGGTATTACAAAGAGTGCTGGATAAATCGGCTTTTATAGCAGAGTACAACCGCCATTGGATCAGTCCTCTTTGTACTCCTGCTTCGTTTCTGGTGCAACTCCTTCTGGTAACGGCCACTGCTGCAATTTTTCACCCGGATATATACACCGATGTTGTGAGTGGTCAGCAGCCTATTCGCTACCATGTAATTTGTTGGATTGGGGCTGCCGAGTCATGGCTCCATTCCCCGATCAATCAGCCTCCTCAGTCCTGGGAAATTCTAGCAACTCATTGTCTCTTGCTCATTGCAAAGCGTGCGAATTATATTCAAGAGACTTCGCTCTGGATGTCTACTGGGGCACTCGTTCGATGGGCCATGGCAGCAGGGTACCATCGTGAAGCTCCCCCAACAGCTCGAGTATCACCATACCAGCGAGAGATGCGTCGGAGGTTATGGGTGACGATTATTGAACTCGACCTCCAAGCCGCCGTGGAACGAGGCATGCCGCCAAACATTCGCCCTGAAGATTTTCACTTGATATCGCCTCTTAATATTGACGATAAAAATCTCCGGGAACTTCGAGACTCAGACCATGATATGCCGGGAGATATGCCGCACTATGTTTTCACGGATACATCTTTCCAATCTCAGCTGTGCAGCTCCTTGAATGTCAGATTGGAGATATGTGCGTCTGTAAATAGTTGTCGCGAGCAAGACGACTTCGATCGTGTCTTGATCCTTGGACAGAAGTTGGAAGAAGCACTCCAGAGTATTCCTGAGTGGAACAACCCGCAAGATAATCCACGACAGCAGCAGACTGCGATGTACGTGAAGCGACTCTTGCTCATCCATCTGCACCAGTACATGCTCCTGTTGTATTTTCAATTTGCGGTTCAAGCGTCACCTTCGTTTAAATCAAATGTATGCCGACGTGCAAGGCTAGAAGCATCATTGAATTTGCTTGATCGTTACCAAAGTCTCATACATGAAGAAAAAGTACCGGAGCAAGCCTGCAAGATCGGTTTACTTCTTGCGGCGTTGAATATTTGTCATGAAATTTACACAGATAACAGACTACGCAGTAAGTAATCGACAATGGTCTCACTTAAATCCGGAAGCAAAGCATAATTATTGATCGATTGACAGATGCTAGTCAATTAACCACTATAGCAATATATCCCGTGGTGTCGAAATGCCTCGTGGCCACCGTTGAAAAAGTGCTGCAAGTCTTGGAAAAGGGAATCAATGTTGCTCTGAATGGATTGAACGAGTACTACATACTCAGCATGATTATTGGTTTATTAAAGTCTCGACTATGGCCAGAGTCACGCTCAATATCCGACCAAGAGGCAGCTGACAGAGTGATCAGTATATGCACATCTCTTCAGATGCGACAGGCTGCCATCCGATCGGATATATCTCTGCTAGATTCAGTGTAAGCATTCATTTCTTGAAATATTACCACGCTTGTATTAATTAGTTATCATGGTGGT
The DNA here is from genome assembly GCA_038993655.1 of Talaromyces verruculosus. Classification (NCBI taxonomy): domain Eukaryota; kingdom Fungi; phylum Ascomycota; class Eurotiomycetes; order Eurotiales; family Trichocomaceae; genus Talaromyces; species Talaromyces verruculosus. The sequence goes on from JBBVQN010000057.1 coordinate 99,820, forward strand.
AGCGTTCCTCGCGAACTTGATCTGCGAGAAGAAACAAACTCGATGCTCTCCAACAGCACGACTGGTTTTTTTGATTCATTCGTAAGTGCTTCTCTTGTTTCTGCAATTATTTTGTGCTGAAGAAGGTCAAATAGTTCTCAGAAGATTTTAATTTTATCAATGATAGCAATGCTTACACATCTTTACAAGCTTTTTGACTGAAGTGATCTTTCATCTATGTTATGTACTGTTTATTTTATCCTGAATGTGGAGCCTCTCTTCTCATAAGAAATCAAAGATCCAAGTCCTAGTCTTAGGTAATCAGAAATTATTCGTAATTACCAGTCCGGATGGATGAAATTCAACTTTGATGAAGGATTCTGGATTATCTTCATCCTAGGCAAGAAAGACCTCAGAAGCCATCCAGGTCTTTTTATCTTCTTTGCCTAGGTGAGCCATAAAATAAATATAATTGAATGACTCTCATAACGCTAACTTCTAACTAATTAAACAAGAATAGAATTACAAATGGAGAAAGCCACCAATCGCGAGATGAGATGTGGTCACACAATTGCCAGAACTTTGATCTGTAGACACAACCTTGCCGCAACGGTAAGGACAACTCCGACCAACACCATCACGCCGCTGAAAATGGCGGGCTGTGTATACTGGCCATATTTATCAAATAATGCACCGCATATCGGGGTTCCAGTCAGACCGGCAATGCCAACAACAGCCAAGGACATTCCAAGATGAGTTCCTATCTGATCCGGACTCGGAGACGCTTGCGCAATGCAGGGAGACATCAGGGACACAATTCCCCCGGAAAAGTAACCATACAGAACTGCAAACACGATGATGGAAGCATCTGACGAGACCGCAATCCAGCACAGAAGTAATATCCCCTGTACAGAAACCATTGAGAATCAAGACGTTGAATCGACCGACCTTATCGGCAATGAAGCCGGGCAGAACTCTGCCAAACATGGAGGCAGCGTTTAAAATGGCCAACAGATAAGAAGAAAGCTGCGAATCCATGCTGTGTGATTGCGCATATTGGGGGAGATAGAAGAACGGCGTGAACATCCCCCACATCATGAACGTGATCCCAAGCGTGATAAGGGTATAAAGAGCACGAGTGAAAGCTGAGGGTAGAAGGATTCTGTCCTTGCGAGGAGGCAGACGCTCCTTGACGGTTGCTATTGCTATCAACATCATGAATAGGATAATGAACCCCACGATGCGGACAGACCAGCCGAATCCGAGGGATTCGTTCACCAACATCTTACTCAAGGCAATAGGAAATATCACTCCACCAATGGACGATCCAGAAACTGTCGCTCCGAGAGCTGCAGCACGTCGTTTATGAAAGTAGTGACTGACACAAGTCATGACCGGGGCGAATAGCATGCCAGAAGCGATTCCACCCAGGATGCCTTGAGCTAGCATAAATTGATAGTATTTTTTGCAGAGGGACGTCATCATCACTGAAACCACGACGGAAATTGCCGGTATATGAATAACCTATATAGTAACTATAATCAGCGAGCAGTCATGGGTGTCAGCATCTCCAGTTCCTTACGGAAGCACCATAGCGGTCGAACAACGGCCCACCAACAAGGCTACCAGAGAACAAAAAGCAGATTTGAACAGACCCAATCCAAGATATATTGGATGGCGTTTCGTGTCGTAAAGTGTATTTGGTATAGTACTCTTGATACACTCTATCATGATATATTAGCTAGCTTTCACATGTTCCAAGGTTGTTACTGAGTGGAATATAGCAGGCTTACCCAAAAGCATTCATGTATCCGAAAGTTGCAAACGATACGCAAAATGCCCCTAACAGCACCAGCCATGCCCTGGTTCCACCTTCAGGGAATTCAGTGCCTGCTTTTTCACTTTCAAGCCTATCCGATCTCTCAGGGGTATCGCATGCAGTCAGGTCAGACTCGTGTAGAACAGCCATTCTGGAAATGCATGAGAATAGACAAGCGAACTCGGATATTTTCAGCAAGAAGTTGTTTGCGAATTGGCCTGGATTCTTGTGTTTGGTACTGCTTCTGAAGCTCAATTTATATTCCATAGGTCCTAATATTGTAGCTCCACACTTTTTAAATGCCGAGTCAGCTTCTCGGTCTATTCAATATGCTTTTAATAACAGCCCGAAAAAGCCGAGCTTCACATGGACATTCACGATTTCATTGTCCTAGTTTTATCATCGACATGAGTATCTTGTTCCGATATTCGGCTTGTTGCCAGTCTGCTACAATTTTCGTCCTCTCCTGTTGAAGAGTGAAGAGCCGACTCAATGACCGAGAGGTTGGACGTTCATCGCAGATCGGTACTGGGCGATATTTTCGTTGAGTGAACAGTTGATTACTGTTGCATAAAACTTTGTCAGTCATCCATTCATTTATCTTGACTCCGGGCATCTCCATGCTGCTGATATTCTTCAGCTCATCAGAATTAATTCCTCCAAGAAGAATCAATTAGGCCTTTCAAGCTTACTGGGGGCGATACATGTAGATGCAACGGTAGATGCGAATTCCAAAAAATGAATCTAAATTGGAAGGTTTTCGGTAAAATTGATGTTTATATGAATCTTACGATTTGGCTAAGTATACAGTGGTACTCGATCATGCTACGAGGCGAACAGAGATCGTGGGCAATTTACTACTTAACCATCGACAACGATACACAAAAAAAGGTTAAAGGAAACAAATGGAAAGAAGATCGTCTCTATACTTTGAGATTAAAGTGAGTTGACGGAAGGTTCACAGATCTTTTGAATGGAAATTACTCTCCAAACAATGTGTCTCTGTTCATACTGTCGAGCAACTTCCCGTCTGCAAACCAGCTATCCATTGCCCTGGCCATCCCTTCAACGTACGCTCGAGGAGAGTCATCCGACATTGCCTTGACAAGCAAATCTTGCGACATCTCATTAGTAACATCTGCCCTTCCACTGTTCACAACCTTGATCTCATAATTCCGTACTGCCGAATCCAAGTCGTCAGGATGAGCATGTATTTCATGAAAGAGGTCCAAGGCGTCCAGCATCGCCAAATTTGCACCCTCTCCAGCAAACCATGACATAACATGTAGTGAATCGCCAATCAACGTCAACCCTTGGCGGTGGTCGTAACGCAGCCCTAGCGGCATTCTATACTGAGCACGCGGGGTCATGCCCTGGTCAACGTTGCGGATGATATCCCGAAGGCGAGGGTCCCAGCCTGGAAAGAAGGTGTTGATCAGAAGCTCGGTCATCTTTTGATGGTCATCCCAGTCGAATGTGGGATCACTTGTGGCCCAGTCTTCCTTTACTCGCAAACATGGGTAGACACGCAAGCTTCCATCACCATTTCTCTGCATGAAGATTCCGCTACCTTCAGAAAGACAGAAATAGGTTCCTCGGCCGACAAACCTGCCAAGTTCAGGAAATCTTATATCCAGATCGGCGGCAGTCAATGACTGTAAGACCCGTGTACTCGGGTTTCCAGGTTGTGAGAAATGGCCGAACTCTAGACCAAGATCCGTCTGCACCCACGAGGAGGTCAGTCACCACCGGATCTGGTCGATTATCGAAAACAAGCTCCACGCGACCGTCCTCCAGTGGGGATACTTTGGAGAGATGATGGTCCCATCTGATATTTTCAGGATCAAGGGACTCAATGAGTGTCTCGCGAAGCATTGAACGATCAATTTCCGGACGCCCAACTGCATCGGCACTGGCTTGGTGGCACAACCACGTCACAGCGTTTTTATCTCCAAACCGGTAGTCCTGATCATGATATCGAGCGGATTTGTTGAACTGTTCGCGGAGGCCAGCTTCAAATAGAGCCCGTTGGCCAGACTCTGGATGAAGGTCTAGAGATCCTCCCTGAAACCGAGCACTAGTGGATTTTTCGCGCTCGTAGATGGTGAAAGGAATTGAGTGGTGCTGTAAGAGAGCTGCCAGTGTGAGGCCGGATGGTCCTGCTCCAATGATCGCAATATGTTTGGTCATGATGCCGAATGTATAAGGGAGTTGTGCAAGGTATCGTATCAAAAAGCTGTATACTTCGGTACAAGTCACACCAAGCATTCAATAGACTCAGATGCCTTTTATATCTACCAACTACGTAGCCAATATCATCTTGAACGCGGAAAATGCCTTAGGGCTCCTACCGACGGTTTTGTTGGAAAAGGAGACATCTCGAGAATTCACCGAGTTTTTCGTCCTTTTCATTCTCGGTGTTTTGTTTCGGTCTGTCCGGGATTATAAGAAAAGACCGAGCTTGCGAAAAACGGCATATTTTCATGTCTTTCGCAGAATAAGAAGTATCGGAGTGATGGCGGCACATATACGTAGCTATGTTGAGTCCTAAATCAACAAGATGAACTATCAGAATCCTCATGTCAACCATTGCCACCACTCCATCATTACTATAACCAAAAATTTGTGCAACCCTCGGTGATTTCAACTAGTGAGTGCATCTATGATCAGTTGCAACACTGTCCACAATAACTGCTAGCTCATCTGCTATTCCATCCATTTCTTCTTTGGCCGCAATCTCGTCTTCTGCCAATTGTCCCCTAACATACACCGCCATACAGTTACATCATTTGATGACATGCATAGCAGTTTGCTATCATCTGCATGAATTATGCAAGTGTTTAGGTGAAACTAGATAAGTCTCACTCTTTATACTAGGCATCGGGGATCGGAACTTACCATTCAGGGGCATCGCGACAATCCGCTACTATGTAGTATACTTATACCAAAACAGGAAAGAAGCACAAGCTAAGATCGTTTTCAGCCAATCATGTGACATGCTAGCCCTAATCTAAGCTATATTTAGAGAGGCAAGAAGAGAGCCTCAACCCTAACAACCAAACCAGCCAATCATGTTACTCACAACCTGAGACTATCGAATCTGGGCGCCAAGCTTAATTCTTCAAGCCCCAATCCTTTCGGCTCGTTCTAGGCCTATCACACCCAATCAGTAGCCCTAAGTCAGCTGGTGCTAGGCTGTTGTAGGACATGCGCCGTTATTACTGCTTACTTTCTGAAGAAAATATGGCGCCACTGCGCAAATTGGCTTACCTCATCTACTCCGTACGTAAAATTGAAATTTAAAAAGGAACTCTCCGCCATGGGGCTCCCATATCAATCTGATCTTCATTTCTTCTTTCGCGTTCGACACATACATTCGTTAATCGTCAAGTTCAACTGAGTCGCTCGTTTAATTCAGTTACCATTCTATTCATTCGTTTAACTACTTTACGAAGTTATATTTTCATCCTTTAATACTTCCATATACACATCAAAATGCGTTCTACTACCGTCGCCATGACTCTCTTGAGTTCCGTTGTCGCCGCCGACAGCGTGACCACGCTCTTCCTTCCTTTCTTCGACCAGCAGCCTCTTGTTGCTTCTGTTATTGACAGTGTATGTTTGTCTCTCTAGCGATCAATCCTGAGGATTCTAATGGTATAAACAGAATGCTGCTACTACCACGTACTCTGTCGCATGTGCCCCCGGCACTGATCCCACTGAATGCGGCGCCGGTACGGGCTTCACTCTCGTCGAAGGACCCAAGACCATGTCCCTCGAGATCGTTGACGGCGATAAGTCTGTGTATGCTTCCCCCCACCCGCAACTCATCTTTGCTTTAATGCAAAGCGAACTAATAATGAAAACAGTGCCTACGCCGACCTCCACTGCGACTTCGACACCAGCGCCTCCACAGCCGCCTGCACCGAAACCATCGGCGGCTCCGAGGCAAACTTCGCAGGTACATCAATCACCACCTTGGGTCCCGACGACTACACATCCGCCTGGATCCCCGTGACCATCACCGCCGGCGCTCTTACTGGTGCCACCGCCACAACCGATGCTTCTACCACCGCATCTACTGCTTCTGCGACTACAAAGGCTGCTGCTAGCGCTGCTACGACTGCTGCTTCCACCGGTACCTCCGCTGCTGCTTCGTCCGGTATGTCGACTGTGGCTAGCAGCTCGGCGTCATCGTCTTCTACAGGTACTGCGTCGGCAAAGGCTTCTTCGTCGGCTGTGAGTACTGGCGGTATGCCGCAGATCACTGGAAATGCGCAGTGGGCCATGGGTGGTGTTGCTGTTGCCATGGCGCTTGCGGCTTTGTAAAGTGATACGTAGCTTGTCTGATGTCGGTATATAAGTGTAAAGATATGCAATGAGAGCGTTTGTCCATTTACAGTCAATCACGAGCTTGCGTACGTATATAATAAGTACAAACTTGTTCAGAAGTAAATTCATTGGAGTATATATACATCGAATTGTAATGTCTAGTACATAATAGGGTATCTAGATGCAATAGCTAGGTGCTCTGTCTCGTCGGTGGGAGACTGCCTGCCAGAGCCGGCTCGGAAAATACCTGGCAACAGCTACGGCGGGCGCGATCCGCTTCAACCATCCTTCCCCAAGACAGGCAGAGGCGGACGCGGTAGTCTTCGTGAGAACCTGGTTCGTGAGCCTTTGAGGTGCAAGTTATGTGTAAGGCTTGACCGTCTTGTGTTGGAAAATATATGCATAACGAAGAAGAGATCAAGCAATTTTCCGTCCGACATTTCCGATACCCTTCCCAACCACACTAACAACCACATCACCATCATGATTATCTCCCGGCGCATCTCGAATACCCCATCCAGCAGCTCCAAACTTGGTCAAGTCACGCGCAAACTGGACCATACCTTCATCTCCAATCACTTCTCTTCCAACTTGTAACCGTCCCACGTCCTCCGACCCCATAGCCATGAGCATCAACATCGTCGGCGCAGCTGCAGGCGCAACACATCCACCCTTTGAAATAGTCTCCAGTAATTGATATGCGCACTGTTTACCAATATCCTCAGGCGGCACACCCCCCTCCGGCGGCGAAGCAATATCCGCCGAAAACAAACAACCCGTCGAAGACTCCGCAACTAGAAACAATCCAAAGCCCAGACCAATCTTCTTCTTCCCACCTGGGTTCGATTTCTCAGGCGCAGGCACAAGCGGTGCCGACGACGCATCGGACGCAATATACGTATCTGGCACGAGCGGGTTTAGCACCCCCCTCGCAGTCTGAATCATACGCGCATTATTCGATGCCGATACACCAGTCGAATACGCCACTCCACGAACCGTCTTTATTCTTCCGGGGTTCATGAAATGTAACGTCTTCGGTAAGCGAACCTGATGACCAAAGACCAATTGCACTTCCCCTCCACCACCCTTCCCATTATGGCCCGGATTCGATCGCTGCATTATGCGTAATTCGATATTATTAAAGATTCCAAACATCTTATATAACGGCAAAATCGCCATTCGCACCGCATCAGCTGAAATATCGCCCGTAGGGGTCGCGGAGGTAATAACACCGGGTCCCATAAAAAGCACGTTCATAGGCGCTTTAGAAAAGGGAGCAAGCAGACACAGCGGAATCAGGAAATAACTAATCCCCCGCGTACAATTCGACGGAATCTCATGCCTTATCACTCCACTACTCGTCGTCCCCAACCCTGCAGCGCTGCCTGTAATCAAACCAGGTTTGTATACCACAATCGTACCACTGTACGAAATCTCCATTTGAGAGCCATTGGTGACTGCTTCAAGGAGTCGAAGGAAAGAGATTTCGTGAGGGGCGAGACCGGGGTTTGAAGGTGAGTTGGAGCGGATTTGGGAGATGTGTACTGGTTTTCCCGTAAGGGTTGCAAGGACGAGTCGGTATGTGAAGTTCTTTTGCGATGTGAGGCGCACAGGAGGTTGGGAGAGGGCCATATTGATGTAAATTAGGAGGAACAAGTCCCATGCAATATGTTATGGCAAGTAGATCAAAATGTAGCTCCCCCAGCTGGCTGTTTGTCAAATTGGTAGTAGTTAAAGGTCTGGTCGAGCCTCAGGAAAATTGAAAAGATCAAAATTTCAAAAAGGGTAAAGTTCGATACGATAAGCGCACGTGACCTGTTTATCGATAAGAGGTCCGATAAGCGTCATACAATATGTTCTTTCGATTGAATTGATCATACATTGACAATCATAGAAGATTTCCAGGTTATTAATAAGTTTCTATCATGGTCAATATATCTATGTATTTTAACTTACAACTGTTTCAGTGGTTTTATCGCAGGTGTAGGGGTATAAAGTGTGGCATGCTTACTTAGAACTACATGAGTCACATAGGAGTTAAATAATCGGGCAATGCGACTCAACATTGAACCACCAGACATTGTTGTTGCGCCCTTGGATAGTAACTCTAGATAAAACATACGAAATGTTGCTCAAATGCAGTGCAAAGAGTAGGAGATCAATATTCTTAGTAATCGTCGCTGTTGGCGGAAATATTTTCCTGATGGACAAACCCCTCATCCTGTTCCCCTCATACATCATCCAGTTTCTAATCATCTAAATCAACCCTCGGACTCAAAGACATTGCTGTGAAATCAGAACATATTTTCTAAATTTGTCCTTTCTTCATACTGTAAACAGCCATATACCACCTACAAAATGCTCCCCCCATCCCTCAACATCCCCAAATGGTAAGCCATCCCATATCGCTCACGCATCATGCAACCCCTTGCATCACAACCACTCACTCTAACGATGGTGACAACAACAGGCTCGAAGCCAACTCCCACCTCCTCCAACCCCCCGTCAACAACTACTGCGTCTACCACCCTTCGAATTCAGCCGGCTACACCGTCATGATCGTCGGCGGCCCCAACGCCCGAACAGACTACCACCTCAACTCCACGCCCGAATTCTTCTACCAATACCGTGGCTCCATGTTACTCAAAACCGTCGATACATCCACCTGCCCACCTTCCTTTGTAGACGTCCCCATTCACGAAGGGTCGCTGTTCTTGTTGCCGGCAAACACGCCTCATTGTCCCGTTCGATTCAAGGATACGATTGGCGTGGTAATGGAGCAGCCGCGACCGGAGGGGAAAGAGGATGCGATGAGGTGGTATTGTATGAGTGAGGAGTGCCGAAGGAAGGGCACAATTGTGTTTGAGAAGAGGTTTGTGTGTACGGATTTGGGGACGCAGGTGAAGGAAGTTGTGGAGGAGTTTGGCGCGGATGAGAAGAAGAGGACCTGTGGGAAGTGTGGTGCTGTGGCTGCGGTGAGGTTTGAGGAGGGTCAGGTTGTGCAGCCTTCGAGGTTTCCGGAGTGATTGATTCGCTTGATACTTGATGATAAAAGGGTTCTCTATCTCTACTCGGGATGATAAACGTCATTCTTGGGATAATTATGTATTAATACAATAAATAATGTTAGATAAAAGTGTCACGGTCAAGGCTCACTTCATGCATAAGATATTAAACAGGGGGAAATGTTAAGTATAAGAAAAATGAAGGGAAAGGAAGAAAATCGCTAAGCCAGTCAGCAGGCTAATAGGAAAATGCAAAGAATGGGTAGAACGGTTTTGTACAAGAGAAATTAGACCCGGTGAGGGCAACGAAAGAAAAAGTGAATGTCAACGTCAAAAACGACGGAAAAGAACATAATGCTCATGGCGACAGTCAAACATCAATATAATACACTCCGTATGGAAAAGATGAAATCCTTGTCGTCATATCGTGGCATGTAACTCGTCCCCACCATACTTGATTAATCCTCAAAAGGACAATCAATACTCTCGTGGCCATCTCGCTCGCATAATGCACACCACTTGCTTTCGTCAATAACTCCAGAAGCTTTGCCCGCTACAGGTCCCATGGAAGATGACATGCCTCCCATGCCATTCATTCCTGGAAGACTTGCATCACGAGTAGTCTTCACTGGAGGAGAGTAAGGCTCCACAGGCTCTGGTTTCTCTTCGAGTTGGTGAGGAATCACCGGTGATTCCTTCTTCGCTGGATCTTCAGCCGACGCGATCACGTCGTTATGCGGCTTTTCGAAGTCATTGTCATTGTGCTCGTATTGCTGGTGACTAGAATCAGTGCCATTGGTGTTTGTACCAAAGGTCGTACAGGTAAGGATGTCGTGGCCGTTGGTCTCACAGATTTCACACCAGAGCGAGCCGCTTTCGGAGGACTGATTATCAGAATCACGCAAGTCATCATTATCGTTCCGGTGATTGGAGAGATCTCGGTATGAGCTGACCGGCATAGGCCCCTGCTCACCACTGCCACTTGTTTCTTGCCAATCATTGGGCACCACGGTCCTGTCTGACAGACTATGGCCGTGGCTTACAGGATTGCTGCTGCGGCTTCCTCTAGCAGAATGAGACGATTTCATCTGTCTTAGCGGAGCGATAGTAACAGTGCCGCTTCGACTCCTTGATCCGTTCATCGAGTTTCGTCCGAGAGAATTCCATCCTATAGAGTTGCGTGCTGGTGAGTTCCGTCCTGGAGAATCTCGTCCAAGAGGGCTACGACTCTGGCCAAGCTCTCTCTGTAGTTCGTCTATACGGGTCGAACGAATCTCTGCGACACCTTCAAGTTCCTTGATTCGTTCTTCCAGCTGAGAGATGCGTTCAGTATCATGTGAGCTCGAATCGCCAGTTCCACTTGTATTGAACATAGCTGGATTCACGTCGCCGCGGCTGAGTGAGTGGATGATGGCTTTCAGGCCGCGGATTTCGTCGTCTTTTTGTTCCAACTCGCGACTGTTCCACCGGCCTTCGGCGTCCTTCAGTGCAGCGGCGGACTTTTCTCGTTCCTGTTTTAGTTCCAATTGTGCTCGTTCCACCTCGCCACGTAAGAATTCAACTTCACCGCGCGCTTCTGCTTCACCGCGTCGCGCATCTTCCAGGCCCTCTTCCAATTCAGAAACCAGCTCTTCTAGTTGTTTCAATTGTAGAGCAACCGCCTCCACATCTTCACCGCGATCTTGTAGTTCCCGATTTTGCTGCATGAGCTCATCTAATCGCTTTTCGTAGACCCTTTCTGTTTCCGTAGCTGCCACTTCGAGGGTGTCCAAGGTGCTTCGGAAATCGGCGCGGTGACTGTCGAATTCTGCTGTAAGCTGCGCAATCTTCTCGTTCTTTTCTCGTAGCTGGGCTCGAATTGAAGCTCCGTCTTGTCCCTCCAGTTCGGTGATGCTTTGCTGCAACTCCGCTAGAACAGAGGCTTGATCGTCGAGTTGTCTATCGCGCGCTTGAAGCTCCTGTTCCAGCGACTTGATCTTCTCTTGCAATCCTTGTATCTCTTGGTTTCCAGCACCACGACCACCACTGCTTGGTCTCCCAATTGTGGATCTTGCCAATACAGGGTCGTCGTCGTCGACGCTGAGTCTGGAAGAAGGTCGATTCGACAATCTCGAAGAGGGCTTTTGAGGGCTACGTGGAAAGCCGTTAGGGCCCAGTGACCCGGCGGACATCGGTTTGGGAACTGTAGCAGATGGACTTCGCAGGGCACCAAAATTCAATTTTGTCGATGGTGCACTTCGTGGAGATTCGGGACGAGGAAGAGATGGACGGCGCACTTTGGGGCGAGCCACTGACGGTGGACCGACGGATTTACTGAAATTGGTCACCACAGACGGACGAGACGGAGTCGGCGGCGTGACGACGTTTCTCTTGGTGACATATTTCGAGTTATTGATGGGTACAAAGATGCCGGCACCGGGAACGGTCGTGTTGAAATAGCTTCGTCCATCGACATCTCCGTTGTTCTTTCCCCTGGCTGCGTGTTCGGGGGCTAATTCGATTCCTGCAAAGCGACCTGGTTTCCCATCCACGACTCCCAGAAATCGCACTGTACCATACATACCTCCGGGGACGTTTACCTGATCCCCGACCCGGATATCATCGGAGGGAGCCATTGTGATACTGTCGGCCGATCGACCGTTTGCGCAACCGCTCGAGGCTTTGTGACTGGATGATATCCGTTCGGACGAGGGAGCTGAAGTCGTCACCAGTACGGAGAATATATCTCGACGACTGGATGTGTTGATCGGTTCGTTTGAAGAAAGGGGAGTGTCGACTCAGGAGCCCAACGACTCGAGCTGGTGGGGGGTGGGTTCGGGTCTTTTAACTCAGGGAACAATCAAGCCAGACTGATGATCAGCGGCGCTGCATCCTGCGTAACAGCAGGAAATGAATGAGATTATGATTAAATAATGGAAATGTGGAATGTAATGATTCCAAAGCACAGTCAAGGCGCCGCGAGACAGAGTGGCAGTCCTTGCTTGCATGGATGAAATAGAAGAGGTCTGTTGTTGTCGGATGTCCGAGTGATAAATTATGAGATGTTCACGCTCAGCCAATGAGAACGAGTCTCCACGCAGATTAATCTGGCATTTCCTTTACGGGCGACCCTTTTTCTCGTTCCCTTACTAGAGAAAGGGGTAACCAGTAGGCAAGGATGGCGCGTGTGCATCAACGGTATTCTAAACCATAGTGAGATGACAATAAGTAGAATAGAGAAAGAATAGAGAAGAGAAGAGTTGCTCATGTTTTGATTTAACCGTGTTGGAACGGCAGGAACCATGGATGCTCCTTCGTGCTGGAGATTCCTCTGCGAATGGCAGGCGCTACTCTAACCCGCCCGAGAGCTGATGCGGATCTCGCATACGTCTTCACTCTGCACCTCTCCAACTACTTGCTTAGAAATGAATATCTCTCAACAAACAATTCGCCAGTAGTTCATGCATTGCCTACATTGTTGATATCACGTCTACATATGATCAACGGCATATTCTATCGCAGCCTTACTTGATACCTGCGGTCTACTGCGCGGGAAGCTCTGGAAGCTCTCGATTCTGCGCATCTTCATTCATCCCAACAAGTTGAACAACAAGATATTGACGGATCAGTCGGAAATCGATTGATAACAAGACGAAAGCGCGATAGCATTTTTTACACAATGGCACAATACTTTTTCGACCTTCTTTATACCTTTACGGATTGCATGTGCTGCTTTCCTAGTTCTCCACAGCTGAAGATCAACAACCGCAGTTTCAAACTACTCCGGTTGCTGGGTGAGGTAGGAGATATCCTGACACTGGAGAGGTTGATGGATCCGGTCTAACTATTTATTTACTTTTGTCTGTAGGGAGGATTCTCCTACGTCTACTTAGTCCAAGACAAAAGTACTTCGGAATTGTTCGCCTTGAAGAAAATACGTTGCCCGTTCGGCCAGGAATCCGTGTCGCAAGCTCTGAAAGAAGTCGAGGCATATAGCCTTTTCTCGCCGCATCCTTATATTATCCGGTCTTACGACCACTGCGTGGTGAACGAATCGGCGAACAAGTTCCGAGGTGGTGACGATTCGAGCTCCAAAACGGTCTATATTCTTCTCCCATACTATCAACGCGGCAACCTTCAAGATGCCATCAACGCGAACCTCGTCAATCATACCAGCTTCCCCGAGAAAGAATTGATGACCCTCATGCTGGGTGTCGCCAAAGCTCTAAAAGCTATGCACCAATATAGAGTGAAAAGCGGTTCTGCATCTACCCGTCAAGCCAAGGGTGTACGGAGAGAAGGGGAGGAAGCGGATGAAGAGCTATCGAGAAAGGTCGGAAAACCGAAGCGGAGAAATACACATGGAGTCGACAACGATGTTGAGCAGGAACCATTGATGGATGATGAAGTGACTCGCAGTCAGGAAGGTGTGGGAGAAGGCGAATTCAGACCTTATGCCCATCGAGATATCAAGCCTGGTAAGGTTTTTGACTCGGCCGAACCTGGAAATCGCTGACCTTATATCTAAGGAAACATTATGATTGATGACGACGGAAGAACGCCAATTTTGATGGACCTAGGCTCCCTGGCACCAAGCCCGATTGCTATCACATCACGATCCCTCGCCTTGGCGGTACAAGATACGGCGGCAGAGCACAGTACCATGCCATACCGAGCTCCCGAGTTATTCGACGTAAAGACCGGTTCTATCATCGATACCAAGGTCGATATCTGGTCTTTTGGTTGCACACTTTATGCTTGCTTGGTGGGTAAAAGTCCGTTTGAAGCCCGCAGCGAGGAAACCGGAGGTAGTCTGAGCATGTGTGTTCTGGGTGGTGATTGGCGATTCCCGAATGAGAACTCCAGCAGCGCCAAAGGAAAGGCCAGATCCAACACTCCTGCTGCATCCGGATCATCGCAGTCTTCTGGTGAAGGCGGTATCAGCGAGTCTGTCAAGGATATTGTCCGGAAGTGCTTGCAGGTTGAGCCTGCTGATCGGCCGGATATTGATGAGCTCATTCAACTCATTCAGGACACGATCAAATCGTTGCCCGACGGTCCTGAGTAAATCGCTATGTGTTGATTTTCCCTATTTGATTTTGCTTTCATGTCTGACTCGTCCATTTTCCGCCATGTGGTAATACTTTGGTCGTTGGCGTTATCGGTTCTATAACTTAGGGTATAATTGTACATACATCAATTGCTAGTCATTTCAAACAATAAACCATAGCCCTCACTGCTTATGCATAACTCATTGAATTGATCCACATAGTTGGTGTCTTTTTTAAAAAAAAGAGCTCCCAACTCATAGTCGCATACTGAGTTGTCTAAAGACGTCAGCGAGTGGAGCAGCTCCTCCCCGACAAAGCGAGACGGCGGATAATCGCGGTAAATCTTCTCTTTTTCGTCCTTGGCCCACTTGTCATCCCTTTTGTTAGGGATTTTTCCCTGCACACTTTGTATATATATTCTCAACGTCGCTTTATGCGAATATCTATAATATACTTCGAGTCAATCGAAGCTTCCCACGACAATACAAGCGCAGATGCCGCGCTTGACAGTTTCGACGGTATCGAAACCTTCGCCGCGAAGCTAGGACAAACGACCTTCCGCGACTCGCACGACAGCATATTATGCGACTGCGAATAGCCTAGTTTATACAAATTCTCGTGCATGTCAGGACTGGAAAGACACCAATTATATAAGCGCCAGTGTTGTGTAATCTGCACACATTGTGCCTGCCAGCGAGGATGTTCCTGGCTACACGGCCCTTGGCAGTGACGGACATGTGCACGGCGCGATCAACCCTTGTACAAATAATTTCAATTTCTCCCAGTCGAGATCATGCGCTTCGTTACACAACACGGCCGCTCCGATTGAATCGGCACTTTTCCTCGTCTTCGTCGCATTCAACGTCGTTATCGCGAATATCCTACCGAGTCGCTGGATCATGTTCAGCCAAAGGACGCCGCTTCAATCCCGAAAAACATACCTACAACTTCGATCCTACCATACACGAAGCAATTGGCATCGCACTAGATAATATTGGCGAGGGAAGATCCCGACAAAAGAGGCCGGCAAGCGGCGAAGATGCGTTTTTCGCAAGCAGAGTCGGCGCGGAAGATACTGGCGCCATTGCATTTGCGGTCGCAGACGGAGTTGGGGGGTGGGCTGAACATAAGATCGATCCGGCCGATGTTTCGCACGGGTTATGCACGTATATGGCACAGCATGCGTTGACGGAAGAGGTGAGTCAGCGGAAATTACGGCCAAAGGAGCTTTTGCAGAAGGGATATAACTCCGTAGTTGCGGATGAGAGTATCACTGCGGGTGGAACTACGGCGTCAGTTGGAGTCGCGCAAACGGATGGAAGTGTCGAGTTGGCAAAGTATGTATTATTCTCGTTGCGACTGGAGTGATCCCTACTAACGAGGTATCGCGTATTCATAGCCTTGGAGACTCAGGGTCTGTACTCTTCCGACTCGGTGCTGTCCACCAATACTCTGCGCCGCAAACACATGCGTTCAATACGCCATATCAATTGAATATTATACCGCGACGAATGCGCGAACAGGCACACATGTTTGGCGGCGTGTATTTTGAAGATTCGCCGCGCGATGCTGCCGTATCAACACTGTCCATGCAACACGGGGACGTTCTCGTCCTGGCTACGGACGGCGTGTTTGATAATCTGAATAATCAAGATATCCTGAAGATAATAACGGGCCGAATGCTGGCCACCGGCGCATGGAGGGAAAGTTCAAAGAACGCGGCTATCTGTCCGTCCGAGGAATTGCAGGCATTGACTGCACCTGGCGGATTACATCGACCATCTCCTTCTTTTTCCCCATCCTTCTCTCCCTCATCCTCCCCTTCTTCCACATCATCCATCCCTCCCACCCCTCACCTCAAAAACAACCACACCCTCCAAGCCCTTCTAGCATCATCCATAGTCGGCGAAGCAAAACTCGCAAGCGTCGACATGCGGCGAGACGGGCCTTTCGCAAAGGAGGCTCAGAGATATTACCCCGGTCATTGGTACCGGGGAGGCAAAGTGGATGATATATGCGCGCTTGTGATCATTGCCATAGACGGATGATGGCGAATTGATCGGATATTTAATCTAATGAATGTATATAAAACTGAGATACCAAGGTGTATACGAGAATATAAGCAAGAGATCAAAGATATAAATACATCGAATCTGGGGGAGAGGGAGTGGAGAAGACGGACTCCTCGGTATGTGACCAGGTGAGGAACGGATATGATCTTATGCCGCGAATTCTCTACTTTCGCAGAAACGGATTTCTGCGCTTTAACTTGCGCCGTTTGTTTATGGTGGGATTGATTGATTGATCTGCAGGATACGGTGAACTATGAGTATCACAAGTACAACGACATTCGCTATGACTATATCCTCCTAGGCATGAAGACAGGCCGATGTTGGAGTCTGTCAAGAAATTTTTTGAGGTTTGTTGGTAGGAGAGAGGAGGGTGTAAGTGATTGATGAGTCAATTGAACTTGGAAGAGCGTACAAGTTTACTATATGATGGAGCAAGAATGTAGAGAGTGGTATCACAAATTCAATTGAGTATGTAGTAAATCTTTAAACATTGTCCCAACTTCCAGAGTCCAAGACAGACGTGACCCTCAGGTCAGTCATTGTAATAACCATAATCCAAAGCAGACAGACGTATTAACACAAATATATTGTTGGTTGATTTTCTCTTTGAGAAAGAAAAGATGAGGCCACCGAATTTTCCCCATATAACCCAGTCGATCGCTTAAAATGAAGAAAGACAAAACACGCTCCATGCTCACTCATGACATGCCAAAACCAAAAATGATCATGTAAGATACAGATTAAGAGGAGAGGGATTATTCGTATGATAGGGTGATAAGAGACTAAACACACAAGCCATCTTGCCTGTTGTACGGCTCCTTGTATGCCATCAACTCATCAATATCAAACCCATAATCCTCCTGAGTAACCTCCGGCAAAAGCATAGCCGGCTGACCCATCAGCCTGTTCGAGTTGTCCGGCAAATAAGGGCCACGCTCTTCCTCAGTTGCGCTAAAGACACCTTCGATCCTTCGGAGGCTGACGACGTCGAGGTCAGTCACGTAGGCATTCCGGTTCGTGCCGTCGCCGGCACCGCCGGGGAGAGCGACGCGGACCTCGAATTCGTTGTCGAGCATCATTTCGTCTTTCCACAGACGGCGGGGACCGTCGTAGGCACAGAGGACTCGCTTCTTGGTCTTCATCTTGGCGGCTGGTGTGCCCCAGGATTGCGGGTAGCTGTTTCTGTTCCCTCGTCGTCGTGTTATGGCGCGAGGTTTATTGTTCTTTGAAATAGCGCTGTTGGATCCCAAGACAACTCGCGATGATGACTTTTGGCTGTTGGACTTTGATAGCGAACCTTTGCCGGATCGGCCATCTTTGTTGAGATTATTTATATTAGATTCGTCAGCGTCATCAGCATCGTCAGCGTCGTCATTAAGTTCATCCTCGTTATATTCATCACTGCCCATGGGGCTAGCTGTATCCAGCAGCTTGTGCTTCTCCATGGTCAACTTGACGTCCTCATCATTAGCGACTTCAGCCAATCGTTTCTGGTTGATCGCCTCACTGGGCTCTTCCTGTTGAACAACGCGAAGAACACAGTCATCCAAATGCTCGTAAAAGTCTTGAGCATTGCTGAATGTGGCGGAACAAGTAGAACATTTGCCAGTGGCATCTTCGCTGTATCCGGGGAGGGGCTTTTGTTGTTCCATTGATGAGGATGTGGGACTTCTCTTGCGGCAATTGGGGGCTGTCTGTTCCACTCCATGGACAGACATGAGATGACGCTTGAATACATCAGCGCGGTTGAAGCTCTTTTCAGCCGCTGATCCGGAACCGGGGCAGAATCCACACACCATTGTCCCTTTGTAATGGGTTAATGTGTGTCGATTTTTATCATATTTGCGCGCAAAGCCCTTGAGGTGGTATTCGCAGTTGACGATGGGGCATTTCTCGGGTCGCTCGCTCTGGTGGGTCAACATGTGAGCCTTGAGATCCTTGAAGGAGCGGCCGCAGTCGGGCCAGGGGCATCGTCGTTTCTCGCGACCTTCATCTTCTACGTCCGTGTTGCTGGCTGATGGGCTGGGGTGTGAGCGGGGAGAGAGAGATGAGATGATGGATGTTGGTTGTTCGTAGACACTGCCTGCGACGCTAGAGCTTCGGGCGTGCTGTACGCCGAGATAAGGAGATGAGGTGTTCATTTGAGGAATGTGCGCCAAACCGAGCTTTTGGTGACTGGGCATAGGAGAGCCAATCTGAGCAGGAGAGACGAAACCAGATGAGTGACCCATCACTTGGTGGTCTTCGTAAGGCATGGAGGTAGGAATGGGGTGGTGAATAGCGGAAGGATCTATTGCACGTAAGCGAAAGTTCTTTTTCCCACTGCTAGAAGAAATGACTAACCAACTGTAGGGAATTTGGCAGGAGCGCCAAAAGTAGAATCGCCCTCCATGGTGGTCATGGGGTAGTCGATCTCGGGCATCATCATGGGCATACCCAGCAACCCATTAGCAGTGTCAATCCATGATTCCTGGAATGTGTGAGCAGCGCCGGAGTAAGGAGAACCCATAGCTGATGAAGTAGCACTAGCAATAGAAGGACCGGAAGCAGCGGAATAGTGCGAAGCGGCCATGGAAGGAGGTGAGTTGGGGCCAGCAGGGTAGAGCATCTGTTGGTGTTGTTGCTTCTGTTGGAATTCCATGTCTGGAGTCTGGTCTGTCCACGACGATGAAGATTCGTAGAAGGTCTGTTGTGGGTAGGAGCGGTGCTCTTGAGGCTGGGACTGCATGTTTTGTTGCATGCTGGAAAACCCGTATGAATCCATGAGTTCTGGATCTAGAGCGAGTTGATCATGCGAGAAGAAAGGGAATTGTTGCTGACGGGAGGACTCTAAAGCCAACATGTTGGTAATATGCGATGTGAAGCGAAACGGTCGCCTCGTAATTTTTTTTGAGTAGAAAGGCTGAAGAAGTGAAACCGGTCAGGTATCTAAAAAGAAATGTAAATTAGCCCGGGTGATTTGGATCGGGTGCGGGCGGGCATACCAGCTTCTACTAGCGGAGAAGAGGGCTGTTGAAGAGGAAGGGTGTAATGCGATCGAATATGTTCGATTCACCCATGCAGCTGTTGCGATAATCTTTTTTGCTTGACAAATCCGAAATTTGACTGTTGTTGTAGTTGCGGAGCGGCGCGGGGAGAGGAAGATATAGAGATGCCGGATGGGGCAAGGTAGACACCAATAACGTGAAGGGTATACACAAGAAAGACAAGACAGGATCGAGGTAAGAAGAATGTCTTTATAGATAATGTGATTATCTATCGTAAAGTCAGGTGAGAAGAAGAATTTCTGTGAGTGACGAAGAACGAGGAATGGGGGTGACGAGAGATTTAAAACCAAAAGCACGGAAGATAGGCGGCGGAGGGAAGGATAATTTAAACTGTGTTGCTTTTTAAGAGTTGTAAAGCAGAGCGGGTTTACTGGTCGATGATTTGATTGCCCTACGGACTAAAAGTTGTTCTCCCAGTCTACTGGGCCCCCCAGTCAGGGCTGGGCAATTTATTTTAATTTGACCAGCCAAAAACAAACAACTCATAAGCATCCTTATTTGACTAGGCACTCAGTCACTAAGTCACTAAGAGCGCTAGTCCAAACTACGTGCAGTCTTTGCTAGTGCCATAGTCGTAAGTTAAGAGTAAGGTAAGACTGTAAGTTAACTGATTACTTACTCGGTACAAGAGTGGAGCCCGAACACATTAGACGGACCGGGGTTAATTTAGCGTGGACTTTCTGGCAGTGGATCAGAGTGGATCAGGGGCCCCGGGTGAGATCCACACTCACTGCATCTTACGCTGCAAGACCGTAATTTACATGTACGTACGTGTACATACCATACCATGCATTGCAATTGCAAACCGGACCAGCGACGAGAACCAGAGAACAACCCACCTGGCATGCTGGCGTACGGTACTGTAAGCCCTAGGGATAATTATACATGCTAGACCACCTAGACTAACTAAATTGCTGGCATGGACTAAGCCTCTACCTAAGTACGTTACGTAGTAAAGTTTACTAAACGCCCAGCCTGGAAAATTCTTAATTTAACACTTACTAAAAGTAGAGTGCCCCAGGCACTGCCAGACTGGCCAAGCCTCCATGCCCTACCCAAAGTATCCATTGAAGTGCATTATGAAGGGGCTTGGACTTACTAAATTAGAAGTAACTAAACTCACTAAAGTGCAGTGCAGAACGTTTGTGTGGCAGAGTTAGTTGAAACCAGCTTGGCAGCTTCTCCATAATAATACGTGCTCCATACTGCAGAGTGTAGACCGCCCCGACTCCGACTTGAAGCCCTCTGTTAAGCAGGGACAACACGCTTCGACCAATCAGCGGCCACACACGAGACGGTCTGGCGTCCTCATACTCTGTGTATCTACATCTACATTTCTACTTTTAAGATTATTTGGAATATTGAATGCTACCTGATAAACTATAATTCCATACTTTCGTCTATTCAACATATAAACGATATGCCAAGATACAACAGCGTCGCCAACGGTTACATTCAACTTTTTGCACATCGGATCGGTGTTAATCGTACGATGACCACATTTTTTGAGTGTCTTTCCGCCGTTTCATCCGGTCACTTACGACACAGTATAAAAGTCTAACCTCTCCATATCTCCATATGGCATATGCCTAATCGATCCATACAAACTTACGAAAATGAGAATGCCGAAAGTTTAAAGTTGAAACAATCCGACACCTACTGTAGGCATGACAAATCCGCCGAAACCACGGGGAATACGTATAATCACATGTTCTCTTATCAGGAGTAATAAGCTTGTAGCTTTGTTCGCGTCTAGAACTTACTTGTACTATGCCATCCTTCAGGATCACAATCATGCCGGGAGATATACTATGTAGAGCTTCGGTTAAATTTCGACCATTAGAAAATAATACAAGTGCCGTAAGGCAAGCGAATAGCAAAGTTTAGGGGTTCTGAGCTCGAACCCAATTTCCGGATTGGGAAGTACGTTAGGGACCTGCCAGGGTTAGTGCCACACTTTACTTTTTCGTAGCGTACCAAGTATCTACGTACATAGAAAGAAAAGGAGAGGTTAAGCTTCATGATTCCATCGTTATGGAGAACTTTTTGCATATCAAAATTATTCGGCTTGTTGCTAATTTCTAAGCGAGCGTTTCTGGATCGTGTGCTTGAACCTTGAGGCTGCTGATCCATAACTCAGGTACTGTTTTAGGAAGTTGCACGAGGCGGCTCGATCCTGGTGATAAATTCTGTAGATTATTGTATCTACGGGCACGTACGTACAAAAAAGTGTGATTTTGTAGACTTTTGATTATGGAGCTTTGAGTTGTTCCGGTACCGGCCACCCCGATCAACTTATACACGTGGGATAAAACGAGTTCTCCCAACTCAGCAAAATATACGACTGGTGAATCGGGATGATGGCATCAAAAATATTTAAGAGAAAAAAAAAAAAAAAAATTACGATCGATGTTTGCTTTATACGAAGTGTACTATCACACTCAAGTTTCAAGAATATCCATCATCCAACCGGCCAAACGGCGCGGGACGACAAACTTGTCAAAACCTGTCGATATGGATCCGAGGCAAGTAGAAAACGTTATGAATAATGTAAGCAATTGCTTTTCGATTTTCACACTATGGCCATAACAAGCAAAACCATCCCCGTCTCTGAATGGTCGAAACGTCAAGACAGAAAATGCTAAGAGACAGCAGAGCCTCTAGCCTGGCCAATACTAGACGAGAAGAGGTAAAGCTCGTAAATGCAAGGCTTGTCCAATCAGGGTTAAAAGACGGGAGATTTCCAAAAGTCACAACCCTTGTTGATGACTTGATGTCGTGATTTGAGTTTTTTGATGATGTGTCAATATGTACAGATAAGGGGGTTTCATCACCATTGTAGCTTTTGTCGACTCTATAGGAAGTCTGTTAAATTGTGTTGTTCTTGGGAGAAAAGATGTGTTGTGGCTGATTGTTTACATTATACGAAGTACCTTACGTAGTACACTGTTTCTTACACTGTAAACTTACAACGTATTGACGGTTATTACAGCCGTCGGACTAGCCGCTCTCGGCACAAAATTGCGATCATGTGTTGTTATGTGGGGAGCAAGCCATCTCACAAGGCTGAGCGGAATTTCCGTGGTTTGCTCACGTCTTTCTTTGTTGGGCGAATTAGGTTACGGAGTTTCCGTCATTTAGATTAATTAACCAAGCCAGTCGGAAGAGATATCGGGTCACCACCACGAAAAAGAAAATAAGTGGACGTGGACTTGGACGTGGACGGGGAACGTATTTTTGACATACATAGTATGTATTGTTCAATATTGCACCAATTGGTATTGTTGCACAAGCGCTTTGTTGACTCGGTGAGTCCTAGTAGACAGGGTTGTGGTGGAGTCTAATCATGATAGTACTATGTGCCTAGGTACGTCTGTTAATCAAACGTACTGCTAGCACAGCAATAGTTGTCGTACTATGGATGAGACTACGGACGTAGTATCGTGGTGAGCATGTTTACCTCTGTCAAGGTCGGTGAAGAAAACTCGACCAAGACTGCTTAGCGCCACAAAACCAGAGTCTGGTCGCACTAGCCACAGGCATATAGCCAATCAGAGCTGGCAACAGCCGAGTCTCCATCCATAAATGGCTAGACTACATAACGCTAATGTACGCTATGACATAATGTCGAGGCTTAGCTTGTGCTTTCGCACTGTTTTTCACCGCTTCGTTCTGTGGGAATGTCGGACTCTGTCTGTATCACTATCACTACATACATACTACATAGTATTATGGATATGGAATCTTAAATGTCGCATTCCGACTGCATGATAGTGGACAGCGGACACTTGTCACTACGTAGCCAAGCATGCTTTCATCACTGACAGCCAGCCATGTATTAAACTTCCATTCCGGAGCGACATTCCATTTTCCCACTTTCGGCAACGCCGTAGAAGCTTTGGAACACGAGATCAACCCGTGCATCATGCGCATGCGGTTCGTGATACTCATGTATGAGGTCACCCCTCCTTCAAAGCGGTCGATTGCATATAGACCGATCTTTTGACTATGTTTGTTTGATCGCTCTATACTCGACATGCGGTGATGATATTTTGATTCTTGACAGACTGCCCAGACTCAAATGCCAAGCACGTATAATACTCTTGATCATTAAGACCTGCCTCTTTAGGAATATCATAATCCTTTAAATTTGAAAAGTCTTGGTATCTTGGCTGCTGAGCTTAATCGATTATTGCGGCTCGGGTTCGGGTTTTGCCGTTTCTACATACAGCTCTTTTTTCCCCTTCTGTTCTCAACGTTTATACAAAGCAAGTCAGTTAGGATAGTGGGAAGCTAACTGAGCCGAAAGCCCTAACGACGGAGAAGCATTTCTCTTTTCGCTATCTAATTGTACATACTCCGTAGTTTTAGTACTTAGTACTGGCGACGTACCACGGAACAACTCATAGGGCACCCGGAAGATTTTCCGGATCCACTTTTCAACCCTCCCTAGCCTTAGCCTTGAGGACATTATTGGACAATAATTAAAACTCCATTTTCGAATCTGGCGCTGACTCGTGTAACATCGCGTAAAAATTCCCCAATCCCATCTCGAAGCATATTTTTCTTTCATAAGCTGCAATGATACATGCCGCGAAGATCATTGGATTCTAGTACGCAGCATCATAGAGTGACAGTGACGACAGCGACGGGATCAGGCTGCGCTCGCATCAAAACAGTAATACGGCAGGTGGCCTTAAAATGTACATCAGTACAGTATCTCCGACCAATCGCAATGCAGGATATCAGTCAAATACCAGCACCGTACGAACGAATCGAAAATCCACTTGAGCAATGAGCATGTTATTTTTCTTCGCTCAGAGCTGCCTAGCTTTGCTGATCACAATGATGTGGGTAGGAAAAAAATTACGGCTGATACGCGAGGTATGTTTCAGTATTGAACGTGAAATTGGGGGCTGAAACATTTGCATAGAGGGGGAAGGGGATGTGGGGAAGGTCGGAATGCCAATGGTATTGTTTTGTTACATACCGTTCTTTTATTACAAGAAATAACTTACGCCAGACGGATAGTCGCGGATTTCCCCTGGCTGGAGATGACAATTGATCTCGCTTAGAACGACATCTCCATTACCGAGAATTCAAGATGTTAGTTAATATCTTTGAGACTTTGACACCTCACTTGACCTTCAAGTAAAACGCCGATACAGCACCCTTAACCGGTTACTCCGTAGTCATCGCTCATCTCCGTAACTCTGTTCAATTATAATTACTCCTTATATTGCTTAACAAGTGACGTTAAGAGATTTGACTATTTGATATGGAAAAAAACAAAGAACTCTCATTCGCTTGGTGCCGCAAATCGTTTATCCACGGTCCAAGACTTTAAATCTTTTGAGTTTTCTTGCCGGCTCCATATTGCGGCCGCCCCTTGCCCAACAGAGTCAGGACAGTTTTACGACGTTATTTTTGATACCTATGTATGGAGTCGAGTTTGAGGATACATCCATCCAATGTCATCCATATTTTTGACTTCATTGGCAACTCTGTCGTATTTGCACTTGTGCAATTAATGCGATCTTTTTACTCGAACCGGAAATTTATCAAAATGGCGCGTGGTGGGATGACATACGTTAGGAACCACGGTGAAACTACAAAATAAGAATATAGAGAAGCTCGTATGGAGATTTTATCCAACAAACTTTTCGCAGGTCAGAACGAAAGGGGAAGGTTTGATGTAGTGGTAGTCTTTTGGTCTGGCGAATCAGCGTGTGGTAATTTATTGAGATCGTTTGGCACGTGCTACGAACCTTGTAGGAGATTGATTGGTTCAATCCATACGGTTGGGTTTGTATACTTGTATCGATACATTGGATACTTGGCTTTCATGATAACCCACCCCGTTTACGGTCCACCTGTTGAGGTAATGGCTGAGGACCTTGAAGTTTGTAGGGAGCAGATTTGAGTTGTTTGGCAAATAAAGCTGTGCCGTTGTTTGTTAGCGAGATGAGACTTTGATCTCTCTCAAGGGACATCTGAGGAACTATCGTCACTACGAAGTAAATAATGCTGTATGTATCGTCACGATACCGCCCTTCCTTCCGTAGAACCTTTACATGATACAACGCCGTGCATTCTTGCATTCTTCTAGAAAGTCTCGAAACCGCCAAGTCTTCAGACCACGCGAACAATCTTGTCCAACATGCCAGGGTATAATTGACGTGGCTTACAGTCGAATAACATACGTACTAAGTATCTCGTTCCGCTCGATTGGTGTGGTCAATTTTCACTTTCATGGGGCCAAAAAGTTGCATTAGTTTGCACCCTGCAATGTATCCCGTAGGGCGAATTGGCAGGGTGACTTGACACCAAAAGAAGAGAATTTGGGCTATCATTGGATAGCGTATATAGTCCGTCATATTTTTGTTCATCCTTCCATAGTTAAAATGGCTAAATTAACGTTTGAGGGTTCCGGCTTGGGGATGGAACATGACGAAGACACCTTACATCTACGTGCTCCTATTCGATTAAACACTCACCTCTGGACCCTGGGGTCTGAAGTCTGTACTAAGGCAAGGATGGGTGTGTTGTCAACTTTGTCGATTCTGTCTAGCTATTTCTGAGGAATGATTGGTTACTTGATTGACGTTTAGGAGGGGGAGGGTGTCTTGGACCCTTGCAGATAATCCAGTTAAGTCGCTGGCCAAGACTGAGCTTCCCCGATTCATTGAGAGATATGTTCCATCGTTCGTCTCAGGCTGTTAGACAATGTTCGAGACATTGATAACGGTTTTCTGGATCAGACTGCACGGGCTTGTTAACTGCTGGGGGCGAACGGCACGTGCACTATGACTATAATTTTCAAGACATAACATTCTTCACCTGTATGGCATTGGCGTCGCCCGAATCGAATACCTATCTGGGCTGGACAAGACGATCTACATCATGCCGCCTCTAGACTAACATGCCAAGCAGTCGAGTCGAGATTCAAGTTCCATATCCATGTCTTCAGTAGTCCGTAGTTGAATTGCAAGATAGGCCGTACAATGTAGTACGTATTACAGTACCTCCGCACTAGTAACTTACAGCCCTGCCGATCCCAAACCGAGCGCAGGGGAATAGGAATCCGAGGAGTCCAACTCCACATTGCCCAGTCGTCACGACGGTCATGTTACTACGTTATGCCCCAGGGCGCGCCATGATTCCCATTTTGATTATTGAACTAGCCCTCGACTGGTCAAAGTTGCAATCCGCCTTCCCTTTTTGAATGTGTATGGTGATTTCAACACCAGGAACGGAACATTCTGCGAAATAATTTCTTGTCCGCACTCTTAGATCTCTTGCAAAAAAAAAAAACAAAAACCTACCATCACATCATAGACAAGGGGCCGACTTTGCATCCTTGTCCGTCACACGTCTCATTTATGTTACACCGTACAGCGTAATCCTCGTACTAAAAACACGTACGTAACGAAAAACGAGACGAACCGGCAAGGTCTGTGCGCCCCACTTCCGTCCGTTCCCCTTCTTTCCAAGGTTTCTAGAATATTTCCTTTTTCTGCACAATCCCAACGGATATCGTGCTCGTCAATGATTGGCTACAGCGTAATGGATGGGTTATTTCAACTTATTTGTCATTGCCCATACGTAACTAAATAACTACATGGGTTGTTGAGTCTTAATAATGGACAATGTTATTAATCTCGTCTCGGGTTATGGAATAGCCGATGAGTCGCCTACGATTCTTAGGGACAGTAAGAATAGGATTGTTAGTTGTTCGTTGTTACGTAGTCAATTTGCTAAGCTTAAACATGGGCTGTGCGAAAGAAGATCCAAAAGTATGTTCTCCACACTATCGAGTCCAACCAACAACATTTTCTATGGTCTTGATGTCATGTGCCAACGTACCTGACTCATACAGCCTTGTCAAGGGGACTTGGCCACGGTGAACTATGACGCTCGTCGCTCTGTGTGTACGTATTCCTGTTCTGTGGAACACCAATGTGATTATCGACTGGCGACTACATACGCAGTATGCATCACAATTGGTGTTCTGGTCTGGAGATTGTCGATCATTGAGTTAGGTATGTACGTGGGTAGGTGTGACTAAATATGAATCATACATAACGGGCTAAGCCGTATGGACAATGGAGCACAGATGGCAGACCGGAACAAATAAAATTGTAGATCTATCCTTCCGGTTATGAGTGAAGTGCAAAACTTCAGAAACATGTCTCGAAAAGAAGAAGCAAAAAAAAATATGATATGTATGTTGGTTACACAATCACACACACAGGCAGGGATTAGAGAATTTTCCAAGCCACCTTCCAGAAAATGAGTCGAAGGTTGGTTTTCGTATGCATGTACATACTGTATGTATCAATGTGATAACACCCCAGGATAAGATGCATACTTCCCGAAAAGAAAGTCGGAATGGAAATTGGTGATTGGTGAAACTTGACTCAATAGTCCCTCATATTGCTTGATTGGTTGTGTAGGGGAAGATATACGAGCGGACCAATTATAAATCGGGTATGCCGAATTTGCAGATCGTTCTGCAGTTACGTACGTATGTAGGATGTTATCAGATTCGCTAGTCTATAGTTATAGTATAGCGATAATTTTGCATGATAATATATCATGTTTATTGCGTGGTTAATACTTGCCAATGACTGGACGAAAGGAAATAGCAAAACTCAATGGTAAGATGACTACGCCCTTTCAAAA
Organism: Talaromyces verruculosus; assembly: GCA_038993655.1. NCBI lineage: Eukaryota > Fungi > Ascomycota > Eurotiomycetes > Eurotiales > Trichocomaceae > Talaromyces > Talaromyces verruculosus. The sequence goes on from JBBVQN010000057.1 coordinate 127,789, forward strand.
GGATAGTTGTATGCGCTGTCACAGCAATTACGTCAACTACATATGTATGGTACTCACTAGTCATGATATACACCCCGTAGTCGAATTCATGGAGTACACTAGCACACGCAGTAAGTCCGGAGTACTCCATACCGGCACAGATCCCTATTTTGTCAACCGGGCGCTTGTCGCAGTGAACCGAATATCTCATAAGAATGCTTATCTGTGCGATTGGGCCCAAATGCAGGTGTCATGTACAGACTGGCAGATTGTATGTGCGGGTGTGGTGTGTACCTTGCTTTTGAATGCAATCAACGAGGCATTTATACAGTTACCTCGACATTCTATGTAGTACAAACAGAATTGAAACATGATAGACTATTGGGTGCATGTCCGGGTCCTGTTTCAGAAAGATTTGCTTCTTTTGCTGCTTGCATGTCTATGATGCTCTTTCGTAGGTACATACGTCTATTGCATTTGCACCAAGATTTGACGTTTGGTCATCATCCTTAGTCTTGGCTTGACCGGCTTTTAATCTGTTCTCCGGCGCTGGCAGGTAGCCAAGACAAGCCACATCCAGTGTAACCATCTACGTAACGTATTGTAGATACATACAACAAGTTATCATGTATTACTTGATTGTTGCTATTTTCATAGCTTTATGAATCATAGACTTTGTGTTCTATCTGGTGCAATGGTTTGATATGTTCTAAAGATAGAATATCCAAAACGACAATCGGATTAACTGTTGATCAAAGCCTCGGTCCTGTCAATCATTGCGCCTGTATCAGTTAGAGTGGCTTAGATATTAAATACACGCGTAGTTGGTATCCATACAACAACAGTTACAATACACATAGAACAGTCACCAGGCGCTAGTATCGGATTGTATAGCATACAGAAAGTATATCCAAAAATAGAACCAACTGTTGCAGTAAGTTGCTTGGCCAAGAACCGTAACAAACTCAAATACAAAATTACAAACGTTACTGAAGCGGGCTAATTTAGTGTCAATTAGTCAGACAGCCGACCCTGTCAATACGTACCGTACCGGATTTGATGAATTTACCGAACAATCACATTATCCAGTCAATTTAGACTAATCGACTACTGCATACGGTGTAGCTTTCAAAACCAAAACAAATTGAGAGCTTTGGAAGAGCTGTCCATGAGTCCATCGATGGGATGAGAAATAAGGGACTCAACTTTAGTTTACGGATTTCGGAGTACGAAGTAAATGCTCCGTAACACAGCGTAAGGAATTGCCGTCGACTTTGGATCTACCGTCTATATGCGTATCTAACTTCCAGTATGTCTATCGTGAGTCAGTTTTCATGCAAAGCCATTGTTTATAACACGCTATCGAATCACAATCATGATTGTTATCCATTGATGATGTCAGTTTCTTATTTTAACTACAAACAACGAGTCAGTTGTGTCTACATACTGACTCTATATGTAGAATGATTTTCAACGTGATACAAAATCGATTACCTTTCTGCAACTTTACATATCGTATTTCTTAATAACGGAATCAGTAAAAGAAAAACGCGGCCTGTCCCCGACTACCTCATGTGGACAGCTACATAGCTAGGACAGGAGCTCGGAGTAAGACCGGGAAACCGTTGCGGAGATTAGCCCGAAGCTGCGAGATTGTAAAATAGAAGCAAATAGACTCTGAAGACTGTGTGGGAAAAGCACGTTGAGCTCCAGGCAGTTTTCAGTGGCGAATGGCGGTAATGATAGGCTTGATAGCCCAGCACCAGGTTATAGCCCACCCTGATAGCACTCAGCAGTGTTGTACGTACAATTTCGGCTCGGGTGGTGGGCAGCTAATTCTGACCAACGTTTTTAGGAGTACGTATTACGCCGGAGATAGAGAACGTCCTCCGGACGGATCATTGAGCCGATATGAAGCTTTTGTTGTTGTTAAATGAATGGATTCGTACGTACGTACTTTCTATGTATCTAATTCAATAAGCTCCACCATCTTAACGTGATTGAGTGTCGGCGCCGTTCAATCTACCTCGTGGCATCCGAGAGGGCTAAAGTCTTACTCATCTTAATATAAAACGACATAAGATTCGAGCACGTTGGGTTTATTATCGGATCACTTAATGCCGCGGGAACCGTTATGTCCGCGGAATGACCTTCTCCAATTGACAGTAGGTAAGTCAGCAAATTATCCGCAATTCTTAAGCTTCCAAGCTCCCAAGCCCAGATTGAACCCTAATTTACTACCGAGACGCCGATTTTAAGCTTCTTGGGATCAGACTTGAATACTAAGACACATAAGGAAGTATGCGAATTGCCCGATTCGGTTGAGGCAGAGAAAGCCTTGTGGAACCCCTGGTCCACTTAGTGTATACTTAATCTCCACCTAAGAAACCGTACTTAATTAAGTTCGTTTAAGTTCACCAAGGGCGTAGTCTAAACTTGATAAAATACGCACCAAATACGGTAAATAATGCGAGCGACGTGATCAAGCTACGGAATTCAGTTTCCTCGTCCCGTACTTTGGCGTACCAAGTTCGACTTTCTTTTGGAAATCTTCCCCATTTCCCCATTTTAGTAAATAGTAGAGGGAGGAGCCCGTCTGGCGGGATAATTCTAAGTACGTAATGTAACTGGGAAACATGAAGACATGAAGACAGATTTAAGCTTTTCTATCTTGCGCGGAGTATCGTGATTGGTGTCATCGTTTATACGGGGTTCGTCAACGTTGATTCAAGCTTGGCTGGTAAAACCACCATACAATACACATAGCATAATACACACCATGTAACAACCGCCCTACGTGGCGGCTCTAGAGCAGATAGCTAATCTGTTAGATCTAACATAATGTTGGGTTCTCATCCAATGATTTTAACAGAATAAATTAATTACGCGTAACGCCTGTACCTAACGCAAGATCAATATTCAAGTACCCCAGTAGACCATACATTAACTAGCAAATCTAAGAGCAAAACATCTTGCAAGTACATACTATGTAGTAAAACCAACATAATTTGGGTACGTTACTTTCCGAAGTCACATACTTTTTTACCTCTCGGGAAGCTTATTAGTTAAGGGTTTCGGGGAGGAGCCGACGAGGGAGGAACCGACGAAAATCTTAATCCAGCATTTTAACCAGAAAGGGAAGTTGGATCCATTAACAAATTAACAAAATTCAAAGTCAAAGTTCAACGGATTTTGGATGGTTTATGGAGTGAATCGTGGTGCAAGAAATGAGCATGCGATGATAAATTACTGGTCTTATTGTTACTGATATTAAATAGATACTACGTGGTAGACGTCTGTATGTACGATGTATGATCGTAACGTAATACAATACTCCGTGTATATACTACGTATTATTGGTAACTCCTATCAGTCTAACTCCATACGGTAGCCCATTCATATGTAGGGCGATGCACTGCTTGTCTAGCATATCCTCAAGTATCAATTGCGTTTTGATTCCCAACCAATCCAATTTTCGACTCGGAGAGTAAAGGCAGTTGACGATCACAAAGCTAGCTTCTACTACGTGTGGGCTTAGTACGAAATACGAGTCGTAATTCCGTTCACGGGCCGTAGGCTCATGATTTTCAAAGATATGGCCATTGCTCCTTAGAAGGACTACGGAGTCGTTATGGGGCATGAGCACCGTACCGGGAGCACGGAGTATTCAGTAGGGGAGGTATGGAATTAAGGCTATCTATCCCCGATTCCCCGCAAGTGGTAGAGCTCGCTCTTGCACCTTACCTATCTTGCAAGCAACTACGGAAGAATAGGGCATAGTCTGGGACCCCAGTAATCCGTACGTAGGGCCGAAATGTATTGTAAGCGTTAGTCGGTACGTAGTGGCGGACTAGATCCATATGTCAGGCACGGACGTTGGTGGTCTTTACTATCTGGTGATTAAGGCTCCAAGATAGAGGTGTAATCTCGTGCCCTGTATGTCTAGACTATCATGGTGAGATTGACTGTCTCATGGTGTATAAGCGGATAGAACGTTCCGTGCGGTGTACTATGTAGGTTCCTCATACTCGGAAGGGCTATACGTTGTATCATGACTGAAGTCGAGGCCCTTCGTATTAAGGTATTGAACCCAAACTTAAACATCTCCAGTGTCAGATAGAGACTAGATCTGACTGCCTACCAAGAGAATCCTGAGCTTGGCGCTGTCAGATCTTCGCTGCATTAAGCAGGTGGTAGCTACTTTCTGCATTGCGAGGCGTCTTTGGTTTATCTAAGCAGCTTCGCTTGGTATTCCGAAGTCTGCCTTGCAAGAACAAACTTCGAATACCAGCAACTGCAGAGGCATCAACCACTGAACACTGTCTCACTTCCTGGAGGCCTAAATAGCAAATGTACTACTCGTAAATTTGGATCATTTGATTGTCGATCAGTGCGTACTTTGCTCGCTAGGTAGCTAATCAAGCGCTTCTCTTAGAAATCAAAATATATTAAGCACCTTTTTCCAGATAGAGTCTTGTACGTAAATTGGGCGCCAAACACGTGGACATCATCCCATCCTCTGGCTTCGGTTTTGTCGGATTGCGCTACTGCACCTCCCAGGGGTTTGGGAGTCTAACGACAGGGATAGACTGGACACTACTAGTATCTAGAGTCCAGAGAAGTTAAGTCGAGTCGACTGAGAATTTCGTGCTTACATATGGTACGTACGTACGGAGTACTTGAGATGAAATCAAGAAATTAGTGGCGCTTGAAATAAGGCTCTTGGTCGATTAGTCGAGTCAAGTGCTTGTATCAGAAATTAGTGTCTTAAATTTATGATTGGTCGGGAAAATAGTCGTTGTACCAACTCAATCAATATAACTTTAGCTTGATTTTTAACCTTATAATACATAAATTGCTAAGTCATGTTGAATGGGCGGCAATCCAACCCGTTCCTTTTCATTGTTCAATATACTTGGAGCTCCTTATCAGTCTTAGTGATGACATGAAATTGTCCGAAAGCAGTGAAATTAAACGAGAATTGACTGTACCCTGCGCATTGATCGTTTGGAATGCTTCTGTGTTGCTCTGTCTTCAGTTACATGTTACATGCCAATCAAGGTCGACCATTGCCTGTCACGTTCTCTGAGTTGCCACGCCGTTTTATCGGGGCATGGCGGGAGATTCCGAACTCTGATTTACTGGTTGCGATATCACCCACGTTGAGCTTGCAGTTTCTAGACTCTGGGAGTCTGGAGTCGGGCGGATGCAATCATCCGACCATATACAGATGGTAAAATACAACACTCCGGAAAGTGCTTATAAAGAGTCAATCCTGGTAAGCTAACGGTTTAGCACACTCATTTGATTATCAATCTTCTAATGTACCGCGCAATTATTTTTATTTCTGAGGCTTTCGTATTAATTACCAGAGACCAGAGAAGTTGAAATATTATACAGTCTCGTGACAAACGAACAGAAAAGGAATTATCATGTAAAGACTTTCTCAAGAGGGAAAGTGCATGCAAAAAAGGATAATTGAGTAACCCACCATCAGAAAGATAAAAAGCAAACATACTCTCCACAAAAATCCTCATAACCCTGACGACCATCCTCGTGGCGTGATTATAGTTACCTACTGCGTAGTCTTACAGTCAAGTCTAAAACCTGCAAGTCCATAACCCAGCAGTATGGTGAAAGACTACCATTGGCAGAACCATCGCCTCGGAGTACATTATTCCCTGCATGAAGAATCACACGAGTCAACCATGGGGTAAAGTAGCACGATACGTACGAGAAGGTAAAATAGATTAAATCGGTGGCATTATGTCTCCGTACGGAGTAACTAGTAGTAAGCGAATCTATCCGAAGGCCGACCACCATGTATGCATGCATGGGCAGCATTGTGAGATGCAGGGCACTGTCTATGCGCATGTCAGTTTGGCAGTTGACGGCGATGCCGAAATAGAGCAAGTACATTCTCGATACGTAGTGGGCATGTACAAGTGCATATCTGATACATTTGATCAGGAAATTTGGTTGGATTGGAAATCGTTGACCCCGACTCTGGGGCAGAAGACTAGGTACATACAACATGACATTTAAGGGCAACAAGCCCGATGCATTCGAGCTTCACCCAGACTCGATTCAAATCTGACCCTCACGATAAGCCATAAATGAATATACGTCCGTGTTTACATATCTGCATGATTCTTCTGGAGACCTAGTCTCGTAACACAAGTTGTGTAACCAGTCCTGGAAATAAGAAAGAAAAAAGGGCAGCCATTAACATCCTACATACATGATACTACGTAGGGTTATGTATGTATGCAGTTGTTGCATGCTACCAAGCGCGGTCAAAGCCCTTGCATTGTCCAGGTTCCATTTCGCTTCTTTCCTGGCTCATTTTGTTATCTTATTTTTTTGATTTTTACGTTCTCGGGGTATGTATGTATGCATCATGCAATGCAACCTCGCTCACTCGGACCCCTGGTGTGTCAAAAGGTAAATGTGCAGAAAGATAGATAGTATACTCTGGGGGCTCCCTTTATTCATGTGGCCTATACTTTTAATCGTATTTGGCTCGATTATTGGATGATATTTCAAAGCTTAGAAGAAAAGTTTGTTCTGGAACTCTGGTATATCTCTATGAAGTTGCATGGTGCACAACCTAAACTCAATGCTATAAAGTCAAATCACGCGATTTGTGCAACACCTACTCAGTTTAATTATTCAGGTAGCCTGTTGTTAGGTTCAAAATGCATGTAAGCGTTTTGATGTTCGATGGTAGCGAAGGTTGTGTACATAGTCAAATTCTTTCCTAATTAGGAAAGTTTTACTGCTTTTGTCGTACAACGACGGCGTTAGATCGTGACCATTCAGAAGCAACGAAGTATGATATATGGAAGAGAGCAATTGGGACATGTTATTTAATAGCTTCATCATGAACTAGGGAAGTATCAACGTCTGGAGATTGAACGTTTGAAATTAATTCTAACAGGCAGAATGTATGGGGAATATCAGAAGTGACAGAGCTTCTTCTCCTCACCACATTAGAGATTATTATTTAATCATCTAAACAGCATATGTATAGATCGTATTTTGCATGACATATGCAAAGTCTAATTCGATGATACGAGGAATTCGTGTCTGTAGAGATGTCGAATGATTTGGTTCTTACCCCGATCTTTGAAGGTTCTGATCTGTATGTTGTCTTGTTATGGCGATCAAGATGTTAGCAATAGCTCATTGGATTGGATAGAACCGCAAATGCACACTAAGTTCTTTTTCTTTTAATATGAAAGAGTGCTGTCAAGACCTGATGTAGTATCGACCAGCGTTCGGGGTCGATCACCAAGTAGAGGAAGTGATTCACTTACGTAGAAGCTCCATGTAATCTAACTACAGAGATGGATAAATGCCAGCGTAGGATATCTAGTCTCTACAAAGAATCGAGTCAGGCATGAGACGTGGAAGCGTCAGCTCTCTCCGTACTTGTGACTCTCCACATTATCAATCAACACATACGATAGTGATCAGACGTGGCTGCTGAATGTCCTGTCATCAACTTTGAGATTCTATACAAGAGGCACTTGTATATTCTTTGTAACTTTACAGATACACCCTCGTGGTATTGATTTGACGAGACGTTAATTACGATCCGCCACCTTGTGAAAAGGGGCATAGAAGCCACAATGAAGCCACAACGTTCTAACCTCAAAGATACCGTAGTTACGGCGTAAAATAGGGCTCAGGCACTTAATCAACCTGAAGCAATCCACAACATGCACTTTCGAGGAATATGCAGAGATAGAATGACAGACAAGGACCCGCTCAACACGAGGTGCATTTCGTCTTTGACCTTCCTCCATACTTCCATTGGCCTACTACACCATCAGCCTTGTGGATGCCACTACCTTTGAAAGAGGAAGTTCGTGTCCCAATCAATTACCTAGCTACAGGGATACGAATAGGGGGTGGGAGTGGATCCCAACCTCCAGGGCTGCAGGACGGATCGAGTAAATGAATAATACAATGTAGTTGGTCCCGACGACGTTGCTAGCACTACGAACTAAAACAACTCAATTTAGTCTTCATCTTGGCTCTTAGCCCACAGGGCGTATGGGTGTTTTTTCAATATGTCTCCTTTATCATGCATATTTGGTCTGGGTACGTGTCATTGCTTCTAGCCTGTCAAGCCTCATGAAGGTGTGCTTGGGTCAGGCCCTTGGCTTCACTAGAGTGACCATCATGAGCTGAGATTGTCTTAATATCTGGTGCCCCTAACGTTTACAAAACGAAACATGCTCAGATACGTTGTTCAATGACCCGTAACAGGAGATCAGGCCAAAGATCATCATGCAGATAGAGCTATTCCAAGGGAACAAGCCACACTCAGTCGCTAATTTCATATTCAAGCCCTTTTACTAATGGCTTGACTACGAACATTACGGAGAGAGCATCACAAGCCAACGTTCACCATTCAAGGTCAATTCATTACTGGGTTGTATACACACCGAGACTCACGCGAGCTTTGATCGCCGACCAGATATGCAAGTATCACCTTACGGACTTCTCCGTGGATTTGCTTTTGCGGGCTCATTTGGGTTTACTGACGGTACTCTAGAGATTTACATGCGTTGCACCGCCTCAGTCAAAACATCAAACCATTACTCATCTTATGCCGGATAGCTGGCAGCCAACTAACACATACAACAAGCCATTGGCCAACCACACTTTTACCTCTTTTTTTTACAACATACAGGTGACAGAAGCATCATCGGCTGCTCCGTGCTCAGCTCATTGACCAGTTTGAGAAAGTTAAAAAGTCATCTCCACGTCCTCAAAACCCCCAAAAACGAACGCGAGGTGGGAAAAGCATATTCCCTTCAGCCCTACATGTGGAGACCTTCTTCCCGCGCCTCGGCTCTGGGACAGATCAATGTTATGCAGGCTGACAAAACGTATGAGTGATTTTAAGCAATACGTACAGTAGTATGCGAAGAAATACGATAATACTTAGGGTTGATCAGAGAGTATATGGAATACCCGAGACTCTCGTAATTCGTCTTCCGCAAACTTTCATATCGATATAACGGAGTACCGAGACGCATTCAATCCCGGTCTTAATGGGGGTTACAGAACAGAAGAAGATGTTTCTCGGAAATAATTCTAGAACCGAGAATCAACACTACAGTACGTAGACTGCATGTTACATTCATGTTGTCTGATGAAGTCAGAAGTCAAGTTGTGATGTGCGGACTTGACTCCGAACAACTTACCGCTTCTCGGCTATATCCTCCCATACAATTCCACTAAACCGCCTAACAAACACAGCGGTATACATACACGGCCTTACAAAAGTTACAAGCCCTAAACACTGCGGTTCCGCAACTCTCCACTCACCATTGATCCTTTGCCGCCCCGTTATTGACCTCGTCCCGTCTTTGGGATCTTGACTCTGAACTCTTCAAGTTTAACTAATGATTTGTTTTCCCTGTTCAGGATTTTGGTGTTTCTCTTGCCTACTGCAGGGATTTCCACTCTCGGCTAGAGAGGTACTATATGCCTGGATCCTGGCAATATGAGAGACGGAAGACGGAAGAATCAGGCGGTATTTTTTCTATCTTCTCGTTGAATCTGACCAGTAATCTTCTTTACGGATTTTGCGGATTCCGTGTATGTGTCTCATATTACGCAGTTTACACACTGACATAGCGGCTTCTTTTGATTAAGTTACATGATATGAACGAATGAATCTCTCCAAACGAGCCATGACTGATATGACGATGCGAATTCATCAACCATATCATGCATGAAAATGGTGAAGACACACATCTATCTGTCTCTTCTGCAGACTGATTGGCCTGATCGTCAAAATGCACATGCAAAAACAACAACACACCACCCCTAGATAGGGGTTGTCATCCTTAACCAAAATAGCTAGTACGACACATTTCTGAAACTCATAGGGCTGAGCTATCTTATGGTATCTAATAAAACGTTGGATTTTTCTAGACCACCACCTGGCACCACATAGTCTTTTAGTTAGCGTTTAGTAGGTCAGACTTATCAGACAGGGATCATCCAATGTACCGTGTTCTCTAGCTTCATTTATTTGACTTTCTCGTCCTTCCTCTCGGGGACTGCTCGGGGATCCGGGAGGATTTGGTCTCATTTAACTTGTTGACCTATCAGGTTCTGGAAGTGGCTCATACTTTCGCGTGCTAAGAAAGTCGTTTATTTGGATGACTTTTGGTGGCAGTGCGTATCTTTGAAAAACGGCTAAGGAGGGCTGAACAGGGATGGTACGTGCATTGTTACTTTTCAGTAATCATGGATGCAGGGATTCATCATTCATGGAGTCACGTACGTACGTACTGGTTAATCTGACGTTTGGTCGTGTATTGACTAGCTCGCGCAATCATTAGTATATGGACTGACAGGGATTGTCGCTATGAGGGCATGAAAATATCATTGGTGAATGTAAGCACTAAGTCAGATGACTAGAACTGGCCTCTGGCAACTGTCATGCCTGCCCTACGTGTTGAAGTCTTGGTACCAAGAGTTCGTTCTCATCGCCAAAGGTGATATGCTTGGGAGTCATGCTGCAACGGTCTGGGGACGATACTTGAGCTCATACCAACGAAACAGCTCACAACATTCATGGAACGTTGCTGCAGATCCAGTGCACTCTGAAGCACATCTTGGAGCCCTTTGGTATTGATCTCTTATAGACCATTGCTTCCGTGTGATAAGCACATACGACCATAGGGTGTGGAAAACAGGGCTTCCCGTCCGCTCAGCCGTACTTAAGCCACACGCCGGCTGGTTAGTAGTTGGGTGGGTGACCACCAGCGAATCCCAGCTGTTGTATGTAAACTTTTTATCTTTTTTTGCTCCTTAGATGAACGATATACCTCTTTTTTGGGATGTGGTAGCTTCAGATGCTTGTTGGGATGCCGTATAGCTGCGGGAAGGTACAGGGTTGCTTGCCGGAGATTGACGTAGGCGGTATCCTCATCGAGGATGGTGTTAAAGAGAGACATGAAGGAGTAATAGATAATGGTACAGTGTATTCTTCAAAAGAGCGCATCAGTGATAGCTATCATAACCCTAAGAAGATCTCCCAATGTGGGACTATACAACAAGGATGAGTAAAGAGTACAGTCCGATAAAATATACTTGCGAAAAGAACCATCCATGAACCTTCATAAAGAAGATATCACTCTCTTTCATAGCTGTAGTTCGAGGCTCGGTCATCCATTTCGTCGGACCGTTTGTTAGCTTCTTCATCATGCGGTAACATCGGTGCAGTACTGCGTGTGCTGCTCTGTCGACTGACATCGCCCTTCGACCATTCTGAAGCTGCAAGTATGTCCAGCAGGCGATCGACAAGTAGAACTGTGATTGTTAGCTTGTTAATAGTCAAACTTGAACGACATACTCACCAGCTAGCATTGTCAAAGAGAATGTGTATAGGATAATAGGATGCGTCATATATTTATACGTCAAGTCGAAATTCTTCGCAAAGGCAATCTGAGATATGAGTACCGCAGCGCAAACAAGTCGGAAGCCCACAGCTATTGCATTTAACCAAAGTCCGGGATGCCGGCTCGTCAATGTTGCAAAGATAGCAAAGTGCAGCATCGCCAAACCCACGGTGATGAAGTAGTAAACGTACACAAAGGCCAACAGTCCTAGATACAGCTTCACGTACTGCATACCCTCAGAGCTGGTCGAATCTGGGTCCTCAAGTGTGATACCCATACTCGAGAAAAGAGCGACTGTCACATTTCCTGTAAGAAATCGACCTTGCTCCTCTTTGATGCCGTACGCCTTGGCTCCAGTGGTATTTGCGCTAGAACAGATGTTTGTTTGATTCCATAGTGTTCCAAGCACGTTGTGTATAGCTGCTTTCTCGTGAGGCGCCCTAGTATAATCAATTTCCATATCCGTAATTGTGCGGTTGAGCAGATTGAGCGCGGCACCCATAGCTGGCCGTGGTTCCTCGCATGCAAAATTGGTGGTTTCGAGCAAGTATCGTAGCTTCAACGAGATATCCAATGCCAGGGCTAGGATCTGACATGCCTCGGAAGAAAGGATTATGCACATATGAAATGGAAAGTGCAAGTGAGTCCAGATCTGCTGCTTAATCTTTCCATAAGTCTGCCGTGGGGATATATCGTAGTATGAATGCCAGAGAAGATACTATTACTTTCAGTTTAAAGAACCCCATCAAAATGTAATCGCAAGGACATACCACGGTGGTCACGACACCCATAACATGCAATAGTGATGCTAATGTCCAGCCTCCGCCAGCAACCATCTTGTTTACGATTCTGGTGACAGAAATCACATGTTCGCCAATGATGATTAGGGTTAATAGTCCCATACGCGTCGTGAGGTGAGTGTCGTCAAGTTCAATGCCTGGCGTATAGTTCGAGATGGTGATTACTACCACTGATTCAAACCCAAAGAGACCGAACCAAACTATCCAAATATGAGGCTCACTGGGCTTGAACGTCAAGAACATCTGCCTGCGTCAGCTAGTTGCATTAAGCATAGAGAAGATTCGGACTTACTATCAAGTACGAAATCCCGGTGAGGATATGCACTCCAATTATGACAAACATCCCTTTCACCGCGCCATGTAGTTGCTCACGGATGAACCAAAGATTGATTGCATACTGCAATGCAAGCATGAAGCGGCTTCCGGAAAGCAGTACAGATAGAGATTTGAAAGCCCAGACATTCTCGTCGTTGATCTGCGACGAGAATCTTGATCCAGCCGAAGCAAACCCAATCATAGCGGACAATTGGACAACCTTACAGGTGCGCTCGAAGATTGAGTCACGAGAGAATCGTAAGTCGAAGAGAGTGACTTGGAGCCATGTGAACCAGATGATGCCCACGAATCCGACGTATGACCACACCGCTAACGAAGTCAGAACTATATTCCCGTTTTGAATTTTCGGTCTTGAAGTACGCGGTACCGACCTTTTATATTGTTTATTTCGTGAGTGGCAGAGAACGTGGCTAGATTGGCGACAAGAAACACATCATAGAACAACTCGATAGGGCTGGCATCGGCGCGCTGGCGTAAATGAGGTGATCTGACAGTATTCTGATCAAGAGGACTAGCCAGCCAGGGAATGATATGGGGAGTATCGCTATGAAACGTTGCGATTAGTATTCAACCGGTGAGCGAGTGAGAGTAGTACTTACGCAGGCGTATCTGTCCGCGATTGCCTACGGGTTGAGTAGGTCCTGAAAGAGAGAAATGATGACCGTGGCATGATAATGAATTGATCAAGTCTATAGTTAACTAACAGGGGTATCATATGCAAAACCAATAGACAGGTGCAAGTTCGTGTAAGAAGAGAGAATAAGAGTCTGGAGAAGGGTGATATGCTGATCATGGTGTTTCCAGAGGAAGGTGCTTCGAACCCGTTCCTTCCATATCTAATGAGAAGACGTTTGATTCTTTCCTCAGTCGAATGACTCGGCTTCAGAATCAACTTGGGACACTACCAGTGAATTGCCCAAGCTCTCTAAACCCCGGTCAGTCGAAGAAACATCTTCGGGTAGACGTTCTTCACCAGGAACAAGGCCAGCTTCTACTCGAAGTTTCTCATACGTTTCGCCGGCTTCCTTGATGAGCGTTTGGATTTCAACTTCGCGAACTGCAATGTCCGCTTTTTCCTTACGAAGCTCCTCCATACGATCGACCAGAACCTTCTTCGAACCCTCCATTTCCGCTAATGTCGCACGAAGACGGCCGATAACACTGGATAGATTCGGCAAGGGAGTGACCTTTGGCGGTGTTTTGGGCCTGGCCGGATCATGTTTGTCATGTTCTAGGCCGTCCATACCAGCGCGAGTCTGCGCAGCCTCGTACGCTGCATTACGTTCTGCATCCGAGTCCTCCTCTTCTGATGTGCCCTCTGCCTCGTTGATCATTTCGCGCATTTGCTCGCGGTTCTTTCGTTGTTGTTCCCGCTCAGCTTTCCGTCCTAGAGATATCTTGCCATCCTCCACAAACTCATCAAATCCCTCCGCAAAGTCCTCGTCGTCTCGAACAAGTCGAGTCTGCTCCTTACGCGAGTCTAGGGTCATATAGCCATCTTCTTCGGCCTCTTCACGGTCGTCCAAAGAGATGTATTCTTGCTCGTTGGCCAGCCGCGCTCTGCGAGCTTTCTTTTCACGAATTTCCGCCTCACTGGGTATATGCATAGCACCAGAAGTCTCCATTATCTCCCCAAATTTAGCTGCAACATCGATGGCATTTCGTTCACTCTTCACCTCAGCCGAGTCACTATCCGTCGCTTTCGGAGTCGAAGGCGTCGAGCTTCGCAGTTCCTTGATATAATCCTCCCCATATGTCGGTCTATCTTGATCTTGCCCGACACGGAACGGAAGATGCTGGTTTGATCCGCTCGCACTCGCCGCTTTCTGCAATGTGTTTTTTTCGAGTACGCGACGACCGAGACCTGGTCTTTTGGGTGTAACAACTTCACTGCTGTCGCCGCCATCGTCCGTCATCGATGTTTCGCCGGGACCGAACGAGAGTCGCAGTTTTGATTTTTGCTTGGATTTTAGGTTTCCTGGTCTTCTGACGACCGGTCCATTATCTGCTAGTGATGTAAGCATCGGTCTTGTAATGTCTCTCGTGGGGTTGCTCATACCCTGATCTGTCGTAGAATCCTCCTCGTCCTCAGTGCCGATTTTTCGCGGCTTGCGACGATTATTGAACGGCGAATTCATGTTTTCTGTACGGTCTTAATTTATTCTCAAGTCAAAAAGAAAACAGTCGCTTTGGTAAATTCAACTGACGTGAAAGTAAACTGTCGCCTCCGAAAGCCCATGACATTAAAGCTCCGCATCGATAAAAGACGCCCGGCCAATCATTTTTCCGATGAAGCTCTGCTATCGCACCAAAGACCGCAACAACATCTCTGGCGCGCAACCACAACCTCTACACAACCAAAACCAACCACACAAACTGAGAAATAAGGCTGAAAGCATACAGCCAAGATGCCTCAAGCTCAGCCAGAACTCAAGAAGGTTCGTTTCCAGATTTCCGCCTTTTGCGATAGCAATCTGTCACCACTCTGATTTTTTCCGATGGAGGGGAAACATTGATGCTAACTCGAACGTCATGTTGCTATAGTACATGGAGAAGCGGTTGTTTGTGCAACTGAATGGAAGTCGCAAAGTGATTGGTATTCTACGAGGTTATGATGTACGTACATTCCCATCGAAAGAGAATCCTACCCATCAACTTCGCAAAGGTGCGGACTAACACCTCAATCTTTGCAGGTCTTTATGAACATTGTCCTCGACGACGCCGTTGAAGAGAAGGCCGATGGAGGAAAGGATAGATTAGGCATGGTGGTACGTTCATAACGGGCACGCATTCTGGGTTGCGGTGAAGGGTGAAGTCTTGGGAGACTCGCATGCTGATTCATTGGGATAGGTCATTCGAGGCAACTCCGTCGTCATGCTTGAGGTATATCCCCTCCTTCCCATCCGTACTTTTCTTCCCGAATATTCAGCTAACTGGGGATTTTTTTCAGGCTCTCGAGCGCATCGGCGACTAAACAAAAGGCTCAGCTTGCAAATTAAACACCCTTCGCTCGACACAACCATCAAAAGTTTTCGAGATACAGAAAATGAGTTTTATACATGGGTTGTCATTTCTTTTTTCTTACATTAATGGAGTTCATGGATGGCCGGGTCGTTAATTGCGCGTATGTTATTTTATATTGTTCCTGTGTCTGAATTAAAGAAGACAGAGATGGAGGGCTGAGAAGGGGAGAAGGAAGAACGGGGAATAAGAAAGTTGGACTTTGATATTGAGAGACCACATGCGCTGAATAGGGCCTGTTTTTCTATCCAAAAGGTAAGGAAGACAGTGCAACCTTGCAACGCTTCGCCATACGAGAGTTGGTGGTCTCTGAAGGATGAGAGCGTTCAGTGGAGCACGGAAATGATGATATCGAAAAGATACCCTATATGAAGGAAATAGAATAGAATCTGAAAATGTTCTTTCTCCGACTTCAAGGTTTTTAAAACTACTCAAGTTCATACACCGGCTAATGTTTTAATCATATGTATAGCTTTGATTCCGCTTGTCACAGATGCAACTGAATGTCTGCACTACAACAATCTCATCCATGCCATGCGCATTGTAGCTGACGACGGACAAAAAAATGATAGATAATGCTGCTGAAACGCTGCAAAGAAAAAAAGAAGCATGAGCTTGTAAGAATAGATAACTTGATAAATTGATAAGAAGTTAACTCAGTCAAATCTTTATTTTGGAGCACCAAACTTGAGTTTTAGTTTGAATCCACCGGGAGTCGATGGAGTTGTGGCGGGGGATTGCGTGACTGGAGCAGGAGGTGGCATGGCGATGAAGTTGGGGATGCGTAGTTTGGTTACTTTGCGCGGTTGTTCGGGTTGAGGGGTGGAGATAGGAGCTGGTGGAGGAGGAGGAGCAGCGACAGGAGTCGGGTTAGGAGGGATGTTGGCGATGTTTTGATGAATGTCGAGGCTGGATTTGGATTGTTTGAACGTGATGCGAGGACCAGGGGGTAGCATGGACTGCTCTTCGCGCTTGCGTTTTGCGCCTGCAGCTGCAGCGGCTGCCCCTGTGGCATCTTTGGAGGGAGTGAGGGATACGCGGAACCTCTCTGATTTGTAGAATCGCATTAGACCCTGGCGAAAATTAGTATAACGATCGTGAATTTCGAAGAGTTTAGTATACTTACACCGCTAACGCGCTGGCATTTCCAGTACCGAGGGTACTTCAACCTCACGGGAACAGAAATCTTTGCATCATATAGAATCCGGCACAAATCGGCAAAGTTGGATATCTCCAAAGTGCCTATGCATGAAGAATTGCTTGCAGCCCATAGAGCTTCCTTCAACGTGGTGTTTTGTGCCAGCTCCTGTTTGAGTGCCTCCAAAGCCCCAGACATGGTCTGTTTTCTAGCTAGATCCGCTCGACGTACATCAGTCGTAGATTCTTGTTCAATGATCAAGCCCTCGCTTTGTGTAGGCGCATTCGCAGGCTCATCGCTTCCAAAAGCGACAGAAGCCAGCGCCCTACCGAACAGACGATGAAGTTGATGACGGATCCAAGCAGAACTATCTGAAGACATATTGAATATGAACCATTTGAGGAGTTCGGGAGTCTTGAAGATGCCAAGCTCCACCAAACAGTCGAATGCCTCCACTCGGAGCATATCAAATGTTCCGAATCGGGTATATTGCAAAAAGTGAACCAAATCAAGGTCCATGATCTTGGCTTTCGTGAGTTGCAATTGGCAGTGTAAGGCGGTCCTTGAGTAGATATTCTGAAAGGAACTAGACCACTCATCCATGCGTCTGTATCTGTCGATTTCCGTAATGACATCTCGCTCGAGTTTCTCTTCTGCTTGGCGTTCGAGCTCTTTTTCCATGTCAAATTCCATCTCGTTCAAAGGTGGTGCTTCTGCTTGGCGACCCTCCATGGCGTTTACCAAGGAGGTCATGAGAGAAGCAATATAAAAGTTGTCAGAGTACTAAAGTCAGTAATTAGCGGAGATATTACAAAAGGAGAAGTGTTTGGTGACATACCTCGTTATTTGAATTGTCGCTAAATCTGAGCTTGTCGAAGATGAAACGTTTTACCCTCAGCGGCGTCTTTCCATTGTTATCACGAACCCGGGATATTGCTTCGGGTATGACCTTCTGAAGTATGTAAGATGCTTGGTCAGAAAAATCATTGTCACGAGTGACGTGAGTCCCTGGAAGACAGAATAGTTCTTGGAATGCTCGCTCAAGATGGTAAAGACCTAGCCAGTCAAGCTCCTCTTTTGCGTGTTTTACTAGCGCATTAGCAGCTGCGGTGCGAATGCCGTGAAAATAGCGCTTATCCATCAAAGTTCGAACAAATATTGTGGATATCAGCGGATGGGCTTTTTGAATGGCCATGTATTGCATGGACTGCACATATACCGTCAGTACCCAGGACGAAAATCTTGGAAACTTGACTTACCTCCAGTTGCGCAACAACATCTCGATCCTGTTGCAACTGTGACAAGTACATGTAGCCTGGCATGCCCAAGGACATCTTGCATATCCACTCAAAGTCGGCGTCCATTCTGATCCACTCGTAAGACTCTTGACCCATGCGTTCTTCTTCCTCCTTGCTCCAATCCGACAACCTCCATTCCTGCATGTCATCCTCAGTCTGAAGTACATCGCCAAGACAGTAAAGGAGAACGTCATCTTGTGTTTCTGCAGTCGAGTCGCCTCCCGCAGTTTGTGTCACACGCTCTTTTTGTCTTTTATTGCGTTTGAGCCTCTTGTATTTCGTGTTGTATGGCACTTCAAACTTAGTAATAGCCTCTTTGATTTCGACAATGTGTTCGTATGGAGTGCCATCGGCCTCGTGAATACGTATGGTCATGGATCCGGTAAAGACAGGTTGAACTGGCGCTGCGTAAACGCTGCGAATCTCTTCCTTCATATCTCGTAAAAATGATGACTTTGCGAGGTTCCTAGGTGGCTGTGGATCTCCTTGCGACTGTTTAATCATAATCTCCACAACCAATTTCTTCTTGTTAAAACGTTGAGAAGCCGTGAATCGAGGACAACCAGCACCAAAGACCCACTGCTGAAAGAAGACCTCCAATTTGCAATGTCCAAACTTTTCACACAACTTGATAAATCCAGTTGTGCTGACTGCGCCATTTGTCAAGTCTCCCATACGGTTATTGAGAAGGAGACGACTGATGATGCGTGATACAGTCGGCTTTCCGCTGGCCTTGACGAGACGTCGCTCCAAAATGAAGAGTACAAGAGGAGCTTTCAGTGCAACGAACTCCATTTCGGAAGGATCCAGTTTCAAGATAACGCCCATGTCATGAATTGAAGGGCGTTCGAAATCAAGGTCACAGACCTGATCAGACATTTGTTTGATGCGAAACCGATATTCATTGTTCCCGCATAGTTTCTTCATAAATGTATCGGTGATGTAATAGGCCATGCCAACCGTGACCCAGGTATCTGTAACCATCCTTGGAATAAGACTCACGCCGATCCACTGAGAAGCTAGGGCGTAGACGAGACTTCTTGTCGAGTCATAGGTGGGATCGATAATATTCTCTGGAAATAGAAGGCGGTTGCTACATATTGAAAGAGACGCTGTTGATGACGTGTCGCAAGCCGCATCGTCCACGAAACAAAGATTGTAGCCTGAGTAGGGATACGAGCCGTATGTCACCGAAAAGTAGTCAATAGCTTTTGCCATTGGAAAACACGTGTTCTTGACCTCGCTTGCTCTGCCCGGAAGGCAATATGCATCCACTGGAACCGCATTGTCACCGAGCTGGTCATCTTGGTCACTTTCGCGGAACTGTGATAGGTTGACGTGTTCGAAAGGCCCTACGGCGAAACCAATCTGTTGAGCAGAGATATTCGAGATGCTCGAAAAAGAGACACTCTTTTTAGACGAGTCTTTGGGATCCACGATTTCATCAGTTGTATCACCTGAGCAAACAACGGTCATGTCCAAGGTGCTGTCATCATCAGAAAGATTACCCGGCCGATTCTTGTTTGTTGCAAGACTCTTCGATGTTTCCAAACCTTTGCGTTCAAATACCGCATCCAAAGAGCAGGGGCACTTTATGGTGACGTCCCACGGACATCGTACTATTGGATCGTCGACACACGGGAAGAGACAGCTACCAGCACCCGGCCCGGTGGAATTTGTCGTGTAAGCATGCGGATATCGCCTATCACCACTGTCAACCCCAACAAACTGCAGCCCTTCCCGAATGTTGTCTACCGTAAACTCGATATTGACCGTGAGCGCAGTGTATCGGGGTAGGGAAGTTTCGGCTGGTTTCAGACTCGGTCCGTCGGCATCATCTGCGTTTGCAATGGAAGATCGGAGAGCCAGACGATCTTGGGCATCCACGGAAAATGGATCCAGCTCTTCAATCTTCAGAGTTTTCGGTAAAGTAATGACAAGCTCGGGTTCTGTCTGCGGGTTGAGCAAACTTTCGATTCTGTCAGAGAGCCGTTGGTGGTACTGGACGCCGTAGAGATTCAGAGCCGAATGGCTATCCGTGTACTTGAGTGCCGATACTGCTTTGCCATTGACATTCAATCGTTTGATTTGTCCCTGGCGAAAATTGAGCTTGATGACCCGGAACTCTCTGTGGTGCGGATGAATGGTTATTTCGGTCCTTCCCTTCAAACTTTTCGTAGCAAAGTCGACCTCTAATTCCAGTTTTTGATGAGCGACGGTGAAGTCTCGCGATGACCAGGCTGGCGCCGCGCTGGTAGCCGTGGGAGTCTCGACGATGCCTGGCATCTTGGGGAAGCAATTTTTGCTGCTATGGCGCTATGCGCGCAAGCCCGATCAAACCACCTTCATGTCCATGTACAGAGAAAACCCCCACGGTCACCTCCTCCAAGTGACAGAGAACTGATGCTTTGATGAGCTGTAGGCGAGGGTATGCTGAGAGTAAATGTGACGTGTAGTTGAAGGTAGAAACTCGTAGGAGAGTAAAGCGACGTAGTCCGTGACGATGACGACCGGAGGCGGATTAAGGGAGCGCTGAACGGTATATGAACGGGTTGCTGATTAGCGGGGTGGGCCGGTCATATAGCAATTGTCAGTTCAATGGGCGAAGATGAAAAGAATGACTATGGAGCTGGTTTGCTGAATAAGTAGAGGCTATTATTATAGAAGAGAATCATGAATAGGAAGGAGCTTGCCAGAGTTCAGGCTAGACCAACTGGGAAATCGTCCACCATCACAGGCAAGGAAGGCACGGACCATCATCTGACCGCGATTAGGTCTTCCTGCCTGAGAAATCAGGACGAACGACAGCACGTGACGGCAACAGGAAAATCTCCGTTCCGATGCCGAAGTGCCGGGTTGCCGGCGTCCTGAGGCTCCAACTCTTGGCGTCTTGGCAGTCCGTCTTGCAGTGTTTCTGCTTCCTTCCTCTTCCTGCCTAGGCTCATCAAATGGGATCCATCAACCCAGCAAGCACCAGCCAGGCCAGGCACAATGCAATTCTTCCCTCTCAGTCCCTTACCCCTGAGCTCCCCTTTGAGTCCTTTTTTATTGTTTTGCGACTCTGTACATCATCTTCAAGCTATTATTCTTTTAATCCTTATTCTCTGAACCATTGTTGGAGGCTTTATTCCGCCGTACCTCCACCCATTGTATACAGTTTATTTTCCTGCAGACAATCCGAATGCAATGAATTGACCCTGGCCATATCATATTTTTACACACCGCCACTGCAGGCCCTTTTCAATTGTTATCATTTCAGCAAATTCAGCCCATCATGCCTGGGTTATTCAAGATGGCGCAAGGTTCGTCTTTCGCTTCAAAGGTTCCTTATCCAGCTTGACAGACGCGACTGACCATGTCGAGAAAAACAGCCGCGCAGGACTCGCTCTCCGACGAAGCTTTGCTTCCCCTCAAAACCTATAAATATTCTAGCGTGGATAAGTCATATATTTCCAATTACATTCTCAGGCATTATGTACGTCCGCTTCCACCCGTTCCTTGTTCTCGAGGATCAGACGAAACTGACTAGACTGTGTCGAAATTAGTGGAATGCCGCTGTCGAGCTCCTACCGTTATCCATCGCACCTAATATGGTCACCCTGTTAGGGTTCTTCTTCATCATTGCGAATGTTGCGATTGTTACAATTTTTGTTCCAGATCTGGTCGGACCGGGGCCAACCTGGGTATACTATAGCTTCGCGCTTGGAATATGGATGTATTCGACGTTTGACAACATCGATGGAAAACAAGCCCGTCGTACAGGCACATCGAGCGGGTTGGGAGAATTGTTTGATCATGGAATCGACTCGCTTAATTGCACCCTTGCCAGCGTGCTTCACACCGCCGCAATGGGCCTTGGTTCGACACAACTCGGCGCTTTTACGGCTCTGATCCCTTGCTTGCCAATGTTCTTCTCGACATGGGAGACATATCATACACATACATTGTATCTCGGATATTTCAATGGACCTACCGAGGGATTGATTATTGCGATTATAATCATGGTTCTTTCGGGAATCTACGGGCCTCAGATCTGGCAGGGTCAAGTCGCAGATACGTTTGGACACAAGGAAATATTCGGAACCCACTCATTTTTGGACTACTGGGTGCTCATTGTGTTTGGGTCCTTTATGATTGCACATTTGCCGGCATGTGTATACAACGTTGTCCAGGCTCGCCGTCGCCAGGGTCTACCTGTATTGCCGGTTTTCATGGAATGGACATCAATTGTCATTTTTACAGTCTCAGTGATGGGATGGCTGTGGTCCCCATACTCGACTCTCCTAGCCAATAACCATTTGGTCCTCTTTTGCATTGTCATGTCTTTCGTCTTCGGCCGCATGACCACCAAAATCATCTTAGCCCATTTGATCAGACAGCCTTTCCCCTACTGGACGTCAATGCTCGTTCCGTTGATTGGCGGTGCCATCCTCGCGAACTTGCCTTATCTTGGATTCCCTGCTGTCAGCGCCGGATTCGAGCTCTGGTACCTCCGTTTTTACCTCGTCTACGCCTTTGTCATCTACATGCATTGGGCATTTTTGGTGATTAATAGAATCACCACTTTCCTCAACATCAATTGTTTGACAATCAAGAAAGACAAATCTGCCGCAAGGGACCATGTTTACCGCAACTTTGGCGAACCCAGGAACAACGGCGACAAAGCCGGCTTGAAGCATCACTAAAATCGAACGCTACAGAATCGCTGCTTTTCAATCCCGCTGCCTAGAAGGTACGGGTAAAAGCAAACGAGCAGACGATCCCCACCGCGTGCGGGACTTGTTTTTGAACATACAGAATTTGATCTTTGGACTCGACATTATACGATGACACAAAGAATGTAATATAATGATTTTCTCTTCTGGACGAATATCTGGGAATGATCTGGCTGAATTGATATGATGAACAACGTTGATCGGTTATGTCAACATTTGAAAAGAAAAAAAGGACTGCCGCATATATACGACCTGTTATTTGGCGCACTTCTCGGAAGTTTCGTGTCCCGTCCGAGAGATAGGGAGCACGGTTTCATGTTTTATAGATATATCATTATTAATGCCGACTGTATGTATGTATGTGAAATGAGATGTACATATTCTTCTACTATGGTCGTCATGCGGCCTCTCCATTTCTGAGACCAATATAAGAACGGAGCCGATTCGCAGTCTGCTCGCGATGCTGTATAGGCCCCCCAAAAACCGCCTCTGCGACATCAGCAAGATTTGTAGCGCTGAACGGCACATCGTTGCCATTGTAAAGCGTTGCGCTGTGCTGGGCCAGGTCCACAATAACGCCTGATTGAGGATCCCAAGCCCAGTCAAGGAATAGACCGTTGGCTATAGCAGTCCACGTAAACCCCGGGTGTGAATCGGATTTCGCCTCAAGATAGTTCTGCGCGTCGCAGCTTTTGAGGCGTAAACTGGTAGCTCGATGCATAACTCATTCGCAGAATTCATACCGATCTCAGCCGGAATAAGCCATTTCATGTCCGTGGCAACGGAGGCTTCGATCAGAGGGTTCTGGCTTCCTATTGCCAGGGTAGCGACACACGACACAACGACGTCGATACAGGATAAGGAAGGAGTGAGAGATTCGACGGATGTGGAATTGACTTCTTTGATGCTCAGGTTTGGGTGTGGAGTGAGTTTAGATGAATTTCCGCGTTTGGGTGAGAGGACTGTTATGGACAAGTCTGCTTTGAGAAGGGCTTAGAGGATGGATGGACCGAGGTTTCCGGTTGCTCCGGCGAGGATTGTTCGAGGTGCAGGCATTTTCTTGACTCTGTGAATTATGACAAATTTCACAGTATACCTAGACAGTTTGTGTGCCCGTTGTGAGAAATATCATCCTGCTCGAGGGACAGGGGGCCAGAGCCATGTCTTTATACATCTCCTTCTCAAATGCCCGGATCCGAGATCAGTCACCTTTTAGATGTCATAAATTGATTATATAGGCTCATAATCATTTCAGGTGAGCTACTTAGTGTTGACTTTTTGATATCACCTTGATTTGAAAGCTGTGCTAGGACCAATGATGACTCTGAACAATACAAAGATGAAATTATGGATCTGTGGCGTCGGATCCGAAGGCTGGTAATACTTAAGCAGCAAGCGCAAGATATCTTTCAACTAATTAGACCACTTTGATGTGGCTTGGATGGATTGCTGAATGCGATGAGAAGTGGTTAGGGCTTGTGGGTTTAGCCCTAATTTCTAAGCCCTAGTCTTAATGGTCAAAGAAGTTTGGGCAAGACTTCCGGTCATCTCAAATTTTAAGCATAGCAGTATATTTGGAGAGTAATCTAATTAGAGTGTCTCGAGGTCCAAGATATCCCATCCAGAGATAAAGACACCCGGCAATGCCCAAGTGTTTTCACCCTTGATGAGTAGAAAACCCTAACCCACCCTAAGTGGCGATTTTCCCTTTTGTTTCTCTCTGCACAATGAACGACAAATATGCAACAAATAACATGATAACTGCTAAGCGTGTATATTCTTTCAGATATTAGATAGTTGAGATGTACGCATTCTATTGTGGCGGGAAGAGGATTGGTGTATCTAACTATAATTTTAGATTGAAGAGATAAGGGGCCAGAAAAGAGCAGGCATTTTGATAGGCAAGAAGACACAAAAACATGCATGGGTATTCGAGACGACATGAAGAATATTTAGTTAGGTATACAATTGAAATAAAACATAATGAGATCAAGTATCTCATCTTTGACTCCTCTGGCACACTGGAGATAACGGCTGGATATGTCTCAACTCCGTGAAAGTTACTTCACTTCATTTTTAAAGTCCATTGATTAGTAACAGCTGCAAGATGTCGATCCTATTTCGAGGTACAAGGGATAGTCGAAAGATCTGCAGCTTGTGTATTCGAGCCTAGTGAAAAAGATGGATTGTAATCTTTTTCAGAGTGCGTAGAACAACGATCTTTTTTTTATTTAGTTATCAAATACCGAAGGATAAATGCGCTCACAATAAACCCACAAATATAATCGGATTACTAACATCTCAAAGGGAATTAAGCATAGCTTTGCAGAAAAAGCATGTCTCTACTTTAGGGTTTCAACACGACCTGGCCAGCAAGACCGGACAACTCCCCTGCAGCCTGCAGCGCATCATCAATAGATTCAAGGCCAAACTCCTGAGTCTTCTTGATTCCAAGTTTGCTCCCCAATTGCAGTAATCCAGACTCGGCCATTTGAATCAATTGCAGCACATGTTGTCGTGAGTACATGAACCGTCCTTGGATCCGAATACTCTTGATCATGATATCGAAATAAGGAACGCTAATTTCTCCAGAGTGTCCGCCCATGACGACCAGTCTTCCAAAGGGCCGCAGAGCCTTTACAGCCGCGACAAGGAGCGAGCTATCCTTTATTGCAGGTGGCGAAAAGTCAATGTATACGTCCGCTCCTTCTGGGTTCCCAGCGGCCGTCTTGAACGCTTCTGAGTTGCTGGCGGCATCTTTGGTCAGAGCCACTGTTCGTAGACGACCGGTAGATGCATGGGTAGCTTCTAATGCTGCAAGTGCAGTCGTGTTTCGACCTGCTGCTACTACAGTTGCACCCATAGCAAGAGCTACAGCAACGGCAGTGCCTCCAAATTTCCCGGTAGCGGGTGCTACGATCACAACCTCGCCAGGCCTGACGTCGACTTCCGACAATCCGCCAAAGGGGACGAGGCAGGTCGGTATCAGACATAGATCCGATACTGTATATCCAAGCCTATTGAATAGGACATCTTCATTCAGAGGATACAGATTCTCTAGCGGGAATCGGGCGTATTCAGCATATGTTGCATCTCGCCACTCTCCATCCATGAGCTTCTGCGCTGCCGGATAACCGCCTCCATACGTACCATACAAGATCGACACATTTGGATCATCTCGAGCGCGGATTGTAATGTTGCAAAAGACGAGTTGGCCGGGTGTGAGTTTGACGGCGTCAGGACCGACTTCGTACACTCTTCCTATGGCGGAGTTGCCAGGTGTCATGGGAAGTGAGAGGGGGTACGGCAGGGATCCGTCGAGTACCTGAGACATGTAAGGCAAGATATCTGCGGCTAGGATACGGACAACGGCCTGGCCGGCTTTGGCGGTGGGACGAGGTACCCTCTCTAACGTCAGGGGCTTGTCGCGAGAGCGAAGAACAAGAGCTTTGTGAGTTGCCATTGTGATTTCAGTTCAGTGTTTTTGGTTTGAGTGAAGGTCTCTTGTATCGCGTAAAGATAGCGCGGAACGGGAGATATAGAGACGAGCAAGAATCGAGGAATTTCGCTGGCCTTATATACTTCATTTATCTTCATAGAACTATTTCCTGGCATGCCATTTGGCCACTAGAGGAAGCAAATAGGTTTGAAAGACTTTCTGGCAGCAGTAGGCATGTCATAGCGTTCAGTCATTCTCATTGCGACGGAGCAGTTATCTCCGCTAAGTCCAGATACTTACGATAAGCTTCAGTTGGACCGCTTCAGAAAGCCTTAGAGTCTACATATTCATAAGGGTAGACAGAGGAGATAAAAGTTTAGCTCCGCCATTAACAGCTGATATTGATCTAAACAAAATCCATTCTGTCTGTCTGTCTGTCTGTCTGTCAATGATTTAGATTGTGCTGCACCCGTACATACATCCGCATCCACAGATCGGTCTTAGGACTTAGAAAGTACACTCCATACAAAGTCAGAAAATCCCGGGCTCCTTGAAACGAGTGGAATGATGCATGAGCAGTCATTAGAGATGGGTCAATCTCCTTGATCAGCAACATTGAAACATCGCCCGAAGCACCTGACAACTGTTGGATACGTCACGAAGCTTATCAAAATACAACGAACAGCCGTTGCGACCCCCTCTACTGAAAGTACCCATCCATTGCTCGGTTGGTGAAAAATTGGTGATATCAATCAAAGAAGACTAGGATCTTAAGACCAAGGTTAATCGCAGTGAGTGTATTACCGTCGGCATGGTATCTACATAGGCCAAGCCTCCAACAGTAGCCATTCCCAGGACATTACCACCAACAAGATTAGCCATAACCACCGCCAGCGATCGAAGCAATCCGTGAAAAGCCAAGAGCGCATAATCACGACGCAGGCGAGGAAGAATCCCCCGACGCCAACATCAAACTCATGGACCACGGTGGGAAGACCGACATTGAGAAGAAGCACATATGCATTCTGATTCCGGAATGCAATACCAAGAAGCCCAGTCCCGAACATGACCAAGCAGACAGGTGAGTATACGCTTCAGGTTGGGTGACCGAAATCATTCAGCGAAGGTTATCTTTTTCTGGGGCCCTGGGCTGATGCTTGGGACCGGCATCACAGCGCCTAATCCGTTCTGCCAAAGGGCCAATAACGAATGAGCGTATACTTTGTCCGAGATTGGATTGGACATGGCAATCCATAGTTCCGTTCCAGATTGATGGAGCGTATAGTGAGTATGTCGCGAGGGTTATGGCGCTGAAGGAGAGGAGGAAGGGCGGGCTGCCGTGGCGCTGCTCGCTACTGTATCATACCCGTAAGCCATTCTGAAGAGAAAGGGAACGGTCGCTATGAACAGTCGGTTTGTATCGAGGGCGTTTTTGATTCTGCGAAAGTCTCAAGAGAAAGCGCAGCTTGGGAAAGGTAATGGCGTAAGCGAGCCAACATTGAAATATTAAAAGGCGCTCCTGGCCTATGGGTAATTTCTGTTGTAATACGAGACCGTTCTGATTTCCTGAACCTTTCAGAACATAGTAGAGTCAAAAGCTGACTACTAACGGAACGTTCTCATCCCATGGCAAATCTACATCTGTACAGGCGTGGCTGGACAATAACCCCGAAATTGCATCGTCTCGTCTTCGTCAGCATACCCAATCCATTTGTTTCCTCGTGCAAGGCGTATCCAGCTAGATTTCCTACATGCTCGTGCCATACATCTACAACACCGATGCAGGGAATCTAGGGGCCAAGACTGGGTTTGTGTTTGCTGGTCGATCAGAGGAGATTGATGCTGCTTATCAGCAGGGAATTCCGCCGAGGAATTTTCACAAGTGAAATAGTCTATGCATGTAGAAGTCGGAGCATCAAAAAGATGGACATGAGATGAGCTGCAAGTCACCAACAAATAGGCTGAGGTCCTAATCGGATATTCGATTTGTAAACTGTGTAGAAGCTAAAGTTATCTGAAGACAAGTGTACTCCATATGTTCGACCTCTAAGCTTGATAGATAAAAATACCATGGTATAACATCTGTAGGTGGAGGTGAGTATTGATTAATGGCGAATAAACTGGTTTCAATGTCTATCAGTAAGCAGTATGGTGGATGGAGAGGGAGTTGCAACTGTGTGTGTCAAGGCATGCATCCAGATACATGCCACATTCCTCAGGCAGAAATCACGTGCCGGGTTTGTCGCTTTTTCGGAGTTTGCACTGTCTGCTCAACCTTCAAACAATCCAAAACTCTTTGTCAAACGAGACAAACAGCGCATCATTCATCCCCATCGGCCATTTAGTGCTCGTCGCACTAGCTTCCATCCCGGTTCGTGAGCAACGCCGTCTACTTGACGGTCGCGAGTCGGTTTTCGTCTCTGGACGAGCTCGTTGAGCTTGTTCTTGGGGAGAGGGCAATTTGTGTCTTGATTGTTTGATTACGATACGATCGCGACGAGCGATACTGTTGTTGCGAGGTACGGAGGTGTTTGGGCATTGCGAATCGAGCTACTTTTGTACAATTTACGGCCTTGTCCTTTTTTTGCGGTCGCGCTCTTACATTTCATTCGATCAGTTGAGATGGCTTCAAATACGACGTCTCAGCCACAACAGCAACAATCCGACTTCCATACCGCCGCCAACCCGCATATCGACCACATCAACTACACTACAAGCGAGAATCAATTGGCAGGCCTTGTACAAGCGGCTACAGCTGCAGCAGGTCAGGCCGACTCATCTGACTGGGCGACTGCTGCTGCTGCCGCCGCCGCTGCAGGCCATCACCATCTCGAAAATTACTCTGCGGACCTACATTTACCAGACGATGGATTCGATGAGAGCGCATTTGGCACTCTCGGCACCCCTGCCAATACGGGACGACAGAATCGCACCTCGATAGCGAATGGACAGAATGGACAGGGACTGTCGCGGGCGGTTTCGAAAAAGCGTAAGCGTGGGGATGAAGCGCTTGATCCGGCGTTGACGGGAATGGCGGATCAGGGTGAGCATCATCAACAACAGGCGCAACAACAAGTGTTTGATGGGAGTGAATTTGGGGAATTGGCACGGTCGCAGTCGCAGTTGACGGATGCGCGGGCTGCTGGTGTTCATTCAGCGGCTGCTTTATTTCGACAGCCGTCCAGCAATAAAAAGTATACTCGACCGCCAATGTCTCGGCTCTATGCATCGCTCGAACTGTCGCCCGAGAATTTCCTACATTTACAGGCAGCCGCGAAAAATTACATGTTGGATGATGCTCATCCCGATCGACGAGACTGCGTCGGTCAGCGCGGAAAGGGCGATACCGAGTTGGTCAAGTTGCGACTGTGGAATTGCGTGCGCGATTTTCTCGATACGGAGGGATACGGTGAGCGGTTTTTTGGAGAAAATATTGTCAATGAAGGAATGCCCCCAAGACAGTATATCTGGCCGCGCGATCAACACAAAATCATATCGCTTGTTATTCCGCTACTTCGGCGCATGGTTACAAACGAACGGCAGAGACAGTATGCGATTGAGACTCGAAAGGGTGGTGCTGGTACTCAACCTGAAGATCGTAAGCGAAGAAAGACGGAGGAAATTGTGCAGACTGCGGGCTCGACAGAACAAACGCCGACTCAGGAAGCACAGCCCCAGCCCCAGCCCGAACCAACACCTACGGTTGCGCAGCATAATCATCAGCACGATCATCAGCATGCGCAGAGCCATTATGTACCGCCGCCGCCTCCGCTACCGCACCATGACTTTTCTGGTAATGAACAATTGGGCATAAACTTGTCGCCGCTTGTCTTGGACGGGTATCCAACCGATTGGAATGCAGTTTCACAAACCTACAACATGTACAATCAAAACTACCAGCTGGATACGTTATGGGGGGTATCTGGATTGCAGCAGCCGGACTGGTGGGGACTCGTCGCGGCGGTGGACAGTCACTGGAAAGTGATTCACGATGGAAACCCAACACAGTGTGCACCGCAGTGTGAAGCTTACCACCTCAATCAAATCCTGACGTCGAGCGAGATTACTCAGCTCGATTGGCGTATTGGTGGTAGCGCCACTGCCCCGGCTCGGACTGAATTGTAAGTTTCTTCCTAACTGGATACTTAATGGCATACTGATTTTGGCTGAATAGTGCAAACTCTGTTACTCGCGACCTCGATCGAATTATCAAAGAGAGTCTCATCCACAAGCAAGAAAACGCCGGCAGAGAACCCGACCAGCCCCAACCAACAGAGCACGCCCCCTTCTTATCGGCCATGCACCAGCCCGCCTACGGCACAGACTCACACCAGGGCCAGCACCCTCACCCTCACGACACCTCCCCCATCACCCTACGCTTGAACGTGATCCACGACAGCAAACGCGTCGTGCCCCGTCTGGACGTCACAGCCGAACAATGCCCCGATCTCGCCAGCATCCGCAGTCTGATCGCTCACCGCTGGTCGGGCCAATTGCCAGCATCAACATGCGACGAGAACGGCAATGTCGATACATCAAGCTGGAAGATCCAGGTGTGGCTGCCGGAGGGGTTGGTGACGGCGGACAATGATGGGGACTGGACGATAGCGCAATTGTCGGCGGGGACGATTGATTGGATGGATAGCGATTTGAGGGTTGTTGTTGACTTGGGGTCGTCGTGATGTTTGTTGTAATGTGTGTTATTGAGATACCCTTTGCATATTTACTGGTTGCTAGATTTTAATGTGATAGCCGACCCGGCATATAGTAATTCCGCCCGACCTCGCTCCAACAAGGCCATGTACATTGCCTCGGTATACTCACACAACCCTACTGTAAATACATACAATCAACCGACCATCAACTATCCACGTTCCCTCAGTCTCCTCCGTATAAAGGAATTGAAGGAATCCATTGTCCGAAATCTGGGGAAGTGGACTCCCACCCCCCAAAGCAAGGCCTCACATTCGCCTGTCGGAAACCGCTTTCCGTACCTCGTTGCCTCAAAGATGCGCGATTGGCCAGCCTGCGCAAGGGGGCTGGTTTAATTTTATGCTTATTTTGATGTGACATGTGGCCTTGTCTGTTGTACCCCGTGGGGTCGAAGGGTTGGTTTGATAGCCGATGTTCGATGTCTCGAGTCTCGAGTCTCGTGAGAGGGTAATGCAATGCGAAGAAGATAGTGAGAGAAGAGTATGTTGGCGCTAGCTGTTTAGGGATGGGCTAGATAAGCGAGTTTCCTCCCCTCCCCTCTTTGGCAGGCTGGGCAAGATACGTAACGTACGCATTTGCAGGATGAGCATTGACAGTGGGACGTACATTAGTTGAGGTATCTACGTACTACCGGCTCAAACTCGTATTTGAAGGCTCATCGGCAATTGACTCGTCTGGTGCTTTCCATGTATTTCTACCATCGTGATCGGCGTGCGTTTTCCGTCGTGGCCCCGCATACAGCCCTTCTATCCATTGACATGGATGGAATCACTATTCTCGTGGTTTGCTTTACAAGAAAGGCATCAGAATAGACGCCGGGAAATTAATTGAATCTTTTCCTGCTAGAATCATTGGTCTAACAGGCCGATGATGAAATAGTCGAGATAAAAAGAGACAAAATATCGGCACAGCTCCGTCCCCACTCGCCCGCATTTATAGACCAGCACTTCCTCCCGTCCCCGACTTTTCTTTTTCCTTCTCCATCAATCATCCTGTCTTTGCGCCAAGTTCGTCTCTGCACGAGACTCAGGAAGACGCACCATGGCGACCAACCAAGACAAGGTCGTAGTCGAGCACTTCAACAAACCCACCCCTCACTCCGAAGTCGCCAACGATGAGAACCTCGAAAAACCCAGCACCGTCGACCAGTTGATCGCGGACGCCAGAGCCGCCACCGAGAAAGAGCACAACATGACTTTGTTGCAAGGCATAAGGCTATACCCCAAAGCTGTGTTTTGGAGTGTGATAATCTCGTCGTGTATTGTCATGGAAGGGTATGACATTAGTCTTGTGGGGAATTTGTATGGGTTTCCGGCTTTTAATCAAAAGTATGGAGAGTTGGGGAGTGATGGGACGTATCAGATTCCTGCTAGAGTAAGCTTTTCTTCAATTTCGAGTCATGAATTGGAAGGGTTGCTAATGATGAGAGTGGCAATCTGGTTTGAGTAACGGCGCAGCTGTGGGTGAGATTATCGGATTGTTCATCAATGGCTATGTCTCGGAGCGATTCGGTTATAGATACACCGTCATGTCCTGCCTGGTCATGCTTGCAGCGTTCACTGCGATTTTCTTCACGGCACAAAACGTGCAGACTTTGCTCGCCGCTGAGATTCTCTGCGGTATCCCTTGGGGTGTCTTCCAGACTTTGACCGTCACATACGCATCAGAAGTCTGCCCCGTCTCGCTCCGTAGCTATTTGACATGCTACGTCAACGTATGCTGGGGAATCGGCCAGGTCATTGGCGTAGGCGTCATCAAGGCCATGTTGAACCGCGGCGATCACGATCAATGGGCCTACCGTATCCCTTATGCTTTGCAATGGATGTGGCCTTTACCTCTGTTCATCGGCGTGTGGTTCGCGCCTGAATCACCCTGGTGGCTCGTCCGAAAGGGGCGCGTCGAAGACGCCAAAAAGTCGCTTTTGCGCTTGACAAGTCTCAACAGAGAAACCGACTTTGACGCAAACGAGACTATCGCTATGATGGTGCACACCACCGCACTAGAGCAGAAGATTACCTCCGGCGCGAGTTACTGGGATTGTTTCAAGGGCACCGACCGTCGTCGCACGGAGATTGTGTGCATGGTCTGGGCAATTCAGAATCTGAGCGGTAACTCGTTCTCGAATTATTCGACTTATTTCTTGGAGCAGGCGGGTCTGAGTTCGTCGGATTCGTATTCCTTTGCGTTGGGGCAGTATGGGATTAACATTGTTGGCGTGTTTGGTGCGTGGGGTTTGATGGCTATGGGCGTTGGTCGTCGATCGCTGTATCTTTTTGGATTGTGTGGATTGTTTTCGATGTTGTTCGTTATGGGATTTTTGGGTCTTGTCCCCGAGTCCCATCGCACCCAAGGAGCACTGGCCACAGGCTCAATGATGATCATCTGGGCCCTCTTCTACCAAATCTCCGTCGGCACCGTCTGTTACTCGCTTGTCGCCGAATTATCGACTCGCCGCCTACAGATTAAGTCTGTCGTCCTAGCCCGCAACCTGTACAACGTCGTCGGCATCATAACCGGCGTCTTGACCCCTTACATGCTTAACCCCACAGCCTGGAACTGGAGTAACTACGCCGGCTTCTTCTGGGCTGGGTTGTGTTTTCTGTGTATTGTGTACACTTATTTCCGTGTTCCGGAGCCCAGTGGTCGCACATTCGCGGAGTTGGATGCGTTGTTTGAGAAGGGGGTTAGTGCGAGAAAGTTTGCGACGACTGAGATCAATGTGTTTGAGGAGGAGCTTGATAAGGAGGTGGTGGATACGTATAAGGAGGTTTATCAGAATCGCTATTAACCTAGCTAGGTACGGTACAAGTGGTGTTGCGGTCTTGTACATAATGGGCGCTGGTGGGGTTGGAGTTATATGACGAGTGATGAGCCATGTATGTTGGATATGCAGATATGCACTTAATAATAGAAAACTAATATTACGTTTATTTACTGTACATATGTGATTCCCTCCTAAGTTGATAATCTGATGATATTCGGATTGCGTTGATGCCCCGCAGGCCACGCGGCCCGCTCAGAAATTGTATGTAGATTGATAAGATCTGATCTGATCTGCAGCTTTCCTCCCTGTTCGTACGACTCTTCTCTCATTTCATTCTCATTCTCTTCCCATCACCTCCCTCAACTAGAAATCTATCCAGAGCACACAAGAGCAATGCACATCTCCGCAGCTCTCATCCCGACCCTCGCACTCCTCACCTCCTCATCCCCAACACCACCCTCCCCATCCCCAAATCAACTACCTAGAGGACAAATCCGCAATGCAAACCACATCTTCAACACCCTCCACTCCTCAATGCGTCAATGGGGTTCCGCCTGGAACCACAACGGCATGTCCTTCTTTTTGGCGAGTGTGCCCGCAGGAACGCAGTTTTATCATGGGACCAGATCGGCAGAAAGAGTAAATGGGACCGAGTGGTTGGCGTTTGAGCCGGAGCATGCGCTCAATTTTGCGAGGGCTGGACCGCGACATCCCGGGGGTCCTGATGGACCTCCATATGGACCGCCGGGTGCTGTTCCATGGGGTTTACCTGGGGATGGTCGTCTTCCTTTTGATATACCGCCACCACCACCACGTCAATCCTTCTTCACAGATGGCAGTAACGAAGAAGATAAATACGGATACCTACACACCTACATCGCCGCCAAAGATCTCCGACTCTTATACATCGACGGCCTCTCAGCCGGAAAAACGGATATGGGCACACTAGACTCTGGCGACAGAATCTTTCTCCGGGACAGCCTCAACACCTCCTTCACCGACAAAGACCCCGGTAAAGGCAAAAGGCCGGACGGCCCCCCAGGCGAAATGCAACGCGCCCTCCGCGGCTGCCAAATCGCTCAAAACGAGTGGAACGATCGCATCGACGGCATTTTACGGGCTGAAGCTGGGTTTGAAATTATCATGTGCGATTTTGAGCGTGATTTGGAGCTTGGGAGGATTAGTGCTGTGCTTCGCGAGGAGGAGGGGCCTATCGATAGACCTGGTGATAGACCTGGTGGTGGTGGATTCGGTATGAATTCCTATTTCTATCGGTCAATTGCGTCGAGGTTTGATGGAATTGGTGGAGACAGAGTCAAGGTTAATTATGACAATTTCGTGACGGGTTATACGTATAAAGAGCTTGATCTGTTTGCGCAGAGTAGTGGAGAGAACGGGATGCCGAGGTTGAATCACTTCGAGTCCGAGGAACTCGAGCCTATCCGTGCAGATCTGACGAAACTGGTTATGGAGCACGATGCTACCGCAACAGCAAAGTCGTCGTTTGATTGGCAGGGTGTCGTGGATATGATTGTACTCAAGTACTCGAATCTACTTGCCTATCTCGCCTCGGAAGAAGTAGATTCGTTGCAAGGGCTGCAGTCAAATGTGACGAGTGTCTTTTTGGCGTTTATTGATGATCGAGAGCGGGACGCAGACATGGAATCGGCACGGTGCGCGGGTCAGTTTATTCCTTCGTCTGCTAATTCGTCGAGTCTGGCGGGACAGGTTGTGTACGATGTCTCGTATACGATTTGCTCTACTCTCCGCGCTGTACTCGACGACACGGACTTTGCTTCTGCCAAAGCCCGTATCTTGGGGCTGGTGGAGTATTTGGCCTGGACGACGTGGAAGGAATGCAAGACCAAATGCGGGTACAATGAGACATGCTACATCCCCATCTGGCCATTTGGCACGGTTGAGGATAGAGAGAATCCGCAGTGTAAGAGTCAGAATGAAGGGAGACGCAATGGGGAAGGGTATTGGAAAGGTGGGTTTGGCGGTGGGAAGCCCAGGGCTGAGGCTGAGCATGGGGAGTTGTAATTTCGTATTTACCTAGGTATCCATATGAGACTTTTTGCGGGATGGATTGGATTGGGTTGAATAGTGGTGGCGTTCTGAGTTTGTGACTACGTTGATAAGTTGATAGCTAGGTAGATCCATATGTATAGGTAACAGATTTGCGTCGCGCAAGAAGTGAAACGTTGCAACCCCAACTCACATGCAGGCGAGAGATATAATCTCTAATACATATGTAGTTGATCCGACATCCTTTCAGACTGGGATCTTCTCCGCACGGTACATACACTAATCAAGGCTGTTTGTATTGAGTCTGTCTTGGACGAGAAGTGCGGCAGGACGAAACGTAACCCTACCTAGGAAATTGCAGAGAATACACATGTGCAGCGTCGTTTATAGAGAATTATCCAGCATCTAGATATGTATAGCATGACAAGCTTGAAAAGAAAGGGTACAACTTTTGACACGATACCTACAGTTCACAGTTCCACAACAGGACCAGTATAGACATGGCGCGCACGGAAAACGAAGTATATCGCAGTCAGAAACATAGTAGCACCCACTCCCAGAACAGCCCAATTCATCTCCTCCACCGTCGGATTCATACGACTTGGCCAGAAACTGAAAAACACCACAATAATAATGTATACCACAGCGAGGGCGTTGACCACAATCCCCAGTACGCCGGGACAATGGAACGGTCCCCATACTAGCTTTGCGCCGGGGACATTGACGAGTTCGTCTTCAGATGAATCGCTGGATTGGTAGATGTAGCCTTGCACTCGACGGATAAGGAGTAAAGTGGCGACGACGAGGTACGAAAGGTAGATGCCGGACACGGCCAGCGACACGACGTCGTACATGGCAAGGGTGGAACCGATGTTGATCAGGCCCAGGAGCGTGGAAATGGTCACTGAAAGGAGGATGGCGTTGGTTGGTAAATGTCTTGTAGTTGAGACCTGTTGAATATAGGTATGTTGGTCAGCTTTTCATTCCCTTAGGGCAAAGAATGGCAAAAAATGAATCTCACCTGCTTCCACAACCTCCATCCCGGGACCCCCCTATCTCGCGAAAAAGACCAAAGCTGTCTCGATGCAGCGGCCAAAAGACCCATGACGGCACAGCCGTAGAAAATGATCACAATCGAACACATGGCTATTGTGCCAGACAGAGAGTTCGTCGCTTCCATGAATATGCCCATAAAGTTGTAGCCTGTGATCTCGCCCAATTTTCCGCCAAGGTCGGGCCCAGCGCAGAACAGCATGGCAACTATCATGCCAAAGCCGAGGCAGCCGTTGATTGCGACGCTGAGCATTAGGGCCCTGGGGATCACTCTTTCGGGTTTTGCGATTTCTTCGGCCATCTGATTGGATTGTTAAAAGAATGATTTTTGTAAAGGAAACAAGGAGGAAAAAGGAGCAACCTACATGCACAACACCATCTCCACCAGCAAACCCAAAAGCACTACCTGTCATACCCACAAACCACGATAACGTCTGCGTAGAAAACCCTCCCCCATTTTGAAAAGTCGTAAACACCTCCTTCGCCGTGTTCGGTTCGGCCATGTACACGAGGGTAATCATGATAGCGAAAAACCCGAGGATATGAAGCAACAAAACGACCACCTCAATACGGGGCAGAAGTTTGCCGCCAATCAAGTTGACAGTCAACGACAGACTCAAAGTAGCCCAGATAATCAATGTGCCTTGCCATGGTAGAGCGTGGTAGGAGAGTTGGTGTCCGAGGATGGCTAATGATTGGATCATCTGGCCTGTCATGAAGGAGGATGCAGCCAAAGCTGCCTGCCAGCCAATTACGGCAAGCCATCCTACAAGGTTTCTCAGTCCAAATTTTCGTCTGTGTGTGTATGTTTTACACCTTACCCGTTACAAAACTCAGAACCTTCTGATGTTTGACTGGGGCAAGCATGGCTGCCCAGTGGTATTGGCCTCCGGAGGTCGGTGCCCTATATTGGATTGATTAGATGTGTTTGATCTACCGTTAGATAGATAAAGAAGAAAAGATGACCTTACATTGAGGCCAATTCCGCGAAGACGATGAACATCAAGATGGTGCCAACCCAGGCGAAAATAAACGAGTAAATGGCACCGCCGGAGCCGCCACTGTTGTTTGTCAGGGAAGGATTGCGAGAGAGAGATACGTATAGAGAGGATTACTTTGTAAGAGGTTCTGTAAATGTGCTGGACAATTGATCAGTGAATTAGTGAATTGAGTTGCTGGAGACCGTAGCAAGATATCTCTTACCCAAGAACTCCTTCCCAAGTTCCTAGCATAGTGCAACTAAAACCGAGAATGGAGAGAACATTGAAGTTTCTCTAATTGTAGATGACAGTGCATTAGTAGAGTGTAAACAGTGTAAACTACCTAGGTACGTGGTGATTGGTTTACGCACCTTCAAGACAGGCTTTTTGCCCATCCGCTGCAGATTCGCATCGTCACGATCGTAGTCAGAGGTTGGAGCCACCACCCCATCTTGACTGGAAATAGGCGTCTTGCTCTTCAATTCGTAAGCCATTGTCGTGTTTGAGTCAGCGAAGAAGGACGCAGATCTTGGAAAAAAAAATTTCAACGGACTGCGAGCTGAAGAAGAGAAGGAAAGACAGGGAAAGAAGGATTGATTAGATGCAGGATGGACACTACTTACGCAGGTTCCAAGGTTGTAAATGTACCCAAGACACTTGCAGGGGGGACAGAATGTGAGGCATATTGTGTGACTTGGCCACGGAGTTTTGGGAGAGGCATTTGCGTGAGTATATTAGCGTTACATGCACTAATTATGCTTCAGCTATATACGAGTCCACATGCAATAAGCAGTGGTACATTGCAACACAGAGTCCAGAGCATTCATGACGGGGATTATGGGCGTACGTGTTAATCGAGATGTACCTAGGGATCACTACGTAAATCAACATACCAGGTTTATATTTCCGTCCTCCCGTAGCTAACTTTTTTAGCGTATTTAGTT
The DNA here is from genome assembly GCA_038993655.1 of Talaromyces verruculosus. Lineage (NCBI taxonomy): Eukaryota > Fungi > Ascomycota > Eurotiomycetes > Eurotiales > Trichocomaceae > Talaromyces > Talaromyces verruculosus. The sequence continues at coordinate 166,429 of JBBVQN010000057.1, forward strand.
AATTTACTTAACTTCCTAGCACAAAGCTTAGCGTGTACCGTAAGGGCTATACCGGGTTGTTATGTTAATTACAATACTTTACATACCTAGGTAGCAATTCAAACCATTTGCCATTTTGTTCTTTTTCCCACCACAGCAATACAGAAAGAAAGGCATAAAGAAAAAAGAAAATGGGCTCAACATCTACCACCACTCTCGTCCTCGAGGAAGCGACCATCGAAGACTTCCCCGCCATCCGCGACATCTGGTTCGCAGCCTTCACACAACCTGTGATTGGAGAGCTATTCCCCGACTCTCCGGGCATGCGCGAATGGGTGCTCAACGATTGGCACCTGAACGATTTCAAGACGAGGCCGTTCCAGAAGTACCTGCGCGTGGTTGACACCGCCTCCAAGGACGAACAAGGCCGCCCACGACTCGTTGCTTTTGGCAAATGGGACCTGGCCATGCCAGAAGAACGTGGCCGTCGCTTTCCGCAATGGCATCCCAGTTCACCGTATGAGCGCTGCGAGGGATTGATTGATGCCCTTGAGAAGGAGAGGAGGCGTGTCATGGGTGATGAGAAACATTACTGTAAGGAATGACCCGGTCATTTGACAAAAGACAAAACGGAATAGTCCAACATTGACATGAAACAAAAAAGACCTAGATACCGTCGGCACCCACCCCGATTATCAACGTCGTGGTGCTGGCTCGATGCTGGTTCAATGGGGTTGCGATCTCGCAGATCGAGATGGCGTTTCTGCATACGTGGATGCCAGCAAGGAGGGTGCTCCGCTGTACCAGAAGCATGGCTTTGTAGATTACAGCTTACCGGGCTCTGATGTTGCGTCGATGGCTCGTCGGAAGAAGACTGCATGATCTTTCTTTCGCCTATATGTTCTATTCCTATTCGGCATATACATTTACCATTAGATCAATTGAATTCGCATCACCATTTGATTGCAGCGCAATGTAAAAGACATATCTATATACATCTACATAAGAGTACCTAGCTGCTGCTTCGGTCGCTTGAGCCCTGCATGGCACTGTGCGACAATTCATCTTCCTCCTCCCTAATTATGCGTGCGGCGCTCGATTGGCTTTGAACATCCCACTCCTGCGTGACGAGGATCTGGTCTCCGCGCACCATAGGAGCAAAGGCTCTGCTGCGGTTCTTGCCCTTCCGGTCCTGCGAACTCGTCTGGATTTGCGATTGCACGGTCACATTGTACGACCACGAAGACTTGTCTTGCGCATTATTGAGCCGGAGCCCGTTGGATTGCATCCAGGAGAGGAAAGGCATCAGCTGAGGCCAGGATGCCGTCACAATACTGACGCATTGGATGACCACGCTGATAATGGTGAGATCGTACATGCGGTACGTCTGGTCGTTCGTATACGTGGATTGCCGAAGGAGTATGAGCTCGACCATTACTGCGATTACCATACTATACATATAGGACCTCATAAATTTCAGTTTGAACTCGGTTGGACAATCGACTTACAAAATCCTAGGTGCAAAGATACCGAAAAACGTCAGACGGCGCGAAATCGACGTTTGAATGTTGATAATGAGCACCATGATCTGGGCAATGATGAGAAGATCGGTAGCGATGTTCGAGGCTGCAACAAAATAGCGCCATGCTAACTGTACAGGTATTAATGAGTATTGTCTGGTGCGGCCAGGCTTTGAAGGGAGACAGATTAAAGCAAGCAGACGCACCAGGTTGAAGCATCGGCCATTCCAAATATCCCACGTGTGTGGCACGGAGCATTGGAACGCAGTGCCGAAGATGACCACAGTTGCCCAGGCCAGGAGAATGGCCTTGACCGCTCGAGCAATCCATTTATCTCTTATTGATGGCGTTACACTTTGGACGAACAGGACCAGGGATAGTTTTGAGAGCAGGAGGCTCATGATATAGAAAAAGGAAGCTGCAAAGAGTTTCTGACGGGATTATTTAGTTTTGCAGAGGGAGGGAAAGAGAGAGCGCGAGAGAGAGAACCTTCATTATTTGGTCCAAGTCACCATCGGAGATATCGATCTGGTGATCTCCATACCCAGAATCCACGGCCAGAGCTATGCAGATATCCTGGAGGATGGCAAATAAAAGCGATGCGATGATGGCGAGATCATCATGGGTGAGCCTCCTGAATAATCCGTATTTGGTTCCCAGTCGCGCCGAAACAGACAGGATGACCGAGACCAGAAGCACCAAAGTGGTTACCGCAACGGCAGGTTTGTTGGTCTCGTAGTTGAAGCGCGACCCCATGGAGGCTTGCTTGATTCGAAGATATTCTAGATGCAAGATGCACGTGTGCGGAGGTTGAAGACATCTACATTTACGAAATCGATTCTCTTTCTGTATCTGTGTACGAAGGAGATATTCGTATGCATTGTGACAAAACTAGCCAGCATTTTCCTATCTTTGATCATCCAGGGGTCTGGTTGCCGACTGCCACAACAAAGTAGCCCTGCTCCCGTAATCGCGTTGGTCCAACAAATTGGGGAGGAAATCGTTGGATATCAGGCGGTTTCTTTTCAATACTCAGCGATTACACAGGATTTCCGTATCTGCCATGAAATCCGGCGGTATTGTCAACTAATAAATTACTTGACAGGGATGCCAACCTATCGGAAAACAGATTCGTGTTGTAAGCAACAACGGGCTGATTTTCTCATCGATCCTGGCCCTAGAACGCATTCTAGGTGATCCACACAAAGTGTAGGCTATCTGGGATTGGAGCCTTTATTCCGTTTGAACTGCGCCGTATGTACTAACATTTACTACATAGTACGTTCTCCGACGTGTACTACATAGTACATGCAGACGGTACAGACAGAGACACAAATCACAGTATGATTTTTATCTACCCTAGCACAGGACCTCGGTCTAGAAAAAGAAAAGAGAAGAACTCGTACGACACGCCTGTCCTTATCGGCCAGTTAGTGTGCATGCCAATGTACCCTAGATCCTTAATCATAGCAATTTCATTTTTGTATGTGATGTGGTTTAGGTCATTCAGATATACTCATTACATACTACGGTATATAGTATGGCCTCAGAAAAAAAAAGAAAATAGAACAACGAGAAATCATTGTCTCAGAGGGTCTTCTTAGCGCACTGCTAAGCAAATGGTCATGGAGTCTTAGCTCTTCGTAGTATTCCTGCGCCGCAAGAATCCTTGCTAGGGTCTTCTTCCTCTTGACCAGCATTACATTCCAAGGTTGAGATAGGCAAGGATGTTCCAGCTCAGAGCTCTCGGAGACTCGTTTAGCTTGATGAAGGGGGTTTGTGGTTTTGGATATAATGGTATGCATGCATTGCATTATATACAGATGCAAGGATGATATTTGTATAAATTTAATTACTTACACAGTACCCGTTCCAACCCGCACCTCGCCCATCCTGGTCTTGGTGCTCCCGGGCCATAACGACATTTTGGCCAAAACGACACATACAATTTACGTTTTTTCGACTCAACAACCAACCCTGTATATCTCTATAGATTCTCTCAAAAAAAGATGTTTATATCCGTTAGGCTTGATATTATAACATATTAAATTTTTAATTAGTTTCAGAGAGTCAGTCTGGTATTATTTAAGATTATAATCGCATAAACTTTACGCCATACAAATTATTTGTATGGAAGAGTTTATAAGTAGAAATTCAACATCTAAACGATATTTTTTTGATCTAAATTTTTAATACGTTATAGATTCGATCTATCTCTATATTATTCTTGAACGTATAAATAAGAATTTACGTCATAGTGGTGGATTTAAGTAACATACATAATTTTAGGGTTGTTTGATTTTGTATGGGGAAAAAGATGTCGTTTTGGCAAAATGTCGTTATGGCCCGTGAGCACCAAGACCAGGATGGGCGAGGTGCGGGTTGGAACAGGTACTCCGTATGTTGCTAGAGTAATCCGACTAAAGAATTTGGAGGGTTTTTTTTTTTTTTTTGTTTGAAAATATTTCAGGAGGCTTCCAAACTCTGGCTTGAAATTGTCGGATACCTTGTCTCTGAATACTTTTATGTCTATAGATAATGACAAAGGGTGTAATTCAGCTTCCTCCATCACTCAGTGGGCTCTGGGCAGATCATCTTGATTTGCATTCTTAAGCGTTGTAATATTTATAATGATGATTCCATGGCCTTGGGTTGTAAGTTTCACTCTTTCCTTTAACAACCTCGGTGGCTAGTATGACTCTCCCATCTCTAGTATAATTCAGATTGCGATGGATTGGGTATACCCTAACTCACACTGATCATTCTGATCATTGAATCTGCATCTATACCTGCCAAATCCATCATAATAATCTGGATACCACCCTAATTTCATGATTTTCCCTCATACCATCCACATTTGGTGTGCACATCATCACCCCGTACATTGAAGACATTGTCTTGGTGGATCTTCTCATCAAAGAGTCCATCAACATCTTCAAGGACCAGATAACAACATCCCACGCCGCATTGATTGCATAATATCTCCAATAGCAATAGGCGTAGTGTAGTGATTCACACACCCACACACCATTTGACCGACTGCAAGACGTATATAATTTAGATTCTCCACCGGGTAAACGAATGTCAATGAAGCTGTATGTGGCAAGGAACAAGAAAATAATAGCAGCCATGCCTTTGCCAGCAGCCGCGTTAGATCCGTCTCCATAGAGTGCAGAGAGTATGGCCATCAGGACTAACATGAGGGTCATGACCATGCTAGGACCGAGAACCATGCCCTTCGACCAACGTGTTCCATAGTAAAGGATCCGCCAAAGACACGACGAGCGCGCACAAATGTTTTCTCTAGGTAGGGTTTTTGTGCTATATTGAAGTCCTTCTGAGATATACTACATTTTCCGTTCCTTGAATCAGCTTAGAAGCCTGTCAGACACAAATCGCGGCAGGAGAGGTTTAAGTATATTAGATGCATGTCATAGAACCGGTCATCAATTTTGTGTCTTTCGTATGCTTCACTATGCTTCGCATGCTTCTGGCGGTTTCCAGATAGGGAACTTGTTCTGACTGTGACAGCAAGTAATATGCTCACCAAATCCACCTGCGCACTATCACAGGATATAGATTGGCCAAAAAAAGGGAAAAAAAAGATACCAAGCATTTGTAGTCAAAATTCTTCATCCACCAAACGAGCTAATCAATATCACCTTATTTGTGCGTGGCCATGTGGCTGGGCCTATCGATGCCTCAGTAACCCTCGAAGCGTTCCTCGTCGAATATAAATACCCCTTCCCTTCCCCTCTCTATTCTCTCTCCTCTTCTTTCCGCTCATCACCATTGCTGTCTCTATCGACTCACATGGACTTTCGACAAGCTCTACAACACCGCTTTCTACAACCACAACCACAACCACAACCAACAACCAACGTCGTCATCGCCAACATGTCGGCCTGAACTCAACACGCCCCCGGCTCAGCTGGCAACTCTGGAGGGAGCAATCCCAATAGAGGACGCGGTGGTGGTAGTGGTGGTGCAAGGAAGCCACCTAGGCGTTTTCTGTGCGATCTCTGCAAGCGCTGGCACGCCAACGGTTCTTGCCCTGTGCGATAGTTTCCTCCACTCCGTTCGGAAATTCTCATTCCCGGCGGATGGAGAGACGTGCTGCGGAGAGACAGCAGCAACAACAACAGCAGCAACACCCTGCTCTCGTGATCCGGGAGCCCCTCAAACACCAACGTGAGGAATCACCAGAAGACGTCAATCCTCCCAAACGCCATCACCAGGGCTAGGTGCGCTGCTGATACCCATTGAGGAATGGCGAACCTGTTGAAAAACGGCGAACCTGTTGAGAAACAGTGATCTTCGATTGAAAAAGGCGACCTGCTGAAAAGTGGTGACCCTGTTGAGATACAGCCCAGGTCCTAGGACCTGTGGCCTCCAGCGATTTGAAGCTCATACCTCATCGTCGTGCTGAGTCTAGTAGCCATTCCAAATGGAATGATGAAGCTAAGCTGAGCTCTTTGTAGATAGTCGTGTTGGTAGTAAATTGTGGGAATGTTTTAATCTGCGATGCGTTCACTTTGTAGTGTGCTCTTGTATAAGTTCTTATGCCATCTCGTAGTTTCATAGATATAGCTTTTCGAGAGCCATCCAGTAATAAATATTTGCCAATTGTCAAGTAATCTAAATTGTCTGAAGAAGGATCGAGCACGTTACGTGCATGCAGACATGCAGTATGCAGTTCTGGCAATGCCCACGTTTAGACCATCATTGGACAACTCATTCCACACTAAGAACCACAACGCGGTTATTGAACGCCATCCATTCGACGATAATTGCCCATTTGCATGCATTTGATAGCAATAGCCTGAGTCAATTTGTGAGCAAACTATCCTGTTTATTGGATAGCGAGAGGCCTAGACTGGGTGGGGTATGCAGAATGGTTGAGGCTTTGATGCTTGCTAGTCGAGCTTATCTACTGGTGTCGTCCTTTGGATGGTGAGGAGGTGTTGTTTTGATGCTGTCCTTCAAGATCGTTGATAAACGGCCTTGGGACGTCGGTTCTGCGTCGTCAGTTCTAATTTTCTATAATTCCAGGGTGTGTGGTTCGCTGGCAGTTCGATCCCGAATAATTTGTCCATCGGAATATCAAGAAGGATCATACCAGGATCTCTCCTCAAAGATACAAGGGAAAAATGTCACAAAATAAACAGAAACCTCGAGTCAAAAAAGAACATCCAACCCATCTGTCGACGATAATAACATCTCTCCTCTCCGCATTCGAGTCTACTCGACACCTCTACCAGCGCATCAAGAATGATACACATTCAAGTGCGAAGAAATTGAACAAACGAAGTCCTTTGACGGGCCCTGCGGTGGCTACGCCACAAACTCACGAAGAGAAGAAATTGCAACTCCATCTCGCGCGTGCGCCGAGACAGATAGCGAAGATCTTCAAGACGAATTCAGAAAGATTGGGAGAGGGGTATAGACGCGGTGACGGTTCGTATCTTCTCCCCTTGTCGATTTAAGCAAGGACTGACAATTAACGAAATATAAAGAACGAGCAAAAACATCCCTAAACCACATCCTCCTCGTCGTCAACACGGGCCTCACTAGAATCATTTCGACTCTTCTGAGAAGGAAAACTGGCGTTGATAATGATGATATGATTCGTGAATTGATGAGTTTATCGGAGCGATCGGCGAGGGAGTCTGTGACGGAGCTCGAAGGGTTTAGGATGAGGTTGGAGAGTATGAGTTCGTTGGCGTTGAGTGCTGGGGGACGATATTCGTCGGTGGGGCAAGGTGGTGCGGTTGTGAGAGGACGGCGAAGATACGATCCTAAAGTTCAGCCGGGAAGTGTGGGAGAGCAGGTGGATGGACGGAAAGGGAGTTCAACGAGACAGATTGGGAGCGCGAGAACGACGGAACAAGGGCAGAATGTAAATAAGAAGAAGAGTATTGCCCCGGATGCATCTACAGTCATGAGGACGAAACGGGCGGCGAATTCGAAAAGAACTAAACAATTGCAAGATATTCATCCGGTATGGGTTCGCTCAAAGAACTCATCTACCACCAGCATTCATCTAAGACGGATGAATGTTCGCTTAAGACCTGCAGGAGATGACAATCAATCCAGGGCAAGATCACAGCCTCCTCATGCCGCCACAGCAGTCGCTACTGAGCCTGCAGATTTAGAGCTGCCAACAACCATACCTGTACGACTTCGTTCCCCTGAATTCCAGACACAAGTCTCTCGCACCAGCAGAGCAGAAACGCTACTCGACAGAAGAGTATCAATGTTATCACATAGCTCCGGAAGCACAAAACTAGGAGAGATTCCTCAACACAAGTGGATTAATCAGTGGAATCCGCCTATTGAAGTTGATGAAGAGAGCGGGGAAGACGATGGGCATGAGGGTGGTGATAATGAGGATAGTGGCCGGACAGGGATACGGTTTTGGAGGAGGTTTGGGCGGAATAGGACGTGAATTTAGTCTTCAGGGTATGAAGAGTCCGTCATTGACAGATTTAATTCTTATTTTTTTGATACGTTCTTCAGCACCCGCTACGTAACTTCAACTCCAGATGCACGGGACTCTTGTCAGCGCAACAAAATGATACATTCAATTTCATGCTATACTATACTCAGACGGTATACCCGACAACACCTCACTGAAAGCATCAAACCGAGCAGCAACCATCTCCCTAAAACCAAAAGGCTCTGACTGCCGAATCAACAGATCTTTTCCATCCATACATGCGTGGAAGTATCTAGCATGCAGAGGCCCGACACACAATATCAACAAGACCGTAAAATTCCCCTTATACGGATATTCAAGCTCGTATTTCTTAATCTCACGAGTAAGACCAACTGGGTTGGATTGACTCTTCTATAAAAGAGCCTCACGGTTATCCTCATCTTCTATCCTTCACTGTCTGGCTCGTGTTCTCATAGCAAGGATCGGCGTCCTCGGCTCATAATAAGATATAGGATCCTCCTTGCCATCAACCGAATTAGCAAGCACAACCGTTAAGGCATTTGTCCCTGTAGACGGCTCAGGTCAAGAGGGTGTTTTGCAAGTATACGGAATGGTATTTGGGAGAAGACTGCGGTTCTATGCGTCGGCCTTCGAACTTTGGGCTAATATCATGGCAGTCTTTTTGGGTTTCGTAAACGATTCGAAAGCCATCTAGATTTTCCATATGGCTATATGGAAGAGTCGGGTCTTCGCCCTCCGTGTCAAACTTTCCCCATAGAGTGTCTAGGCTTTCATGCTCGAGGGCACGAGAATGCGATATGTCTACTGTTCCGAAATATGTGTTGTCTAGATAAAAGGATGTGATAAAAGCGAGAGTACCCAGGTAGAAAAGTGGAAGTACCTAGGTAGGCTTGTCACTTCCCGTGATATATTGACTTTATGGCTTCCTATGGAATTACTACCTAGGCAAACATGTTACTAAGCCAAATAGAGAACGATGAGATCAAAACATAATATCCACAGGTCTGAATTATAACTTCACGGACGTTCTGATGTGTTGTCTTCTTTCCAAAACTGCTACCTCTAAATCGGGCAACTCCTTCCTTATTAGGAAGGTAGAAATAGTACAGCTTTATAAATCCGAGATTGGACATTAAAGTCGCCCAGATCGTGTCGTTTGATAATATCCTAGGTAAGATATGATTGAGCCATTGGCTTTTTCAAAGACTCAACCTCGCCATTGGGATAAATACATCGGGTGAAGACAAGACTGGGCAGAGGAATGGCCCTGAATTTCCGATATCTGCACCGGAAACACAGGTAGTGCGAGATAATAATACTTCTGCAATAGCTAGTCAGACCGGCATCGTCTCAAAGGTAGATATAGGTAGGGCACGTCCCATGCAGGACGGGGCGTCCTGGAGGAACGAAATAGGTAGTTACCAAATTAAGCACCGACATATCCCTCGGAGAGTGCATTTGCAGTCTACAAACATCAAGACTGCTAACTAGTCCTGTCATCAGTTTTACAAATCTCATCTACTGTCGTACGTGGGCTAAGTATGGATTTGTATGCCTTCAACAATGAGACGGTGATAAACTGAAAGAAACATTTCTGATTGTAGATAGATAATATTCCGTATCTAAACAACATTTATCGAACAAAAAGATCCTTACTTTTGCCGACTAAGAAAAGATCCTTATTATAAGAATAAACAAAGCGTGTGATTTAAGCATCCAAACGCAACTTCTCCAATTCCCGAATCTGTTCCTCGATCAGCGCGGCTTCACCTTCTGCATCACGGAGCTTCTTCTCTTCTGATTCCTGAACCTCAATCTTAACCTTCTCCCTCCAGCCAGGTGTGTTCATGGTCTTTTGGATCTTAGCTACAGTGTCAAGCGTCTTTTGTAGGTTGGCCTTGGCCTTCTCAGCCTGCTCTAGGGCAACCTGCTTCGAGACCTTGAGGTAGACGGCAGCATCGGCACCGACGGGGCTCACAACACAGCCATCTGGACGGGACTTGGCGTCGGGGCCAAGCACGGTGATTTCGCCGGCGTACTTGCCGCCGAGGGATTTGATGGCGACGACTTCGTCGGAGACGGTTTTGTGGCTTGCCTCGTTGTAGGTGGCGAGAATAAGGTCGGATTTCTCCTTGACTTCGTACTGGGCGAGAATAGAACGGATGGCCTTGGAAGTGTCGAGGACGAGTTCGTATGCCTTTTCGGCGGCTTCGTCGTCGAATGAGGCGTTGTATTCGGGGAAACGAGCTACCATGATGGATTCGGTCTTGTCTCCGTCACGGCGGGGGAGTCTTTGCCAGAGGTCTTCGGTGATATAAGGCATGATGGGGTGAATGAGCAAGAGACTGCCTTCCAAAGCGGTGTAAAGAGTCTGTTTGGCTGATTCTTGAACTTCGGCGGGGGCATCGGACTGTAGCAGAGACTTGGAGTTCTCGATATAGACATCACAGAGTTGTGAGTAGATGTACTGGTAGGCCGTTGACGCAGAAACGGAGAATTCTCGCGTCTCGATAGCATTGTTGATCTCCTTGGCGGCCGTGTTGAACTTTTGCAAGATCCAACGTTCGGGGAGAGACTCGCGTCCGGTCTTGGTAGGCTTGGGGAGAGGAACGAAGTCGGAGCCAAGTTTTCCAAGAACGAACTTGGTAGCTTGGTAGATTTTGTTGCTATAATTCAGTCAGCATAGTAATGCAAGATGAATGTTCGGATTCGCTTACCAGAATCGTCGGTATCCGAAGATGACGTTAACATCGAAAGCAATGTCACCACCACCAGTGGTATAAGAGACGAGAGCCATACGCAGAGCATCAGCACCGCACTCTGGGATACCCTTGGGGAAAGCCTTCTTCTGGTACTTGGTAGCCACTCCGATCTCCTTCTCAGCAAGGTTACCCTGCTTCAATTTCTCATGGAGAGCATCCAAAGTAATACCCTTTTGGACATCAAGAGGATCAATGACATTACCCAGAGACTTGCTCATTTTACGACCTTCACTATCTCGAATCAAAGAATGGCAGTAAACCTCCTTGAAAGGCACCTTTCCTGTCAGTTTCAGACTGAGCATGATCATTCTCCTGTAGTTGCGTTAGTTATCACATCCATAGAGGAAGAAAATAGTATTGACATACGCGACCCAGAAGAAAAGAATGTCCCAGCCGGTCTCTAGGGTGCTAGTGGGGAAAAGCTTTTGGTAGTCGTGGCTCTCAGCGTTTGGCCACCCAAGGGTTGCAAAAGGCCAAAGACCGGAAGAGAACCATGTGTCGAGAACATCTTCGTCTCTCTTGAGAGTGAATTTCTGGCCTGGGAACTTGGCAGCAGCCTTTGTTTGAGCCTCTTCTTCTGTTCGTCCGCTCACCCACAAGTTGCTGTCACCATCATCGGCAACCTGACCTTCGATCTGAACGAGGTAAGCTGGTGCTTGATGGCCCCTGTAGTATCAAATTAATCAACACAATTCTAAATGCATAAGAAAGGCTGTAAACATACCACCAAAGCTGACGAGAAATGCACCAATCCTGAATGTTTCTCATCCAGTGGAAAAAGTTTTTCTCAGCAGAAAGCGGGCTGATGGTGATTTCCTTCTTCTCGACGGCTTCCATGGCGGCCTTTGCCATATCGTCCATCTTCATCCACCACTGTGGCTTGAGCACAGGCTCAATAATATCCTTACTCTTCTCGCAACGGGGGATAACCATAGGGTTGTTCTCCCATTTGACGTAGAGACCAGCTTCCTTGAGCTTCTCAATAACAGCATATCTGGCGTCGAATCGTCTCATGCCTGAGAAGGGACCGCAGTTGTCTTTGAGGGTACCGTTATCGTTCAACTATCATATAGATTAGTATCAACTAAGTATAAAATCAAGTCTGGACAACTCACGATTGACACAAACTCGAGGCCGTGCTGCTTTCCGCGAGCATAATCGTTAAAGTCGTGAGCAGGAGTTAACTTGACGGCACCAGTACCAAAGTCCATGGCAACAGTTGAATCTGCAACAATAGGAAGGAGACGGTCGACGAATGGATGCTTAGCGTTCTTGCCGATAATGTGCTGATACCTTTTGTCTATGTAGATAGTTATATCAGTAAATGTCCTGACTTTGAGTATAGGTAGTACGTACCATCAGGATGTACAGCAATACCGGTATCACCAAGCATCGTCTCAGGTCGAGTAGTGGCAATCTCAATACGCTCTCCGGTACCCTCAATCTCGTAACAGAAGTGTGTGAGGACACCAAATTCAACCTTCTTGTCATCTAAAAGCAAATCAGCATCACGCAACCACCCAAGAAACGGAATTCTTACAGCCAGGAACATCAAGCAATGTTCGGCCAGAGATGTCTTGATTGTTGACTTCCAAGTTAGACAGCGATGTGTTCAAAGCGCAACACCAATTGACAAGACGGTTAGCGCGGTAAATTGTTCCTTCTTCATGAAGACGGCAGAAAGTCTCGGTAACAGCGGCGGAGAAGTTAGGGTTCATCGTGAAAGCCTCACGCGACCAATCCAGCGAAGCGGCCATTGCCTTCAACGAAGTAAGAATCGATCCTTGATATCTGTCTTTCCAGTCTTGTGTCAACTTCAAGAATTCCGGTCGACCGAGATCGTGACGGGTTTGTTTCTTCTCCTTCCATAGCATCTTCTCAACCACGCTCTGAGTCGAAATACCGGCGTGATCAGTACCCGGCACCCATACGGTTGTCTTGCCCTTCATTCGGTAGTAACGAGTCATTGTATCTTGAAGGGCCTATAAAATAAATCTTATTTAGCGTCCTCCGTAGTAAAATGAAAAGGTGTCGAATAAACATACCACCATGAGAGCGTGACCCATGTGAAGCGCACCAGTGACATTGGGAGGAGGACAAGCCATCGAGAAGACACCATCGGGCTTCACTTCACCATTTGCATCAAAGTGAGGCTTGAACAAGCCCTTCTTCTCCCACCACTCATACCGACCAGCTTCAATTGTTGCCGGATCATATGCATCGGTAGTCTTCTCGATAACCTTCTCTTTCTTCTCGGCCTTGGGCGGCGCAGGTTTCGCGGTGGCAGCCTTTGCCTTCTTTTCAGCAAACTTCTTGGCTTTCTCGGCCTTTTTGCGCTCTCTTTCCAATTCCTTCTCGGTCTTCACTTTACCCTCTGGAGGTGCAGAGGTATCCTTGCCCGGTTCGGATTGACCATCTTTGGCGGCTTGCTGGATCTCAGACTTGACGTTTTCGGGGACGGCGGGAGGGGGACCGGTGACAGGAGCTGTCTGCTCACCCACTAAACAACAGCAGCGTTAGTCTGTCAACTCAAAGCCGGAGACATAATTGAGGGACACTCACGAGGGTTCGCAGAGCCGGATGTGGTAGCCATGAATGAACGTAGATTAGGAGACAGAACTCTCCAAGGCGCTCGCCGCGCCACAAGAGTTCGAATGAGTATTTTGAGTGTCGCTGTGGGATATGCGACAAGCACGACGGGGGTAATGCGAAGGAGCTCGGCCGGAGAGGGGAAGCCCTTTTTTTTTTATTCTGTAAGTGAGTCAAAACTGGCCGGACTGCGGGGCCAATGGCAGGCTGGCGGGATTGTGGGGACAACAGAACAGTGGTAAGTGTACCACTCGATTTCTTATGTGTAGATCAAGTGTGTATGATATTGGGGTGAGTCACTTACGGCGCGAGCTATATTACAGTGTGGTTCTTGATGGTCTTCGGTGATTGCGAGATGTCGGATTACAAAAGAAGCAAAATACGTTAGAAGGTCACGTGCTCCGTATCGATAAGAACACACCAGACTACATCTAAACATGAGGAAGAAAGAAGAAATCGTATAGTAACAGTAATCCTTATGCAAAATCATATCTCGCCATTAGATGAGAAATGAAAAGATCATAGCCCATGCCACATATGCTGCATTGACCCATGGATATCAACCGGGTCGATGTGATACATGAATGTCCGTAACACCAAATGATCAATAGGATCCAGACGCCTCAGCCACCCGTTCGTATAGGAAACCATCAGCAAAGCGAAGGGGAAAATAGTATGATGGCTCGTTATAGTTTGTTCAAGGTTGGATATATCAGGGATTGTTTGCCATTAGCAGGTGCCGAAATGAAACGCGTCTCAGCCATTGCCAATTTCTAAGCTATCGCCGCCTGGCACCGGGTCGCTGGGTAGTTCATATCGGAGGGTTTGATGGTCATGCCATTGGAATTGAGGAGTTGAGACGGGAAAAAGATAACTGTAAACACGTGTATTTTGGCATGCTAGGATAGGTTGATTGCTGTTTCGGTATAAATCAGAGCGATCGTCGATCTTTCGTACCTAAGACTGTGGAGCAGCAGCACTATTTTGGCCCGTTGCACCCGCGCGGACAGGTGCAAAGTATGGATGAGCCATTGCTTCTTGCGCAGTAAGACGTTCCTAGAATGAATTAGCCACAATTTGCTAGGAGGACGAAGGGAACATTGATATTGGACGCAGCATACCGCGTGATCATATTTAAGCAACTTGTCAAGGAAATCGATAGCTTCATTGCTCACAAATCGTTGGTTCTCGGCATTGACAAATGAGTGCCATGGCTTCTTGGGGTAACGCGACAGGATGTCGTCGTATTGAGAGTCGAGCTCAATGTCGTACTTGTCAAGGTATTCAAACAGCTCTTCGGTACCGAGTACTTTGGCAATCTTCACAAGCTGGTCGGCGTTGCTAATGCCGTGGAAGAAAGGCTCCTTGCGGAAAATCATAGAAGCAAACATCGCACCGAGAGACCACATATCGAGAGAGTAGTCGTATTCTTGAAAATCGACCAGAAGTTCGGGTCCTTTGAAGTAACGCGAGGCGACGCGTACGTTGTATTCTGTGCCTTTGTGATAGAATTCCGCCAGACCCCAATCAATTAAGCGGAGCTAATAATCATTAGCAAGGATTCAATCGATATCCCGAGTCTAGGAAGGAACAAACCTTGCGATTCTCGTGATCAATCATAACATTGTGTGGCTTCACATCCCGATGCATAATACCCTTACTATGGCAAAAGTCGAGAGCCTTGAGGAGTTCAAAGATATAGTAACGGACGTCGTAGTCGACGAAGCGAGGATAAAGAGTGCGGAAGTCGGTATTGTTGATATATTCGAAGACAAGACTGGGAGTCTTGCTTTGGTTATCCCTGACAACATCGAGAAGAGCGACAACATTTGGTCCACCCGACAGATTTTGGAGAATCTTGATTTCACGCTTTATCTTCTTCTTCTTGACCGGCTTCAGGACCTTGATCACGCATTTCTGATAGTTGACCACATTGATGCCTTCAAAAACCTCGGAGTACTTTCCCCGGCCTAGAGATGCCTGAATCAGTCCCTGCTACTTCACAACAGGCAGAAGCTCGGTCACTCACCAATCTTGCGAACAACCTCATAATTCTCCAAGGCGCCCCATGATATGTTCACACTATCATAGTCCCAATAGGACCGGGGCATATGCGTGTTGACATCTGCATAGACTCGCGCCATCTTGTGGTGTTGATGAGGAAAGGTCGTGCCCACAATTGGGCTTCCTGATAGAAATGCCGAAAGCGGGGTAGACGAATGAACAGGCGACCAGATAAGAGACGAAACTCAGTACGCGTTGCAGACAAGATACTTATTAGTAAAACGGAGGAGGCAAAGTCAAAACATTAGCGATCGACAACAAAGACGACGTGCCAGGGCAGCTGGATGGTTCGCAAATTGAATGGAGAGAGGTGGGTTTTGATGGGATGGCTGGGCCATGACATTTTTATCTCGCTCAAAGGTTCCGGCCGCTCGTCTGGTGTCGATAGCCAGACGCCGCTCTGATTGGTTCGGAGGGAAGGCGGTGAGTGCAGCAGTCGGTATTTTTTTCGAAAGTTGCAACCCGACAGCGTGAACATTTCTCTTCTTCTACACAGTCAACTTATATTTTTCTGTTTATTGTTTCTGTCAACTACTCAGGAGCTGAAGCTGCAGTAGATGCGTCTTACGGGACAGATTTCAAGATGTTCTACGACCTCAATGTTCCATATGCAGCCGACGAGGCTCAATTGACTAACACCCTCAACTTTCTTGCGGAAGGTAGGTGATGATGACTCGTCCCAGAGTCTAACCGCCCACTAATCTTGACATTTTTAGTCGGGTATACAACAGTTGCTTTGTCGCAAACAATGTCAGGCAAATTGCCACCAAATTTAGCAGCTCCTCAGCTTCCATCCAATGCTCCAAACTCCCTCACGCTATTAACACGCCTCAACCTCGTCCTTTCCGATCCATCCCAGAGTTACCGCATGGCCAATCTGATACCACTGTTTTCGATCGTTGCCGTACGACCCATGAATGAGAAGAGCCTGTTGAATGCTTGCACAAATCTCGATTGCGACTTGATTTCGCTGGATTTATCTGTCCGTCTTCCATTTCACTTCAAATTCAAGACTGTCTCGTCTGCAATTTCTCGGGGAGTACGATTTGAAATATGCTACAGCCCTGGGATTACCGGAAGCGGATTAGAAGCCCGCAGGAATCTTATCGGCAACGCCATGAGTCTGATTCGAGCGACAAGGGGTCGAGGCATCATCATATCCAGTGAGGCTAAACGAGCGTTGGCCATCCGCGCACCAATGGACGTGGTCAATCTTGCATGTGTTTGGGGATTATCTCATGAAAGAGGCAAAGAGGCTATATGTGAGGAAGCTAGGAAAGTCGTGGCCTTGTCTAGTCTTAAAAGGACAAGTTGGCGAGGTGTTATCGATGTGGTCGATGGTGGTGAAAAGCCGGCGCCAAAGAAGGTCGATGAGGCATCAAAGAAAGTCGAACAAACAGTCACTATGCTGGATAAGAACGGAGAGAATCTGAAACGGAAGGCTTCTGTAGAGTCTGCCCAGGAGATCGAAAAGCCCCTTTCCAAGCGGGAAATGAAGCGCAGAGCCAAGAAGGCACGCCTCGAAGCTCATGTTCAGTCTTGAGGACTGGCATCAAGCACATCTATTATCACCGACGATTCGCCGTCACATCGAAGAATCCGGCAGATGTGGTCTAGGAGGCATGACTGCTTTGATACTTGAACAGCAGAAATACTTCGCTGAGCAGGATGATATTATTGTTCTAGCTAAGATTTATTTCTGTGACTCAACTCAGTGGATAATTATTCCGACCAAAACTCCTTCGCCAAAGGTCCTCCATTCGCAAACACTCCATACTTATCCACCGATCTTTATCGTCAATGCGGAATGGAGCGCAACAGTATTGATATTCACACCAGCAGGTTGAGCAGGCGCTGGGGTTGTTCCCTCAATGGTTGAACTGGAGCTTGATGTTGTGCTAGGGGACGTCGCGGTTACAGAAGCAGGCAATGCCGGTTGCACGACTGACGTTCCGGACGTCAAAGACACGCTGGTAGCCGAAGAGACGATTGAAGTAGCCGATGTTGTTGTGACCGACGTAGCTGCGGTTGCTATGGCTGGTGATGATGCACCCGCTTGACTGTCAACAGCCGTTGCTTTAGTTGTAGTCGTCGAGCTCAGACTGGAAGCGGAGGACGATGCTGAAGTTGACGTTGACAATACCACCTGCGGTGTTTCTGTGGGAGCCGTGGCTGGCTGCAACAAGAAATTTGTCGGGCATGCACAGGCACATTGACACGCATCTTGGTTATTCGCCGCAACAGCAGCTATAGCGCTGGTTGCAGCACTTGCAATGGCAGAAGTGACGAAGGATGTGGCCTGCACACCTGTTGCACCCGTAACAGTTGCGTTTGTTTCTCCGGCCAGCGGGGTCACAACCGAATTTGTACCAAATCCTAGAAAACTTATTGCAGGCGCCGTGGTTGACGTGGACGCAATGGCTGGTGCACTAGTGGTTGGACCGGCCGTGACAACGACGGTGCTCTGAGACGACACGACAACGACTGACACGGTAGCTGAGGGGGCCGCTGTGGTGGTTGTGGTTGTTGCCCCTTGACCACCTACTTGAGAGATGATTATTGTCTCCCCTCCTTCGGTAATAGTCGTACCCCCGTTGCCGGCCGTCACGAAAATCGTTTGAGACGCTTGGACGGCTGCTGTGGTGCTTGTCACTATTCATTATTAGAGTGGGCTCAGCTACGATTGGGGTGTAGATACCTACCCGCTACAGAAGAGGCTTGCTGGACGGCTTGCGACGAAACAGCTGCGGTCGTTGATTTTGAGGTTGATGCAGTCGCAGGGTTCAAAGGTACGATAATGCCGACGGTTTGGCTGGAGCTATATTAGAGTTGTCATGATGTGGATTTCTTGAAGGACATTACCTGGTCGCTGCACTCGCTGCATTCGCGGCGCCCACAGCACTCGAAGCAGCTGCTACGCTCGCGGTGCTTGCTGCGATGTCTACACTCGCTATGCTTCCAATATTCGCCGCACTTGCTGCACTTGCTGCACTTGCTGCATTCGCGGCGCCCACAGCACTCAGGGACGGTGCTACGCCCGTGGTGCTTGCTCCAATCGCTACACTCACTATGCTCCCAATATTTGCCACACTTGCTGCACTTACGGCGCTCGCTGAGCTCGCCGAGCTCGAGACTTTGGTATTCTTGCCATTTCCCTTCCCATTTTTATGACTACCTGCGCCTGTCCTGTTGGCGTTTGAGTTGGTCGCGGTCGCGTTGGTTCCGTGGAATGTGTGTCGATGGGCGAAAGCAACGTCCTTGGTTTTTGTTAGCTTGCGGAGTCCAATACATTGAACAAGACTTACGTTGAACTCGAAGAAAAATGCGAGAAGACATAACAGAATAGCTTGACGCATGTTGATGATGCTTTTTCGGCTTGTTTTCGCACACGCCCAATTGTTCTGGCAGCGACCGATACTGCCTGCCCAGCAAGCTACGATCTGATCTTTGCCAAATAAAGGAGTGATTTAGGAATAGAAACAGTTTGGTTCGATAAACGTTGAATGAGAGACAGCAAAGAAAGTAAACAAGTCAATTAGTCAGAGAAGCAGAGAATGTGGAATTGACTACTACCGCTCTCATGTTGATTAAATAAAAATGTGTGAGATGTTCCTGATGCTTCCAGCTCAAAGCAAGGGGCATAACTGCCGTCTGTGTCGGGTGGGACGCGTGTTCTATTTGAATATGGAGAGAAAATGCCCATATTCTGACATGCTATTACATAGTTCCTACCTATAAGGAGGGAATTATTTCCTCAAACGGTCTCAAAAACGTCGCAGTTTGGATCATTGCCGCGTGTGGCGTATCCCTTGTACTCGCTTATTAGAATGAATAGTGTGATTTGTACTGCAGCAGAGCGTTAATGTAGTGTCAGAATGTCATAGGGATCTCGGAATCTTCCTGTTTCGGAAATGATGAGGCGAAACTGTTCGTGTGTCAGATGCGCTTGGCAGGATTTAGCTAGTCTGAGCAGTGTATGTACTCTAACACCTTAGTATTTACTAATTAAGCATCGTATTTACGTAGCTTCTAGCAACATGTTAAGGATCAATTATCACACATCAATTATGTACGAGAAGGACTTGTTTATGAAGTTGTAGCTAGTTAGCTGCAGGTGTTGGCGCTGTCCGTGGAGACATCCGGCAGGGCATAGTCGGATAAGCTTCAATAATCTCGGTAAACATCGTTGAGGTCTAGGTCTAGGCTCTAATACTCAAGCAAAAATGAAATAAGCACAAAACTAAAATTGAGCCTCTTATGTACATACTACATAGTTCGTTATTGCTACCATCCACGCGAGAAAAATAATGGTGGCTCTTATCGCGCTGATAAGCTTATCGATAAGATAAGCGCTATCAACGACGCCAAGAAAAAATATCCTGAACTTTTTTCTTCGCTCCGACTCGGACTGACTAGCTTCAGAGACATCACGTTGTTGATAGACAACAATATCAATTTGAAAGCGCGAAATTTGGTATTTGCTTTCAAAATGCTTCGTGAAGTGTAAGTCGATTCCCATTTGCGTTTCGAATTTTGTTGCATGTCGTTCATTGTGCGTCGATTCTCGATGCTTCAGAAGCCACGAGAAACACTTTCTAGTCATACGATACTAACATCGAGGGAAAAATATAGAAAACCGAAAAACCCGCGCACAGCGCGCCTCCTCAAAAAGAAAGAACCCCAACTCATCGAACCCCCCAAACGCACCCTCCTCCTCCACGGCACAAAATGTCCCCTCCCACTCAACACTTTACTCAAGACAATCCACGGCCTTACAAACCCGAATTCCGTGTTATTCCACAAAAAGAACGACAACGTGCACCCCTTTGAAAGCACAGAGAGCATTGAGTTCCTGGCAGACAAGAATGAATGCGGTATCGTGGTTTTTGGGAGCAGCAACAAAAAACGGCCCAATTGCTTGACTCTGGCACGGATATATCACAAAAAGGTGTTGGAGATGTTTGAGTTATTGCTCCTCCCACCTGCTGATGGGGAGGCGATCCCGCCGCCGAGTGCGCTCAAGCTTGAGATTGAGGTTGGAATTAAGCCTATGATTTTGTTTGCGGGTAGCGTATGGGAGGATGCTACGTCCAACACTTATGCGATGATCAAGAGTGTGTTGTTGGATATGTTCAAGGGCGAAGAAACCGACAAAATCGATGTGGAGGGTTTGCAGTATTTGATGATGGTGGGAGCCGAAGAACCGGCTGAAGCAGGTCTCATGCCGCTCATCCATTTGCGATGGTACAAGATCCGTACGAGACGGAGCGGACACAAACTGCCTCGCGTTGAGCTGGATGAGGTTGGCCCCAAGTTCGATTTTAGGGTTGGTCGTGTGCGCGACGCAGATCCGGATGTTATGAAGGAGGCAATGAAACAGGGCAAGAGGCCCAATGAAGAAGGCAAGACAAAGAAGAATATTACCATGGATGCAATTGGTGATAAGGTTGGTCGTGTGCATCTCGGTAAACAGGATCTGTCGAACTTGCAGACGCGTAAGATGAAGGGTCTTAAGAGGAGGGCTGGTGTGGATACGGATTCTGAGGATGAAGGAGAGGATGATGAGGCATTGAATTATGGATCAGACGTCAGTGAGGAGATTACGTTTGTGGATGAGGACGCTCCTTCGGATGTGGATATGATGGATGTTGATGAAGCCGAAAAGAGTCGTTCGAAGAAGCCGAGATTGGCTTGATCCAAAATTATTGCTGCTTAATTTCTTTACATTTGTATGGCGTTGGTATGGTTGTGTATACATTTATGTTGTTTGACGAGGGTATATAATAGTTTACTCCGTATGTTGTCGCCTTGTTGCCTATGGTAAATCAAACACTGAATCATAAGGCCAATGTTCACCTATGAGCTTTACAACTTTTGCGACCCCTACCCAGGAGTCCCCGTATTGACACATGCAGTATGGTACCATGAAAAATCAAACACATTATAGATTTGAGAAGATAGCATCGGAATCAGCTTCTGCACGGGATAAGAAGTTTGTCTCGGATTTTCGCGCTGACGACTTCTCTGTTTCCGTCTAGTTCTCAAGAATCATGATACGTGCCTCAATGCTTAGCAATATGGCAAGTCATTTCTAATCAAACTTTTTGTTGGAATCTTCTCCCGAAACGTATGGGCGGCTACAGCAGCTATGGGTAGGGGGTGCGAATGCAAATGTGGATGACATTTCCTCAGGTTGGAGCAGAGACAACGGTAAGGAGTCTCTTTGTATGGCTTCAACAGACATTTTGACGTTTCTCATAAATGAGAGGGTAAAGAAGTCAGAACACAGAGATTGACGGTCGAAAACGAATGCTAGAAGAAAACAGGAGCTCGTCTTGGCTTCGTCAAGTGAATGGCATGAGTACTAGACTCCAGCACCACGGTGAGGTGTGAACTCGTTACTGGAGGCTGTTTTTCAACGGGAACGCTGTTTCTCAACAGGATACCACTGTTTTCCAAATGGAATACATGGCCCGATCCTATCAAGGCTGAAGACCCTTGGGCTGGCTGAGAAATACTTCGGCGAATCGGTCAAATTTTCGAGCATCCAGCTTCGTAAAGTCAAAAAGCTCCGATTGGCAAATTCGCAGTATGTCGCGGTCCATGATCGCAAAAATGATCCTCGCGTGTTGTACTCCGACGTAAGAGAGCAACAAAATTGGAAAGTGCTTCTCGTCTGCGAATTCGAAATCATACTGTCCGAGCTTTTCGTGAAGTTCTTCGGTGCTATGACACTCCATGAGAGCTTCCTGCTCAGCCTCTTCGCCCACTCTTCGTTGATTGGCTCGATGTTTCATGATGGCAATCAGTGTCCATAGTTCCGAATAGAGAATGGAGTTCGCTTGACCATCGAACGGGTTGTACATCTGAACAACGAGATGAGGATATGTGCCAGAGCCATCCTTCTTTTCCGTCTGCCGAATTTCATGAACAGACCAGGCCTTCGAAGGGTTTGGATAATACGAAGTGATGGGTGCGTCATCAAGAAAGAATGGACTAGGACGCTCAAGTGGAATTGACCCCAGGTGTTTCTCCAAGCGAGTTCCGTTCACCATCAAATTAGACGCCCTATGACTCACGTAACTTGCGACATAACTCCCCCAGCGCTGGATGCTTCGTCTAATTGAGGAATCATGCTCTGCATAAGAGCAAGGCAGATTATCCTGGGTACAATAAGCAAGGAGAGGACGTGTCGCTGGGTTAGGGACATAGAGAGGCGAAAGTGTCGAAGTCACAAATTGGAAGAAGGATAGGGGCATTAGGGACGCGGTGCTGGTGAAAAAATCCGGTGAAATCACATGAAGGATATTGAAATCATTCAGGTCGGCCATATGACTATCGAGCTTCAATTACTTGACGCCTAACTTGCAAAAAGTATCCCATAAGTCGTTGAGGCTGAGACGCGCGTTTGGGCGAGAGCGAGACATTTTCAGCGTCAAAGGTCAGTTTCAAGATTGCTGTTGACGAAATATGATCCAATTTCAGAAAATCTGCTTTTCGTGATAAAGAATACGATGAAGATAGGGAGTAAGGAGTAAGGAGAAGGGGGAAATGAAAAGCAGGTGCTGCCTATTTTCATCCAGGATCTCGCGGACGTCATGGTTTTAGGTACACTAAGCCAAATAGCAACGAAAACCAGCCATTGCTCACATTGTGTCGGTGTTTCAGTAGCGGGCAGTTGCGCTGTGGTGTATGTAATACATAGAAGGATGCGTTGTGGGAAATATTTCGAGCAAATACAGAATGTTCGCATCCGTTACATACCATTACCCAGAAACCCCACTAAGGGGATATGAGATCCTTTTGGTGCGGTTGGTATTTGGTATACCGTTTTATTACCGTTTTAGTTCTGTACTACGTACATACTATGTAGTACTACTCCGTATACATAGTATATAGTACGTATGCACTAGTATGTACCCCACAGTGGGGTGTGGCTTATCGAGCCCATGCTTAAGATCCATGCCAAGACATGTGAATAGTAACATTTGTTACCTTCAGCTTCACGGCAGGGTGACCTTATCCTCAGCTGCCTCGTGTTGGCCAGATCTGGTGCTCTCAGTAAGTCCGGATGGCTCAGCAGTAACCTGCCTGCGGTGCTGCCTTCCTCAGATTCCTAGTAATGTCACCACGAAACAAAGTGGTTGGGCCCGACACCTCATTATGATCGGAGGGCTGGGCCCACACTAGAGCTGTTTCTTCAACCTCATTATCATTGGAGGAGGTCGAAACAGACCTGTTTGCGGGTGACATGAGGGTGATCTGCCGAGAACGCGATAGCCGCAGGGGCTGGCTTCGAACCCCGGTACTCGCTTCTTTTCTTTTTTTTTTCTTTTGTTCTAATTCTACTTCTCTTTTCTTTTTCGATCAGCCCAGGTTGGATAGGGGACCCCTTCCAAGTAAACAAATCTGCGTACTCGTCGGCAACTCCTCTATCTACTCTGGCGTCAAGATTCCCAATGGTCCAGCCTAGTACATATGACTAGGGTCATTGGGAGTGCTCCTGTGCCTGAAATTCTGAGAGATCTTTGTAGGCATGCCTGTAAACAACTTGTTAAATAGAAGGAGTGTCCACCTGAACAACAGATTCAACGATCTGTCTTGTTTTCTTTCTTCGTAGCTACCATCTCCCATACCATGTTTGTTCCGATACCAATGTTCCTCCGAGATACAGATAGTTTACGTTTGAGTGGGTTTCTATTTCAAATCAACATTAGCATACAGGGGACTTCCGAGGCGTAACTACATAATAGGTCACTGTTTCCTCCGGGTTATATTGACCATCCACTGTCAGAACGGAATTAACCGTAATCTTATCTCAATATGTCGTTGCTGGAAGGTTCATAGTGGAGCTTTGTATCGAACTCGCGCTTATTGTCAATAAGATCGCATGTCTACAGTCCCGCTGAATCCATAGATGCGCGTGGAAAGCAGCTGGGCCAGTGTACTGGCTACGTTTGTAGATTGGTTAGCATAAAGGTTCGAAGTAACCAGACTATCATCTACAAACAGAACATACCGCCCGGCTTCAAATACTAACCTAGACTCAGCTCTTTCTGAATTGGACCAAGGAGAAATAGCCGTGGTCTCTTTACCAGTGATACTCCTTCCGAGTGGACTCCGAGTCATTGTGATAAACATTCCACGTTCCGCTAGTTATCAGATATGCCAAACATAGTCTCCAATACTGGAAAGTGCTCCTTCCTCTCACTATCGACGACCACCGACGTTCGCTTCCCGTCTATGCCCTTTTGAAAGGTAAAAGATAGCTGGCCGAGATGGATCTATTCCATGTTTGGGAATGTGGCAGCCTTTCGTTTTGCGCCATGAATGTAGTCCTGGAAACCTCCTCCCGGATTGTCTGGGCTCTTGCCAAAGACAATGCTCTTTTGGCGTCAACTAGATTGGAACAAATCAATCCAAAACTCGACATTCCCATGTGGTCAACTATTTTCTGTTGGTTCTTCGTTGCCTTGACTGGCGTAATGTTCGTGGTATCTTCAACCAGTAAGGATAGATCAAATTTCAAGAGAGAGAACTCCGAGCTAATTCGTTCCTCTTCTTCTTCCTTCTTTTAGCCTTCAACGCCGTGCTTGCAGCTTTGATCATCCTTCAACAGTTATCGTTTTCCATCCCGTGCGCTCTCTTGCTGTATCAGAGACGTTCCGAGGTATATTTACCCGCAGGTCGCCTCTTCTGTCTACCTCACTGGCTTGGATGGACGGTTAATGCCTACGTGACAGGAATGTCTCTGATACTGGCCGTGTTCTCTGTCTTGCCCACGTTCCTACCAGTCGCCGCTTCAGATATGAGTAGATCGAAATGAGCGACCTGTCTATTCCATTAGATGCTGATATTGCGTTTCAGATTACACGGTAGTCATTACGGCCATTGTTGCCATCTTGTCGGCCATCAATTGGTTCGTTAGCGCGCATGTCAGGCTTACCAGGGACCTCGTATCGAATATTATAATTAGAATGTATTGTAGTCAACGATAGGCACAATGGACGCGCATTATAGTATTTGTTAGTATCTATAGACTGGTGACTTCAATGCTTCTGCTACGGCAATGTTCGCATCGAAGAAAAAAATCAACAAAAGGCGTCCGTTTGAACAACTTGATGCCTGAATGTTCAGGCATAAAAGCAGTCACGTGCGCAGTGACGTCGTCGGCAGTCCATTGCGGACGTTCACATGCCGAGGCCTCGGGTTCCCCAGAAACTCTTGTCCTGTCAAGCGGGATGCCACCCCAGCTTCATCCGAGCAACCTGCTATGCTTTTCTTGATTTTTCTTCCATAAACTAACCTTCAATGATATCCCGGATTTGTTTCAACAGTCTGCAGCTTCATGACAGCGCTGGTTCTCTGGACTAGAATCACTTGAACGTCTCGGTCCGTCTACGGTGCTTTGTCTCAACCGGCTAGGAATTGTTTCTGCCAGCCGAGAACGTCCTGCGATCATGGCTTCCATCATGGTAAGGTATGACGGATGTATTGACTTTTATTGAAACTAATTGTTTATTCTATGACAGGATACCCTCGATGCCATCGCGCTCAATCCAAATCTGAAACCTCTCCTGACACTTCTCAAAGCCGCCCGCAACGGTGCCGTGTACGGCGCCAAAGTCCGCTTTCCGCATGCCCTGGTGTAAGCCTCAAATGAATCTCCCCGGTCGCATACACTTATAATAACAATGTTTTGATGCAGGATGATATTCCTTTTCCGGTCGGGAACGTAAGTCTTCTTCCGCCCAAACAACCTACGAAAGTCCAGCGCTGACGTTGGGTTGACAGATTCCGCGAAAAAGTCAAGCTCGTCCTCAAAGCTACCCGACAACATGCCAGTAATCTCGCCAGATTCGCCGTTATTTATAAGAGTACAATGTTTGCGATGAAATATTTGAATCCTGCGGGACCCAAGGAGGGTCCATATGATACCTTTTTCGCAGGTCTGCTAGGTGGTTATGTCGTGTTTGGCAGGAATCCGGGCAGTGTTAGCCAACAGGTACGTACACCAGCATCAATCTGGGGATAATACGACATGATTCTGACTTCTTTCAGATCGTGATATATGTCTTCGCGCGAGTCGTTCTCGCCCTGGCAAGTCTCTCCGTGCAACCGAACATGCACCCACTTTCCGCCCTCATTACACCCGAGGCTCGTTCACGGATACAAGATAATGCATGGCCGGCATTTGCGGCACTCAGCTGGGCGGCTGTCATGTACGTGTTCCGATGGCATCCGGAGTCCATCGTAACCAGTTTGAGGAGTAGTATGACATACATGTGAGTCTCCGTCCAACACCTCTGTTATTCACGAACAACCGCACTAACGATATGCTAAGATATGTCGACTCCGACCACTGGACATCGTTCCACAACTTGTTGATACACAACAAATGATAGAGGATCATGATTGTCGCTAGATAGGTATATATCATTCATTAGGCAAGGAGATGCCTTGTAAGAGGCGTTTGTGGCGTTCTTCCTTTTATCGTTATCGAACGCTGGGTATGTATGATTTGTCGGTTTTGTTTGCATTTACTTTTTTGCATTGATAGAGCACATACCATGGAACGAGATATCGATATTCATCAGGCCTTGTTGTATTAATGCGTCCCGAGGTCCAGATCCCCTAGGTACCTGCATAGGCTGTCCACCACGAAAGATGATTTGGCCAATGAAGAGGTTAAAAAGCAAAAGAATAGACGCGAAATTGTAGCAAGTCGGAGCATTTCCTAGATGACGAACTTCATTACTATATTGGTCGCTTACGTAGTACACACCCGCTCCACGGCACCGTGAACCCCTAGGGTTTCACGAAGCCGGCAAGGGTTCGTAGTGCGACAACCTCGTCCCTTAACCGACCGTTATCTGAGTAGGTACATAGCTTCATATTCGACAAACTTATATAACCCTCACAAAACATAGTCCAAACATAATCAGACAGTTTTGAATCACTAATTACACCTCCCTCGTCTGATTCAGATAGTCGTCCGCGTGTACTATCACTGTCAGGGAATCGAATTAGGGCTAACCAGCCGATCCTTCCGAGTCAGAGGAGTAAAGCAGGAGTTTCTTCGTTCAGCGCATACTTCATGATTCACTTTCCTTAGGGTGAGTACTGAAATGAATCAGCTTCGATACGATTACTCATTAAGCACGAAATATGGAAGTATGGCCTACTCTACACACTAGAAAATGAATCACCGATGTACATACATATACATAGGTACTAGGTAGGCCTCGGGAAGTCATACATGACTCTCAAACATGAATCATACACCCCCCGTCTCAGCCTCCTGCACAAAACACGAAAACCAAGGTCTTCCTCAAACATAAAACTTGGTTATCTACAAACGTCAGGAGTAAGAGATTTACCAGTCAAGTATATAAATCTCCTGCACGCCGAGCCTTGGTACAAACCTTGGTTTTTCTTTTCTTTCGTTGCTGTTCGATTTAAGCGTTCATTTATTGAAACTAGCCAAGAAGTCGATACCTGCAGGACGGGCTCGACGATATTTTCTATTCTTCAAACGTTCATTCATTCGATTTCTTTTTTTATTATTCGATTTTGTTTTATAAAAAAAAGCTTGTTTTACAATACCCCTTCCATCTTGGCGATAAAAGCAAAATGCGATTCATACAATTAACTTGTCTTATCGTTGCGGCTCTTTTGGCTGCTGGGATGGTAGATGCGAGACCTCATTTGTATGATCATCTCAAGGTAAGCTCATCTCTCAACATGTTGCCGATAATATCTCCTGGGTGCTAATCTAATTGCGGATCTGGAAATTATAGAGAAGCGATTTATCCCTCGCAGCAGCATACATAAACAACCTCCCCGCCGACGAAATAATCACCAAACGCACCCCTTCCACCCCCGCAAAAAATGAGGGTGGAGTCCACCGCAGAATCGACATTGCAAATAGAGAATACTTCGAAATCAGATCGGAGGCACAACAGAAACGACAGAGTCATTATAAATTCAGAATCGGGAATGATGGGAAACCCGTAAGAAGAGGGTTTATGGAGAGAAGGACAGAAACAAATACGGAGGAGCGGGATGAGATTTTGCCGATTGCGGCATTGCCGATTAAGAGGAGGAGAGAGATGGTTGGGGTGAGGGTTTTGGGGAGGGGGGAGTAAGAGGGGTGGATTTGGTTAACGTTGTTGAGATAGGGGAGATGTCGTGGGTTGGTCTGATCTGGAATCGCGGGATGAGTTAGGGCTTGCGACCGACCTCTAACTCTCCATGCTCCCCAGACAGGCAAACGATGAAGTCCATTTTACCACATGCGTGCCGGCACAAGTGCAATTTGCTTATGAATCAATGCATATTATATATATTCAAATGAGTGTGTATTAACAAAAATAACCCGAAATAGTATGTATTAACGATGATAAGTCACCCATGGCCCCAATAGAGTGTATTCTGCTTTTCTGTCTCCCGGCACTGTAGTCCACGTGTATCCATGTTCCAACGCCTTTTAACCAACCAGTTGTCCAAAACTATCCCATATTACCGTATCCCTTTGCGCCAAATATAATTCATAGCACATGGAATGAATGTTGCGTGTTCCGTCTACACCTTGCGGTGTAGACTTGCCCTGAGAATTCCCACGGCCTCCTCAGTAGTTTGGCTTCCGTTGCGATCGGTCGTTTCAGTGTTGTTTCTCGCCGAATCAACGACGGGGCCAAGTCGATGGATTGGGGAGAGAATGGGGTCGTTCTCAATGAGGACAGTATGTGGGTCGACACCAGCGGTCCAGGAACCGACAAGGCTGAGATCTCGTTCGTCCGCTACTGGAACAGCCGTGGATAGGGCTTGCGTACTACGCCGAATGAGGAAATCAGTAAACGATCAGGACTTGAGCTTATACGCATAAACGTTGAGAAAGAGAGACAAGAAAAGAGAAGAAAAAAAGATACTAACTGATGAGCAGCGGCCCCTTCATAAGCAATTGGATCCATGTTTTCTGTAGTGACAGTTGCGCTTTGTGCTGAAGCGCTGGTACCAGAGGGTGCATGCGTATAGGTCTGGGAGCTTTGGGATGGGGGTGGATGAGAGCCGCTGGGCTGCTGTTGGAAGGAGTTTTGTAGCTTGGGGCCGTCAGACAAGGAAATAGATGTGTGGGAAGGTTTCGCTTCCATGTTGGTAATTGTATAAGTAGGCGTGGATGATTGAAGGTGGAGTAAGGATAAGGGAGTCAAGACGCCTCCGATACAATTAAGAACAAGAAATACCAAAGGATAGAAAAGATAAATAAAGCTGGGGCTCATTTTCAAGACGAAGTTGATGGGAAACGAGAAGGTTGTTATACTCTAGTTATCTAGATGTCACATAGCTATATGTCGCCAAAATCCTAGGCAGTCGAAGAGTAGAAGGGAAAACAACGAGCAGTGGCCCATTACGGTAACTACGTATGTGACGGTATGTCTAAAGTGGCATCGCTTCATGCATGCGCGACGCGCCAGCTCCAGTTCCGGGGTCCGTCATCGAGTGGATCGTGGAGCTACCTTCATCATTCCTGATTTGGCAGCAGGAATTATGTTATTCTTTTCTACTTGACCAATGAGCAAATCCACTCTTCTTAATTTACGAGTTATTAGGGTTATCAAAGATGAGCGGATTGAAAATCCCCTGCTGCATCATCATACATGTAAGTGACTAGTTGGCTATCTTGTTTTCAGCCTTGTCAGATGGAGCAGTTACGCCTTTACAGTTTATCTCCGCTTATCTTACCCTGGACTAGTCGACTCAATAAATGTCATTGATTCCACACTTCTGACATAATCACGAATCAAATGCGGGAATACGCCATGGAAAAAACGCAAGCGGTGGCGGGCTGTTAGATCGCGCGAGACACACAGGCCCCAAACACAATCGCTTTTCAACGGCAATCCGTCTATTGGCGTGTCCGTTATGTACTATCACAAGGACGCATTTGCTGCACTGGTCTGGCCAGTCCTGGGAAGAGATTGGTGTTGTCTTAGATAATCGTCTACTATTTGTTGATTTGTTCAACTAGAAATTATGGCGTCGTACTAGGTGAGTGACAGATCGCCCATCGGAAATCAATTGAGCCGTTAGACTTAAGACGATAGCCCAGATGGCAGATGGCAGATGGCTACAAGGCTACAAGGCTAAGGACGCGACAAAGTTCAACGGTCAGTAGCGCTGGACCCTTGTAAAACACGATGCACTCAATCAAATCACGTCAATTTCTGACTGATGGGGTGCCACGAAAATTTCCCGAGTCCGATGTCGCTCGTAACCATGTGTAGCTAGAAAAGAATCTATCTGTCATGCTCTGCGGGGACGATAATAGTAGTAGTATGACGTTTGAACTATTTTAGAGACGAATGGGTGACAGACCCTGGGCTCGTTATTGGCCAAAACGAATCTTTTTTCCCATACAAAATCAGACAACCCTAAAATTATATATGCTACTTAAATCCACCACTATGACGTGAATTCTTATCTATACGTTCAAGAATAATATAGAGATAGATCGTATCTATAACATATTAAAAAATTTAAAGGAAAAAAATATCGTTTAGATGTTGAAATTCTACTTATAAACTCTTCCATACATATAATTTGTATAGCAAAAATGTTTATGCAACTATAATCTTAAATAATACTGTACCAACTCTCTGAAACTAATTAAAAATTTAATATGTTATAATATCAAGCCTAACAGCTATAAAGATCTTTTTTTGAGGGAATCTATGGAGATATAGGGGATTGGTTGTTGAGTCGAAAAGACGTAAATTGTATGTGTCGTTTTGGCCAAAATGTCGTTATGGCCCGTGAGCACCAAGAAAAGGATGGGCGAGGTGCGGGTTGGCACGGGTACTCTATTCTTCCATCTAACACAACTTCCGAGGAAAGCCGGATTTCTCTGCTTTTACTGAAGCCCCCTAATATTCATACATAGGGGTACTTGGCGCTCCGTCGAGGTCTAAACCCGCCATAATAATTATAACCATATTGAATAATCAGAACTTATTAAAAAATTGCATGTGGCTTGACAATTGACACGAGTTCAAAGATCTTGCTCCATTTCGCCCGTATCATCGGGCTGGTCTTTTTCCTTGAAAGATGCTTCCTTGTTGACGCTAAATCTTACCGGTCGCGGATAAATTTTTTCTGATTCAAACCCCACTCACATACTCAATTGATGGTTTGAGCTCAGGCGTGGCTTTGGCAGACGAGCTTCTATAACTGCAACATCTACATTTAAAAGAGGTAAAGCAAATGCACCGGATTGGTGGAGCCAGGGGCAGTGTCCCTAGTATCCAAAGATAATTAAATTCATTATTTCAAAAACTTCTGTACACAACGCATTTCATCTCACATCGACTTGTGTCGTCTGGGCTTTCTCACTTGTGTCTTTTACTCGAGTCTACGGATTTACGTATCTTGAGATTTAGTTACGTAGTGGCTCCTTGAGACCCACGCCGTCCCACGGTTATCCGGCGGGAAGGATTTAAGTAAATACTAAGTTACCGGTATAAACTATGAGTACGTAGTATTGGTTTTTACCCACCTTTGACTCCACAGTAACCGCATGTGTCCTCGATCGAGGACACTCTTACGTATCTGTGGTTGGAATACGTAGGTATACGACAAACTCAACATACGAGCCCGCACAGTGATTCAATGTATATTTCATATATCAAATGAGTGTGTATGAGCAAAAAAAATTAGCCCCGAAATGGTGTGCTTTGTAAATGAAAGTACGTAGCACGATCATACATGTAAGTGTTGTTTTTTGCCAGTTTCCCTTGTATCTTGTTCGTTGCGCCATTTCAACCATTATCTATTCCTCATAATCAGTTACCGACTCAACCCTTTGCGCCCCAAAAAACCTTAATAGCACATCAAGTAGACGCTGATTTTTCCTTTGGCGCCTTGCGGTGTAGACTGGCTCTGAGAAGCTCGACGGCCTCATCGGCGTTTTCATTTCCGACAGAAGCGGCATTTTCTCGGTTCGCAGCGTTCGTGTCAGCAGCGGCTCGGTGGATCGGGGATAAGATAGGATCGTTCTCGATAACGAAGGTATCGGCATGTGGCTTGGTAGCCCAGCCGCCGGCGTGGCTGAAATCGTGTTGATCCGAGGTTAGGACTGGCCTATGCCTAATTGGGAAGGAAGAGGTTTAGATGATGTTTGAAAGTGGAGCACCAGCATATTCCTTTTATGGAAGTATAGATAAAAAAGTAATTACTGACTGATGAGCAAAGGCAGTTTGATCGTGATTTGGTTCACCGTGTTCCGTAGGGGTAGTTACGCTTTGCCTGGCAGCTCCGTCTCCTGTACTAGAGGGTGCATGTGAATAGGTCTGGGAGCTTTCTGACAGGGGTTCATGGGCGTTGCTAGGCTCCTGATGGAAGGTGTATTGTTGCTTGAGGCCGTCACGCAAAGACGACGATGATTGAGAGTGTTGCGCTTCCATGTTGGTGACTTGTCCTGAATGCTAGATGTAGAAGGTGAAAGGCAGTGACACGACTGGATTGTGAAGCAAAGTCCGCTGATCTAGAGCGATACAATTGAGAACAAGAGATGGAGTACTCGAGGAAAGAGAAAAGAAACTTAAGCCGGTGCTCATCTTGAAATAGCCTGTGAGCTTCGATGGGAATTCTATACCTCTTTATACTGTTCATATGTCTAACAAGAATAAGATCAAATCTTAGAAGATTCATTCGATCAGGAATTCAGGATAAACTATCGGTTCTTTTCCCAATTTTTAACCAGACACGGCCCCACACGGGGCTGTCGGACCAGTAGTAGTAAGAGCTCATTGGTCACACTGCCGCAGGCCACAGCTGACTGCAGCCCCACTGTTGGCATGATGCAGATTTCCTGACTCCACCCGTGACCTGTGATTGGGCTGGGGATGTTGCAAGTGTTTTACATTTCACCTGGGTGATGATGTTCATGTACCTGTGGTGACCAGACTACTTAACTCCTATTCGTCCTTGGATGTGGCCGTGAATCTGATTGACCAAGATTCATCCAATTTCGGTTTAAGGTTTATTTATGCATCGACGCATTGACAATGAAAGCCCGAAATCATGTCTCCGGAGTCCGGAATAAACCCCGCAGCCTCACTGGACCAGCGCAACCGCATCTGGCCTGTCGGCTTCTAGAAACTTGAAGATTGGCAAGAGCCACACGACGCTAGCCCATGAGGTGCTGCACATACATAGTTGGAATGCCCTTACTCAGCGTGCATCATGGCCAGTATAAGTCGAAGCTATGTATGTTACTACTATCCTGCCGCTCAGATGCGGTTGACAGTACCTTCCCATGTTTAACGCTCTAGATAGATACTGTTTTCGAAGACACAACGAACAACAGCCGATTTTTGAATTGGCGTAGATATTAACGTTGTATTTTTTTTCCCGCTATCGGACAACCGGACATTTGAAGATACCGAAGATCATGTATGCCCTAGGTGGTGAGACTGCTTATTTCTAATCTTGCCTTCCCACCGAGCAGCACTACCAACGAGGCTGTATATAATCTCGAGTCATGGATGATCCGCGTTACCGGTAGGTAAGCATCGCACCGCACCGCTCGTACCTACGTGTACGTACGTACGTAGGTAGTACCTAGGTAGCTATGTAACGCGCATCCACTCCGCATTGCAAAAGCAATGTGGCGGCGCCGGGAGCACGGTGGGAGCTTGAAGTTTCCTAGTAAGCGATTATTTAGCGTCCGAAAAGGTACATTAGGGCAGATCTTGGAGACGGGTTGGTTTTTGGACGTGGTGTGATGCAATACTTCGGGAGGGTCGTGCACCTACTAACAAGTATTGCGGTGCATTATAGGGTTGTACCTGGTAAATAATGCAAACTACAAGTATCAACATTTACAGCACTAGATGTTTTTGTTTCCGCTCCCAACCGCAGAGAGGTGATGCAATGGGCATTTTGTAATTTGGGGTGGAATACGTGGCTAATTGTTTGAAACGTCAAAGTTCTTCGGAGCTGGTGGCCAATCTCGAGACTCAATCGCCTCAAAGAGCCCCGAATCGCGCTTGTTCGCCCCCTTTGCCACACCGGCTTGTCTATTGAATCGTATCACACACCCAGTCCTCGTAAGAACGCTGGCGTAATCAAGAGTACAGCTATGTGTACTATGATTAAGTTAGAGTAAACTGAACGGGTCTGTTGCTTGACCACTAAGCGCCATCGTCCATCTATCATTTACTGGGCCCCCTGCTCATTGTTTCGTTTCATGGACACTGAAAAGCCTACGGTTACAGAGACGCCGCCATCAGGCTAGATTTGTACTAGTCAATCCCTTAATATTTGTTGGCCTCACAGTCCCCACCTTAATCAAATCCATCTGTACATTGGAAGATATGTGTACAAAAGTCCTTGCTCGACCCTGTGCTAGCCAGCGGTAAAAAATTATCAATTAGGTACCTAAGAACTATCATATTACTCACTAATTCTCTAATAGTACCTATCAAACCTTTTTATAGATCGTAAAAGATGAAAAGCATTCAAAGTTTAGACTCTGAATTTTAAAGTTAACGTTAATATCAGCATTCTAGTCATTCTAACTATCGATATCTCATACTATTTTTTAGATATGTATTCACTAACTTTTTTAGACATAAGAAAGGGCTCCCAGCGACAGAGTTGTACGATTTCGAACGAAGTATGAACGACTTTTGTATTCATACACAAAACACTCCAGATTGGGCTTCGGAGGCTTATGTATTAGGGTGTCATAATTTCCGTCAGGTCCCATTGGACCCACGAGGATCCAAAGACAGGAATAAGACTTGTTGGTCTTTATTATAGTTACCACTGTATGGAGTGAAGTTGGTTGACATAGTGATACGTATAATTCTGTGTGAGTCGCTGTTTGCAATCATTGTGGGTAAAATGGCTTGTATACCGCTAGGTACATACTGCTTGCATGAGGTCATTGTTTGGCCGTCTGTTTGAAGGTTCCTTGGCTGTATTATTGTCATAACAGCACTGTATTCTGTATTGATGATTGATAGAGCAATTCTGTTCTCTTGCTTCGATGGCGGGAAGGGTAATAATCTATATGGATGTGACCAATTCGAAAAGGTCTTGCTATTACAAAAGAATAGGACAGCTTCCACGGCTAGAAGATATATCAGCATTTCGTTATTATTAAAATCGAATATATTTAATGTTGCGCTAAGAACAAATTTGTCGTATGACGCGAAAATCCCATTAGTCTACCGCTTAAAGCAGCAGTATTCAATAAGAAAAAGGGTAAGAGTGTGATTTTCATACCGTTTTACCGATTTTTGACTCTCGTCGCAGTCAAGTGTGGGTGCGACGAAAATCAAATTCAGGAAGCAGATTCAGAAACATGGCTGTTGCTGCGTTGCCGATTAGGAGGTCGCCGCTTGCGTCGTTTTTGGTAAGGGCGGAATAAGAGTAATGATATACTTGATGTGCACGTGCATGGAGGAATTAAAGGGGCAGTCTAATCTGGAATTAGATGGCCCAATCAAAACTGTAGTACGGACCTGGTCGGGATGTGTAGAGTTATCGCGCGCGTGTTCGTGCCCTAATCCTTGTCTTTCGGGATCTTGGGATACCTAGGTGAACGACATCTGGATGAAGTCCATTTTACAACACCCATGCTGGCACAAGTGCGATTTACGTAACATCGGTATATTTTTTATATCCAATAACCATGCTGTAACAAAAATAACAAATTAAATACCATGAACGCAAGTCCCATCTTTCCCAATCCCTAATGTATCGCGCCGTTATCCAACCCCCAACAGTCAATTTCCAAGTCCTTTGCGCCACAAAATGCTTAATAGCATCTGCAGGTCCCCGTTACACCTTATGGTGTAAGCTTGCCCGAAAAAGCTGCACAGCCTCCTCCTTTGTTGCTTCACCCTCACCCACGGGACCAGCAAACCCATCTCCTGCGTTCATAGCATTGACGGTGGGACCGGCTCAATGGCTTGAACATAGTATAGAATCGTTTCCGATAATAAGGGTATCGTCGAACGGTTCGATCGTCGTGGCCCAAGAGCCTATGTGGGTGAGATCTAGGCGCTGATCTGGGGACGAGATCGGGCTATACCTGATTGGGGAATTTTAGATAATGTTGCCGAATTGAGCGCATGGGCACAAACACTTGATGGGCGAATATAAGGAAGGGAAAAAGAAACAAAGGAAAGAAAAGAAAGGAAGAAAAGTGGTCACTAACTGATGATCCGAGGTAGCTTGATCAGTAATGGGGTCAAAGTCCGCTGTAGTGGCGGTCATACTTTGCCCTGAAGCCCCGTCACCCGTACCAGAAGGTGCGCCAGTGTAGGTCTGGGAGCTTTCTGACGGGGGTTGATGAGAGTTGCTGGGCTCTTGGAAGAAGTCTTGTTGTTTGGGACTTTCAGGCAAAGGAGCGGATGAATGGGGACATTGGGGGTGTTTGGCTTCCATGACTGCGACTTGTTGGTGTGGATTTTGGGTGGTAAGTGCGGAAAGTAGAAGGTAGGCCTAAGATTGGAACAAGAAGATAATTCCAATGACTACCTAGGTATACTGAGTATAATAAAGAACACAAGACTGAAAGTCAAGTTAGGAGAATAGAAGAGAAGAAGAGAGGGGAAAGTAAAGCTGGTGGCCATCTTAAATAGTACTCGAGTTTTGATGGGTGTATACTACGTAGGCACAAGAATCGGATGTGCTCGAGTTGCTCGAGTGTTGGGGCGGTGGAATCGAAAATTATTGTAATTACTGTAATTACATGAAAAATGGTCGTCCTGTTTACGGAGTAAGATCCGAAAAGAATCAGGCTCTGATTCGCCCAATCTATATTGTCTAAGCTGTTTAAGGGTTAGCTCTAGATAACATGTATAAAAATTGTAAAAATAAAAAAGGCGTGTAGTTTCATTTACACAGAAAGCTAGGATAAATACGTAATGACACCAACCAGAGTGCTAACTAATAATGTGCTCCATGAAGCCCCCGATGAAGCGATGAAGGGGGGCTCTTACCGTTTAAGGTTTAACACTTGACTTGCATTAGTGATCTCCACGAGGACTCGAAAGTGGCCAATCAGGGCAAGCCACAAGTCTATCGAACCAATAATGGCGGACAGGACTTTTTGAACTTCAGGGAAGAAAAAGAAAAGAAACCAAAACTACGTCCTCAGGGTTAGGATTCGTACCAGATGTTTCAATTAATCCCCGTATCCATCTCGTCATATATGTGCGGAGAATACGATGTACGTACGTACAGTCCCATGACGGACATATTCCTTCTTACTCTAGTATCATTCATGATTCTACCATTCCTCCGGGTAAGCTACAAGTTTCTTTTCTTATTCTTTTTTCCTTCGATGCAGCCAATGATGAAAAGGAAGCCCCTAGTCAGTTTAGGTAGTGGACATAAGATTTTGACCCGGGCTTAATGAAACTAGCTCTCGAACAACATCGATTAGGGTTTGATACATATTTCGTTTTTTGATAACGAGTACATAAGTTGAGTCTAGATTGAGTCATACGTAAATAGATGCGGTGAATCCGTTCTATGATCTGTGTACTACCATGTACCTTCGGCACCGGGAAAGCGTGGGATTCTGAAACCTGACACAAAGGCTTAACAAGGCGGAAAAAGAGTAGCACGAGCCTCACCATGCGTGTGGTACGTACGCGTATGGCACGGTATGATGGACCCGTATTGTACTACGTATGTAAGATAAGGTCAATGGAGGGGAGTTCGGGTGGCGCGGGAGCTATGTTTTAGGGTTTGGTACCAGACAATACGACGTAAATGGGCAGTACGGTAGAATCTCGTGAATCATACTGACTTGCGTTCAATGCATTGTTTTCGCATTTTCCCGATTACGAAGCAAAGACCATGGTAGTAGGCTGTTTGCCTTCGAACGGTGCCTGTGCTAGACCGAAAGTAAGCAAGGAAATTTTTGGGTCAGGCTCATCCAAAAAAAAAACTACTTTGTACGATACGTACGGGGCAGACAGCGAACACTTGAAAGCTTGGCGATGATAATACGTAAACTGGCCGTCCTCCGAGTAGGTCTTTCTCCTCCTCGAAGGCCCGCCAAGCCTAATACGTGCGTAGAATCTAGCCTCCGTACTACGTAGTACGTAGGGTTTCCTTAGTATTCTCGGAAAGATTGAAAGCTCTGCCGCGACAATTGCATGTGCCATGGTGGAGCCACCAAATATCAGGCTAAAGCCTACTAATACATTGACTAGACCGAATCCACAGTTTGCCACACTCTAATTATAAACAACATGTCAAGAGCAAAAGAAAAAAAAAATAAAGAGTCAGATCCTAGTCGGGATTGCGCGTGACACGAAACTACGTAGACAATCACCCACTAAGTACTCCATATTTTTGAAGATTAGTTAAAGTTTACGGTACCGGTCACGGATAAATTCTTCCTCTGATGCACTTCATACTGTTTGTTCTTCAACTCTAGGTTGATCCCGGATCTTTTTCTTTTGTACAACGCTGGTAAGTAGTAGTCAAGTGTTCCATGTCGTTCAACACCCCCAATCCTGGTCGTCCTTACAACGTGGTAAATATTGATGGTTCGTTACAAGACCGATAACATTTGTGGGGTAACTATGGCTCATCCGAATTGTTCTAGTTACTAGAACCAAGATGGTAGGTATGACCGACAAAATCGGACGAATCGGTGATCTGCGTTAAGCTACTACTACATACGTATCTACCTACTGTGAGGGGCATGATTGCAAAAGCAATACTACTACGTAATAGTACCCCGCGACACGCCACTTTACTATATAGAACTAGAGAGGGAAAAGCCTTTGTGCCTGAATATCATGCAGCTTATGATTACGTATTGATTGACTAGTTGTTTACAGTACCGTACCTGACCCCATTCCGTATTTGACTCGCATCATCGAGGGGTTGAATCAACGATAACAGTTCGTCGGTTCCTGAAATGGGTTCATAGGATGTATGACAACCTGTATTATTCGTCAAGGGAGAAGGTTCATTGGCCGGAGCACCATCCATACCTTCTCGTTGTGAAACAATCCACTCAGTCACTGCGCTATTTTTTTTACCTTATCAAATCTGCTATCTTTCGAATCGATGGAGCTAGTACGTACTGCTTTCCGTAATGTAACACAGGAGTACCAAAACATGACGGCGACACACCAAGAGTCCAAGTAATGGCCAGACGCAAGCTTTGGGGGCAATTATTAAAGTAATATATAGGATGAGATGAAGAATCCAAGTAAGCTACTGACCAACGACCAACCGTACTACCAGCTCCCCGTGCGAGTAACTTTTAACATGGGGTTGGCGGCCAATCCTAAGGCTTAATCGCATCACAGCATCCTGCGCTCTCATCCTCCACTTCTCCCCCCTTCCCCTCCGTTTTGCCACCCCGGTTTTTGATGGAATAAAGCTACGTATGTAGAAAATTCGGCGTTTTCAACAATACAAGAGTGAATAGAGGAGGACTTTAGGATTATTATGGTCGGTGGCTTGACCCCCAATTCACCGTCCACCACCCACCATCCATAGTTTCAGATCAAGGACGGTGAAGAGCCTAAGTATGCAGAGACACCTCCATCGAACGAACATTATGCTGGTCAATGCTTTGAGACAGATAGGCCTAACAGTCTATAGTTCGACCAAGTCAGTTTTCTTGTGTCATAATCATTGTTTCCTAACATACTCTCGCTTATTGGCAAGTGGCTTGTGAGTGGCTACGCTATTTACGGGTTCCGACGTGAAAGGTGTCTGCCTAGACTGCAAGAAATAATATGAGTGGCAAACCACCGTGTGTAAACAGTCATTCTAGTCCTTGTTCTGGTTATGAATGCCAATTGATCCCCCAACCATCATTACAGCATCCTCTCAACCTGCCTATTGACGATATCGCTATGCTGGTGGTCCTCGGTCTATCCTAACATTCCCTCAACATCGGACGGCGAGTTTAAGCAGTATGCTGCTCACCGATGGAGTCACAGTACCTATCGAAGCGCTTAGACCGTTTTGAATTGCCGAATTTTGAAGTTCACGTTGACATTACCATTGTAGTCATTGCAGATATCAGGGAGCCGAGAATTTCGTGTGCTACTCATATTCTCCAGGTGCGTGTTGCCTACCTCTTGTTCGATATACTCAGCGACTTCCAGCGACTGATTTTGGTGATTTCAGATAACCATGAAGGACTCTTACACTTCTACACTCTCCAGAGATGATGGGCTTCGGGAGCTTATGAATTAGGATTTATGTCAGGCCCATCAGCGGATCCACGAGAAACCAAAGGCCAGCAATAAGGTTTGCGGGTCAATGATGAAGCTGGTCGCACTGTATGGAGTACGTAGACATAAGAAAATGAACGGTTCGTTGTGCGTCGCTCGGTCGTGGGTGAAACGCTTGTTTACCTCAATATATTGCGCTCATGAGGAGTACTTGACATTCGTTTAAAGGTCCTCGATTGCATTTCTGAATGACAGCACTGCCTTCCTTATTGAGATTGATAGCGCGGGCCCTCATGCCTGTATGATGAGAAAAGCTATGGTACTGAAACGGACTGCATATGGCATACCACGTCTTGAAACCGATGATCCCGAGTTCTACATGTACACGCCTATTTCAAGAAGATTTTGCCTTTGTGACAGAATAGAGTAGCCAGCATAAACAGTCGGCTTATAATCACTATTAAAATCAAATATATCGCTATAAATCAAGTTTCTGGTATCTTAAGAGAAATCAATCGGCTCACCGCTTGAAGCGGCTATCAATGAAGAAAAGGGGTGTTCTGTGGTGCTGATCGTAGAGCCGGCATGCCTTTCCGATGGTATAGACAAGTTTAAAAAGGTAAATTGGGCAGATTGAATGATCATCTTGAACGATGTGCGGAAGACTTTTCCGTTCCGCATGTCAATATATTGCGTACATTTCATAAGAGCAAATGCCGCGCTAATGCACGATCATCTTCAATTGAAGACCTTCGTGCATTAGCGTACTGACAGCACTATAGCGGATATGCAATGATCCGCCATTCTCAATCGTATTCGTCAGGGTAAACATTGAAGAATTCACCATAATGTCAATCATGCTGAGCTGGAAGCTCGGAAATAGCCCTCGCATCGAGTTCCTGTCTGGCAAAACCTCTGCCCTCCACTTCATGCTTAGCACCGTCGATTTCATGTTTCGCATTGCCTAGGGCATCAAGTTCCTGTGATGATACAGATGGCTTCGCGGGTGGGAAGGGTTTGAGCTCCTCTTCGCTCTGAAGCGAATATCCCAACTTCTTCTTCGTTCTGAAAAATGCAAGCCAGACGAATAAACCGACCACTGCCAAACCACCAATCGCTGCCCCAACAGATATTCCTGCTATAGCGCCTTTACCAAGTCCACTAGACGACCCAGAAGTTGTCGTTGTATTCGTTGTCATTGCATCGAGACCACAGTTTCCGTACTCCGCTTGACATCCAGTGCTGCAATAGCTGACGTTTCCACCGCAAAAGCCGTGACTGGAGCAGCAATTACCCCATTGACTGCCTAAACACGTCGCGAAAACGTCTGAATTGTCTCCGCAATTCCCATCTATAGACATAGTACCCGTTGTTGTCGATGTTGAAGCAGAAGCCGTCGTCGACGTTTTCGTTGTAATCGTACTCGTCGTCGCCGCGGCCGTGGTCGTTATACTCGAAGAAGAAACTGAATCACAACTCCCAAACTCACTCTGACACCCATCGCCGCAATAACTTGAGTTTCCGCCGCAGTATCCCAACGACGAACAACAGTCGCCAAATGTGCTTCCGAGGCAGGTATAATTGCTGCCCGTAGAACCGCACGATCCCGTCGTGCTGATTGTTTGACTGCTAGTACTGGTACAGTTTCCGAATGCTGATTGACATCCTGCACCGCAATATGCCGATGTACTACCACAAAACCCTTTTGTGGAGCAGCAGTCGCCGTACGTAGAGCCTAGGCATATTGAATTTTTGTCTGAATTGGATCCGCAATTACCATCTGTGCTGATAGTGGCCATTTTTATGGGTTTTATGAGCAGTTAGGGTATCCGCGGTAATGGAAGTGAAATGAGAATCAATAAGGACTTTGTGGGAGAGAAAGTACCTAATATTTTAATGATCAAAACATGAAAGAGGGAAACTGAAAAAGGGCGTAGAAGAAATTCATATTACTGCCAAGATTAACAGAGCGCTTGCCAAAGGTCGCTAGCATATTAAGAACTAGCTAAGTAGAGTAATGTGTATCTGGGGCTGAATACTTTCTAGCAACTAGCGCTGTATTCAGGTACGAAGGCAGGTTTCAGCTGCGATTGCAGCCAGTAGTTAACAGTACTTGCCAACAGTATTGTCATGACTCGGGTTTATATATCTTATGACCCTTCAATACAATTTCTCTTCATTTGTTAGCTGTATCGCAAGACGGCTACTTGTCAAATGGATCGAGATAGATTCAATCGTGGCTGATTATTTCATGCGGGTCTATCTTAATCTCTAACCGCCTACTCTGCTTGCGTAGCAATTAACAGCATCACTTGATAATTCCGAAAGGTACTCCGGAATCCGCATGCCCTGAAGAACCGTTGAAGACAACCCCCAATAATGCACGGAACTTACTTCTGTCGTTCATCCCAAATGAACGATTGGTCTCAAGCACCGGAGAAAAACAAATTCAATCCTCGTGGCTTGAAGGCTTGCTTCGCACTTGTATGGTCTGGCCTCGTTGATCGTCGTTCCCTGAAACACGCTACTCTGATTAGAATTTAGGGGTAATTGTATGCTTGTCGTTATTGGTCCTCGGGTTCTGCGCACGGCTTAGGGCTGTTGCAGCAGCTTGCGCTAGTAACTTTATCGTTTAAGTAGACCGTTGAACGAGACGAAAACGGTTAGAAGCGTCTATGACAGTTGTCAGTGAAGAGGCGTAGATATCGCTGGTGCCACTACACTATATTCAACATGTGAACATTTGGAATATAGAATCTTGCAATAGTTACATCCATGTACAGAGCGGGCGGTAACTTTAAAATTTCGTTTCGGTCAACTCCGAGTCAACGTGGCTGAATCCAACGGCAATAATCCATATTTAGCCCATCTTATGATGCATAGCTTCGGCTCTTTGATATACATACTGGATTACCGTTGTCCGAAAGAGGGCATATGAGTACAATTTTCCTAGGTATGCGCCAATCCATGTCCCCCTTCCTTGGTCTGTTTGAGGTCCCGACTTCATCACGGCTATCTAGGCGATTCTTGAAAGTTATATAGAATGAATTCCTTCAAATGTTTTGTTCACCAGATTCGAGAGTGGCGTTGTGCTTTTCGAAGGCTTGCTACTTCTTACATATGCAAGTAATTCATAAGTCGCAGACCCCGTGATTTACCAAACCCTAACAAAAATGTCTTCAAGTTGCAATGCAAATACTTCTAGCTTCATTTCAGCTTAATAAGAAAATTAAACTAAGCACGAAGCATGGAATTATGATTGATTTGAAGTGTCATTCATCATTGGAAATGGAGAACAACACATTGATGAAATTATTTCTGTCTTTCAGATTGACATGTCTCCATACAAACGTAGATCCTCTTCCAAGTCTCCAGTCATCATGAATGTGCCATCTGTGTACGAATGTTCTTCAGCTGGAGGCAAAAACGTGATTGGAGATGTTGATCGACCATTGCTATGATTTTGGCGATGGAATTCAAGGTTGGCGCTCTTTGGCGTCTGATCTAAGGAATCTCTCTTCTGTTCATCCGGATAGCTTTTGCTGTTAGTCGACCCGAAGTCAGCATCGTTCAATGGCTCCGGCTGAGTTGAGCTCCTAGTGTCCAACCCCTTATCATACTGTATAAGCCACTCTTCAAACATCAGGTCCTGCGTCCTGTCCAACGAGTCTTCCTGCCTCACGCCTACAGTTGTCCAGTTGATATCCTCTGTGTATTCTGATGACCGCTTGTTCGTTGATGATGCTCCAGAATTTGGATT
Source organism: Talaromyces verruculosus (assembly GCA_038993655.1). Classification (NCBI taxonomy): domain Eukaryota; kingdom Fungi; phylum Ascomycota; class Eurotiomycetes; order Eurotiales; family Trichocomaceae; genus Talaromyces; species Talaromyces verruculosus. Next base: position 210,795 of record JBBVQN010000057.1, read on the forward strand.
AGGGCTATGAGACGAAATGACAGAACCCGCTGGTCGGCGTCGGGAATTCCTTTGTGAAGACGACATATGCAGCAGTATCTTGTCAAGATCATCAAGCTTATCCTTACCCAATTGAATGTGTTGTACCAAGCTATAAGCATGACCCATTTTGCCATATTGTATCCGTACTGCATGGTTAAGACAGGCAGCTTCATAGTCAGCGGCAGGGTATATATCCTTCAATTGTCCAAGCAATTGCAGACACTGGCGGAAGCTCCATGCACTCTTGTCCCTTATGAAGTGATTGGTGGATGTGATATTGACCAAATGTACGATGGCCGCTGGTCGGATGGCAGTCAAACCAGCCGCTGGAAGAAATCTTGCCAGATCTAGACGATTGATTCGATGCAGAATATCTGCAGTCTTTGATGCTGCTGTATGTAATCTTTGTCGAACCGTGTCGGTTAATTTGTCCGCTGTCAATATTGGACTCTGCTGTTCTCTACCCTGAGCAAAAGCTCGTGGTTGATATAATGCCGAACAGGTCGCATAGTATATCATGCGTAACATCGATGAATGTATGAGAAGGATTCTTTCTCCGGTGTCACGTCCTTCGCGAGAGAGTGGTGCGTCAATGTCGATTTCTCGAGGGAGGTTTCTCACCCACGTGTCTAGTTTGCGACTGCAGCGTTCCAGTTCTGCATCTGACAATTGACGAGGGACAAGGGTGATGGTAGTTTTGTTACTTGACCCGTTAGAAGGAATGCTGGCAGGCGAGTACTGAGCGAAGAGAATAAGACCAAGGCAACGACACAGGTTGACCTTCTCGATGAACATCAAAGCTAATCGTCTTTGATGCGATATGTCCCTCATATATTTGCAGCCAATGGTTGCAATAACTGTAGAGTCCATCGACTCGATATCAAAATCGGCTAATCGTAACGTCGAAACATCGCTAGTTGCCTCATTGACCTGTGTTGGTTGTCGGAGAGCGAGAGCGACCATTCGATCTCGAGCAAAAAGACACCACCAAAGACGTCTTCGTAGTCGTTGTTTGGCAGGGTCCATGTCCAAGTTGGATACATCACGATGTAGTCCCATAGATTGTGCCTGTGTGTTGCAGAGGCCAACCCAGAACCACATGTCGTTCTGCATGCTGTTGTCTCGTTCATTGTTATATGTCAATAATAGACTCGCCTGAAGGAGACAGATAGGATCATCTTCGTATTCCAGGTGATACAATAGCTAGTTATTATTGTCAGTTCTCTATGCCTCTATAAAAGATTGTTCTATTTTGTACTGACCCTCGCACGCGTGAAGAATTCCTTTCGAGCCTTCCTTCGGGTCTGAAAACCCGCAGCTCTGAGATGATTCATATCAGCAAAAGCCGATCCAGCAAACATAACTGCCTGAAGCAAGAAAAGACTGATATTTCCATCCGGATCATTGTTGACAATCGCCGGCAAGAAATGCTGTATATTCAGGACTGGCATGAAATTGTAGCTCCATTGAAAATAAGCTCTCAGCAGCTCATTTAACAGCGGAGGCTCGGGGACTGTAAGCGCATTCTTAGAGCGAAGATATTCGACATCATCTGGTGCGATGTGAGATGGTATAGGTTTTAGAAACTGGCATGGGTCGTCCATGTCGACGTCCTCGATTACCGGATCGAAGTCCGGGTCGATGAGTTCCTGGATGGTGCTGATCATGTTGGCTAATGGGAGTGATGCAGGGATGGCCCTGTCGCCCATTAATCTGCATGATGAAGATTCGATTAGATGACTGCCTTGAGTATAAACGTTGTTTGAACTCAACGGCGCATCCATGTGCTCTTCGTGTGCCCTTTCTGACGTGGGGAACAGCAAGCTTCTATCGAAAGGCATCCGTGTTAGATTGTCTCTAACCGCCGATTCATACTCGGATAATTTGCGTTTGAGCGACATTGTGGATACCAACAGCCCTGTAGTCGAATAAATCTATGAGTAAGGGTGGTGAAAAGTCAAGAAATGACTAACGGTAAAAAACAAAAATGAGAGATGAGTTCTCGTATGACTAGGTCATGCGGGGGATTAGCCGTCCCCACTGTACCTAACCCCCGGAGACTGTGGGGCTTCGAATTTAAATTGCGGAATTGTGGGCATGCTGTTGCCAGTTTAGATAGTTTGGATTATTTCGAAAAGATAATGGCCAATGGCATCTTGAGAAATCAAGTGGGAACGTGTATTGTATTCAAGTGTGTCTAATTGAATGAAAGTAACTAGCATAGGTGTGCTATATATAATACAGCGCAGGATTGTGCTTGCTAATTTAGTAAGAGGGATCCTTAGCAAATCCATATATTAGGAAAGCTAGCTAATTAATAAGAGCATATAAATGGATATATATACTGCGCTCACTATATTTAAGATAGTAGTAAAGCAATCTTATCACACTCTTTAACTCACGACTCAGCATGCTGCTTCGATTGTCGCTGATGGTCGTCGCTTTATGTTCACTCTTTCTTGGATCCTATCCGGAGCCCTTCTTGTCCTTGACGCTGAGCGTGACCAGGATCCCACAACCTCTATCGCACGTCGCTGGGTTTTGAGTCCGGAGGGTGGTGTGGGTGACTCAGTATTCCACGATATTGTAATTGCTAGGGACACCGCTGGTGCTGTCTTGCGGGGCGAGGAGCATCTCCAATGGGACTGCCGCATTGCGTGGGGAGTAGATTTGCCGGAAAACCGTGCGTCTGGTCATAGGTCGTTACAGAAGGCAATCTCTAAGCTCTAAGTAATTCAATAGTTTACTGGGTCTGTTCGTACTCCACCAACACATCACTCAGCTCAACCTTTTTAATGTTATTCAGCTGTCAGTTAACAATCCCTCAGCCGACATAGATAAAGTCTCGCTACTTCTATGATAACTCCTTAACGCCCAGTCTAGTTTCGAGCAAAGAATTTAGCTATCCTTGTCCAAGACTTTTACTAGTTCATTTGGCGTTGGCGTGCTTAGTGCCAACATGAACACTGCTTGTTCTTACTACGTTGGTCATAGTGGGGATGAATGACATTTCCTATTACTAGTTTGCCAAACTCCTTCAACGAATCGCACAATAATATACATGGAATTTTTTAGAGTCAATGCCCCAAGATACCACTCCCGTCAGCTTTAAATTGGCCGATGGTCATGGCTATGTGATGGACAAGAGCCATCATCTGAAGGCCCGGCAGCTAAACTTGCAACTCTTCCTGTTCCGCGAGGTTTTCCAATTCAGCATCTATCCCAGCGTCCAGCTTTAGATCGAAACGATCACGATCCTATTATAATCGTAGATGTTGCTGTTGGTTTATCCCGGTCCTAACCACCAAAGCTAAAATTGGGGATAGGCTAGTCCAACAAGCCTGCATGTGTGAGCTGACCAATATAGTGAATTGATTCCTAATTGATAACTGATTTCTAAAGCTATCTGGAGGGCGTACATAGGCTGTATATAAGCTTGTGCGGTGCCTTTGTAAGGGCACATCTACTAGTCTGTTCGGTAACGTACATAAAGGCTGAGACATGATTCGGTTGATGATAAAGGAATATGAAGCTATTCCTGGATCATGAGGCACTCCTTGTCAAGCCCCGCATTATCCCCAACTAACCACTCAATCAAGCAACAAGCTCAATATCCTTCACAAACCCCTCAAAGCCATCCCCACCAATAGTCGCCACGGGTGCCTCAATCGCAATCTCCTTCCAAACGAAAAAATCGCCATTAACGCCTATTTTAGTCAAGAACTCCATCTCGACGGGCTCGTTTTGTGTGGCTGATTGAACGGTGAAATACGTTGCGTCGCCGCGACCACTCAGACTTGCTTTTGTCCATGTATTGAGCGGCAGCGAGTAGTTCAGCGTGTATGGATTACCAGAAGCTACCAGTGTGACGTTACTGATACTTCCATTTCCCGCGAGGAGAGTTGAGTCTTCTCCGGAGAAGATAACGCCGGGCTGGTTGCTACTGGGATAAATTGCGAACGATAGTGTATAATTGCGTCCCTTTGACGATAGTGGTGTGGATAGGGAGCAAGCAGGCGTCAGAGCAAGTGCACTGTTCGTAATTTTGCAGTTCGTTTTCCCGTCGTAGTTGTTGCCTGAGGAGTCCCTGATCGTAGGGTATTCGTGCTGGTTGTCGAAGTTGTACGAGAGGATAATGTTTGATTTGGAAGTGATGGCTTTATCAAGATTTTGTGCTGGAACTGCAGCGTGCAAGGTATCGAAAATCGCATTGTAGTCATGTTCGAGAAGACTTCCGCCCCATTGCTTGTCTGCTAATGCTGGTAGTCCGTCGCGCCAAGCGTAGTATGCTTCACTGTACGTGGTCGCATTGGGTCCGTAATCGTTCCACAGGGCAGCAATGTGGCCGAGAACTCGCGGTTCGTCGCGAGCCGGATTGTTGGTGGCATTACTCGTGTCGAAGATATTCGGTGCATATGGTCCGCCGCCAGGCGCGCCGTAGAAAATCTTGGTGATATTGAGTTTTTGTGGATAACTTCCAGAGTACTTATCGACGATATAGAATGCATCATCCGAGTTGATCACATCGTATCCTTCCATGATGTAGTCATAAGGGTTATCTTCAAAGAACTCCCAATGTTGGATGCTGACGTTAGTTGAGATGTTATTTGTGTAGTTATTAGATGGAGGGAAGGTGCCCCAGATACGGATTGATTTGCCAGAGGTTGAGTAGATATAGTCGTGCATCGCGTTTACGAAGGTGTTGTAGACACCTGCTAAGGCGCTGCTCTTCAGTCAGCTCTTCATACATTCCGTCCATGTGTACAGAGAGACGGAAATGGGCCAACTCACTCCTTTGTCAACGACGCATCAACATACTCATCAGCCCCAATATGCACCGTCTTACTATAAATCCACGGCAAGAAAGTCTTCCAGATAGTCTGACATGTCGGGATTGTATCTGGGTTGCTAATATTTAGCAAGGAAATATCACTCGACATTCCCAATTCAGTTTTCCATTGCGAAATCACCAAGGCATGGCCCGGCATTTCCAGCTCGGGGACAATTGTCACCCCTCGAGCGGCGCATTTGCGTTGAATGTTGTCAAAGTCTGCTTGCGTATAGGACTCGTTGACTCGTTTGTTTAGACCTGCGACCACGGGATCGGATGAAAGAAGGCGGAAAGCAGAGTAGAGGTCGAGCTGTCGCTCCGTAGAGTAGACGTCTACATTGTTGTACAAATTATCGCTCAGGTGTACATGAAAAGTGTTTTGTTTATAGAAAGAAAGATACGAGCACATGTCGACCAAGAACGATGGTGGATAATAGTGCCGTCCCGCATCGAGCATGACACCGCGTGTGCCCCATCCTGGAGAGTCGTTTCCAAAGCCCAGGGGTAATTTATTGTTGTGAAGCGCTGCCTGTTGCAGGACAGTGCGTGTCCCCCACCATGCTCCCAGCGGACTAGCACCGGTGATTATTATTCCGGATTGAGTTATTGTTAACGTATAGCCTTCAGAGGTTGGACGGCCAGCAGCATCGAGGAAGTCGCTCTCATTACCAACCGTGAGATAGATGTACTCACCCCTGTCCGAAAGGACTTCAACGTCGACGCTGACTTCATTCTCCCTCTTGAGATACGAAGCAAGATCTTCTGCAAACGTAGTCGCAAACTCATGCAAAGTTGGTGGAATCAAAGTTGTGCCTTTTGTATCCGTGATATCTGCATATTTAGGATCGACGATAATAGCCTTGACCTTTTGAAGATTGAAATTCGTGCCATCAAAGGATTTGATGAATGGGACGGTTGGAATGCCGATTAATTCATCCGCCCATGCTATACCATATTGCATAGACAGGGCGAGAGATGCACATGAGATCAATGAAATATGCCGCATCTTTCTCTACTTTCCGATTCTACTTGTGTATATTGATAGCTAAGTCGTGAGGAGACTCTCTTCCTTTTAAGTTATACTACGAGGGTCGATCTTCAAACCGCAATCCTCCCCTCCCCGACGACAGGGCCAAAGACAGACGATAACACAAGAGACAGTCCATTCTTGTGTCACATTCCCAACAGTCTGGATTAAGTGGATCCTAATTGTCTGCATATACAAGGGTTACATGAATGTTGCATCCAAAGTCTATCGCCCACTTTAAACATGATTAATTTTCGATCTGCATCGGAAAAAACACCGATAGACCTAAATAACGGATAATTCATTGCCGTCAGCTTATCGGCACGCGTTAGCCTAATCAATCAAATACCGTTGTTGATACGTAGCAGTGACTTCTTCAGTGCGGGGTTTGTCCTACTTTTATCCGCCTACTCTAATACGATTGTGCATCATTTCCAGATATGGATGATATTGTGGCGGTCAGATAATGATATGATATCAATGTATAGCCCACGTTAATAGTGGAGACGGGGGATTTGAATGAGCAGTACTTGGTGGTATTGTATTATTGGAGATGGAGCAGTGATCACGCGCATAAATTGGAATGATACCTCGGGAAACGGTGGAAAAGAAATAAATTATAGAGATACAAGAGATACTGAGAACCTGAGTGGGACGTATAACGGATTGTAGTAGCATTGTTGTTCAAGTTGTCTATCTGGTGGTATGTCTCGTTAGTTGCAAGTGCTTGATCGCAAATGAGATAAAACAAGGATTGAAGCTTATGAAGTACTTGACATTAGATTATATGGGCTTACTAATGTGGGCTCACTGAGAAGTGTCAGTTTAACTAAGTTGATATGGTCCTAGATTACAAAGCAAGGATTGGTGTAAGGCTCTTCTCAGCAGTCTATCAATGTGAGCTGATCCATATGGTAAACAGACAGACGTAAAATAGGCGCCTACAGGGGATAATTATCAACCCGCCAATTTGACCCCCATATAACCCCTAGTTATACTCTAAATGGCTTCTTTGGTGTGGGCATGAGAATAACTCGCCATATAGATTACTGCACCAGTTAGGTAAAGTATCTTGATGAGCTCAAGTCCAACACCCTGATTACCGCCTGTGACGATGAAAACCCGGCCGTTCAGGTTCAGGGAGTCGAGATAGTTCTCGGTAAAGGTTGGTGCAGGCGGCCAGTACTGCGTGACCATGGATTTGAGCGCCATATTGTATGATTGAATTGAATTAGAGCCGTTCGAGGTCAAATGTTCAGTGTTGAGAGTCGAGAGGAGGTGTGCAATAAAGGAAAGAGATCTCAAACAAAACAAAGTGAGTTTGGCGTTATGTAGGTCACTGGCAATCCGGTAAGAGCTAGGATGTTAGGTAGTCAGCATCCCGGTATCCCGTCAATTCATCATTGCGTAAAATATGAATACATATTACTCAAATAAATGAGAAAAAGACATGGATGCCTTGCGGGGGAATCGGGAAACGAGCATTATCCATCGATGTTTACACAAGGAAGCTCTTATGTGGAGCCGAAAACGTTCGTCTTTGACATGGCCTTAATGATTTGAATATTATAGGTATAATCACATAATAGATCCCGTTCGGGTCTGCCATTTAATCCGTTGAGAGGTGGAAAGATTTTGCCCATTAGCCACGTTGGCACTGTTAGGTATGTACCTGACTGTAATAAACTCAATTTCATATGCATTTAGAAGAGAAAGACGTGCTAAAGCTACCAATATGACTTCTGTCAAATAATATCCTAGAAGATATATAAAAGGAGAGTTCTAGAAATGTATAGTGCGATTGAGCATGATGGACTATCATAGTGCGTAGATATTTAGATCCCTTGTTCGATTAAGCTCTCACTATATATGGATATCGTGAACAACAATTCCAAAATTCAGCACTATAAGATCCCCGCACCAACACCATGCATAACTACATGTATAGACTGTTTGACAACAATTTTATACGGCTCCACAATGGCTATTTCGGTCATACCTCTCAATTCTGACGCAATCCGATATGGTCCACATGGGATACCGGTGACCCTAAATCTGGGGCTCCGCGCCAGGATCTGCGTTTCCCCAGAGTCGTTGGTGGTGTTCAATGATTGTTTCCGGGAAATGAGTATAGTGCATATATGTTATAAAAGAGAAGGGGTGTCTGCCGGAGCTCGAGGGGTTCTTCTCCGTCCTCTTCAGGGCTCAACTTGGTATATTATAGTTCGATAAGAATCCTCTCTACTTGAACCTCGAATAGAACTTTGTTCTGTTTCAGTGCCAGAAGTTAATTCATCATGTTACTGAAGCTATCGAGAATTCTGTTGCTCGCGACAGCGGCGTCCGCGAGTCCTCTCGCGAACACCACTTCTGCCACTAGTACTACCGGTAGTACTTCTGCAAGCAGCAGCTCAACAGCATGCTCCAGAGACTGCATGACAACAATGGTCAGTGCAGTCCTGGATTCAATGGTCGCCAATGACCCGTTCAGGCTACCGCTGGCAGAAGTTTACAAAGCAACCGAAAACACGCATCCAGCCGCGCTCAACATGATGACGCTCTGGCGTACCGTCACCACAGCCGGCTCACCCAGCCTCCTCACAATTGATACCGCTCAGGAACAGGAGTACTTCGCACTCGACATCACCGAGGGTAACGGAACGGCTCAAAGTATCCTCTGGGGACGAGTCAAAGTGGCTGACCAACTTCTCACTGAATTCGAGTCCTACGTCAACCGTGGGAAAGGCGAAGACGGCTTCGCTTTTGATCCTGGCAACCTCCAAACCAACTAGTATCCTCCACTTGGCGTTCATATTCCGGGCGGCCTGGAAGATAATCCTCCTATCGCTGAGGACGACATAACTGTGGGGTACCAATTAAACCACATCATGTTGCGCATTCGTGATCCAAAATCCAGTCTACACTTTTATATCAACCTGATGGGCATGCGAACCATCTTCACTTTGAATACTGGGCCTTTCACGGTATATTATCTCGGATACCCACAAACCGCTCCCCACCGCGCGGACCCGGTGGCTTTCTCTCAAGACATGCTTTCTCCTGGTGCTATGTCCCGCACATCGGGGCTTTTAGAACTATGCCATTATCATGGATCAGAAGAACAACCAAAATCTTACATTACGCCCGGGACCGAGCCACCACACCTAGGTTTCAACCATCTCGGCTTTTCTATACCAGACGTCCCTGCAGCTGTGCAGCGACTGAGGCAGGAAGGAGTTAGAATCGTGAAAGACGTTGGTCAAGGGCCTACGGACGATATCCCTACTACGACATGGGAAAAGGAAAAGGGAATTGCAACGGCAGATTTACATGGTGGTTTCCTCCAAATTCTGCGGCAGATTGCTTTTGTCGAGGATCCAGTAAGCCTGGCCTCTCCCATATTTGAGAGTTGTGAACTTAATTAGACGTTGACATTTATAACAGAATGGATATCTGATAGAGTTAGTACCTCAGGAACTAAAGACATCCAATGATTAATCTGGGTTCTTGAAATGGAATATAGTGTCGCCGTAATAATCCGATTAACTTGCAAATTGGCTCTTTGTAGTTTGATCCCATGCACCTCTCCATGAATACGAACTGATTAAATGATGTTACATTCGCCTCTGTCTTCAGTGAACTAGCGTTTAGCCAGTGCAGGTGATTAGTTCGTCAAACATTTTCCCATATCCCAAAGATTTACAGGTTGAGAGATCAATCGTAATGAATTACTCACGTTTGCATGGTCATGATTCTTATCTGGCTATGAAGGGACAGAGAAGGCTCTAAACACTTCATCAGCAAAGTTGCTACGATCATGTTTTCTTGAGAGTTTTCTTGAGAGTTTTCCAAGATAAATGCTCTGGAAAACTTCAAGAATGATGAATGATGAATGATTTTGACAATTGTCTGATAGATCATGATCCAGGGACTTTTTACTGTACTCTTCTTCGTCAAATTATTTTCATTTTATCGTTACATCTCACACATGAAGAGCAAGAAGGAACAACGTAATATCATTCGACGGAAGAACTGAACACGTGGAAAAAGGGAAAGAGAGACAATAGGCAGCCTCACAGATCACGCATCCTTGCCTATATAATATTGTGCTTGAGACATTTATTTGGACAACACGCGTTGGAGCTGAGGTGAGTATACTTGGCTAGTTAGGAAACCAAGGAGTGAAAAAGTGTACCCGCCTAACCTTTTGTAGTCTGTATGTGATTTTTCATGTACACAAGTCTGATGATAGCCCAGGAACATATAGTACTCTATGATTTTCCAGTGCAAGTAACATAAAATCCCTTCATAGAAGTATCAGAATCAATTTTTCAATCTTAAAGCGGTAATCATGCGACGTCCACATGCACGCTATTCAACGAAAATATCCCTGACCAATTTCCATTTCTAGTTGGGTGAGTTTACTAACTGGCGTACAAGCCAGCTTCGGAGCTACGTTAGCTTAATGTATATTTGAATACTATGAATAGAGGCGTTCTTACTACCGGGGCTTACCCCCAGTCTTATGATAGGCTGCCTATTGGGCTTTACTCCCAGGCTTACTCTTGGGCTTACTATTACTAATAGGCTCATTACTGGGGCTTACCCCTTACTAACGGGCTCACCAACGGGCTACTAATGTACTTACTACATACTGGGGCTCACTCCCGGCAATACCTACTACCTAGGTTTACTTTTACTTCCAGGCTTACTATTAGCCTGTCGGGTATGGATGTTCTGGGTGGGATTTAAGGTTCCCTGAACCAAATCAAGATAACTTCAGCCAATAAACTGATGAATAAGTGCCGCGTATAGTTGCCGCAAAATACTAGGTGGAAAGTCGTTATCTTGGGGCCTTCATTCGTGGATCCCATTCACACATGTAATTTCTACTATATGAGATCATATATTCGACAGATCGCAATTGGTCAATTGAGGAATCATAGTCAAACATTGAAATGACGTCCAAATCTCCGTATCCGGATATCATTGTTCCTGACATCGATCTCTGGAGCTTTCTTTTCCAGCGGCAGAATAGGCCATTTCCAGATTCGCATGGTGAGTAGACTTGACTGTTGTATTAATGATTCTAGAAAGTCATGAACAGTGCTGATGGGTGGTCGGAAAAGTGATCTTGACCGATGCACAAACTGGCCGTCGCTATACGTTTGATGACCTCAGAAAACTATCATTGAATTTCGGCAGCAGGTTACAAGAACGCTTAAAATGGCGGAAAGGCGATGTGTTGACAATCTTCTCCATGAATGCCATTGACATACCTCCTATCGTATGGGGTACAGTCGCTATCGGTGGAGTGGTCAGCCCATTGAACCCGAATTTCTCAGCAACCGAGCTGGTACACTACCTCAAGACTTCCCAAGCAAAAGCAATTGTCACGCAAAAGTCCCAGTACGCCAAAGTAGCACAGGCGGCAGAAGGCGCAGGTCTTCCTAAAGACCGCATAATAGTCATCGTCGACGACGACGATGCTTCTGGAGACAAGATATGGCAGCCGGATCCATATCTGATTTCGGACAACAAGTTCGACTCTCTGCACAAGTCGCCTATCACTCGCCCGAATGAAGAATTGGCCTTTTTGGTCTTTTCCTCCGGTACTACAGGACTGCCAAAGGGAGTCATGCTTTCTCACGCCAATATTGTTGCCAATTTACTGCAAATGGAAGCTGTTGATGCTGGGTTTTTGGATTCTAAGGATCGAGCACTTGCATTTTTGCCATTCTTCCACATTTATGGTAAGTGTATCGTGCTATTATTGAGCATCTCAGATGTTTTAAGTCATGGAAACGCTCACAAACAATCTTTATTCAGGTATCACATGTCTAATCAACTACGGCCTCTTCTTGGGAATGTCCACCTATGTCATGCCCCGATTCGACTTGAAAGCCTGCTGCAAAGTAGTCCAGAACCGGAAAATCACATACGTCTACATAGTCCCGCCGGCTGTGCTGCAAATGGTGCAGAACCCAATTGTTGAAAAGTATGATATGAGTTCTATTCGACTCTTTAATTCTGCTGCTGCTCCATTGCCTATGGAGCTTATTAAAGCTTTACGGACCAAATTCGGGTTGAGTATTCGTCAGCAATATGGTATGAGCGAGTGCTCTCCTTGTACTCATTCACAGGTATTTCCATCATTCAAAAATTTTGATAAATTGGCTGATACCTCTTTAGACGAAGCAGGAAGGCGACGAATATCCCGGCGCAGTAGGACGTTTAGTATCAAATATGGTAGCAAAGTACGTCCCCATTGCAGGCGAAGAGGTCAAACCCGGAAGGATGGAAGGAGAGCTCTGGGTCAAGGGTCCAAATGTGTTTTTGGGATACTTGAACAATCCCACCGCAACAAACGAGTCGTTCTCTGAGGATGGCTACTACAAGACCGGGGATGTGGGCTACGAGGATGCTTACGGCAATTTCGTGATCACCGACCGGATCAAGGAGCTTATCAAATATAATGGGTTCCAGGTACCACCTGCCGAGCTTGAGGCTCTTTTACTGGTACATCCGGCCGTTGGAGACGTTGCTGTTGTCGGTATCCCTAGTGGAAAAACTGGCTCCGAATTGCCTCGAGCATACATCAAAGTGAAGGAAGACAGTCAGGCAAACCAGGTAACAGCGGATGATATTGTCGAATTTGTCAGGGGTAAAGTAGCCCCGTACAAACAGCTAAGAGGAGGGGTGCATTTTATTGATGCCATCCCGAGGAATCCTTCTGGCAAGATTTTGAGGCGAGAACTGAAGAAGCTGTACGCTAACACACTGTGAAATGATGGAAATACTGGGTTAGCTTATCTAGTGAGAGCAATCTATTTGAGCCATTACATCAAAATCATTGTAATCTATTCTTCTCACATGTATTCTCGTATACTTTGTTGGTATCAACGAATCCAACCCTTACCACCAAACTCTAGCCCGTCATGAAGCCAGTAGTAACAAACATATTACTTGCCATTACCCCAGTGTTGGGTTTTGAGCTCGCATACCGTCGACAACGCCTTTGACTAGCATGGAGGATGCGGTAAGGTTCAATGTTGATGGTGATCATCAACCTAGATAGGTAGGTAAGGTTACTGAACCGAACTCTTCCAGAGGCGATTTTATGTAGAAATATATCTTCAAGTATGAGCCCTGGCAGGTCAATGCTTAGATCGATGGATTCATGAATCTTACGGCATCATTATAAATATGAATATCAAAATCATAACTAAGTTGCCTCAACCATAAATCTTTCAATGAATAGATGGATGAAGAAATCTGTCTTATTGAAGATTTGGAGTCGTAGAGAGAGCTGTTTTAAAGATCGGAAACAGTTGCCGAAGAAGTGGATCTGACAGCGCGGAAGCTTAAACCAAATCTGAGCTCCATCCATCTGATCTTCATTCACAACCTCAATAATTTCCAACAAAAGGACATCAACATTCGGACGTTTTATTGACTACTTCATACATTTGACAGAGAGAACAAAAATGGCGCCAATCCTCGTCTCCTCCCCACCAACCCTCCGCATAACCCCCGAACCTCTAACACCGCAATCCTTCGCCCCCTTCGGCACCGTCATCACAACCCCCTTCCCTCGCGACCTGTTGGGGGCACCCAACAACCTCCCAGCCCTAAAACTCCCTCACCGCGTCCCCGCAACCCCCGTTTATGCAAACCAAGGTTCCGCCGTGAAGATAAGCCCCATTGCGCCCCTGGCAAATGGGTACGAGAATGCGTGCCCAAGCGGGAAGGCGGCGCAGGCGAGATTGAGTATGTTTGCTTGTTTTCCGAGGAAGTTGAGGAGGGAGAAGCACAGTGGGCATCGGCAGAGTACTGTTAATGATATTTTGAATGGGAAGGTTCATAGTGAAGGAGGGGAACAAGATGGTGAAGGGGAGGAAGAGGAGCCGGATTTCGAAGGCCCGGTTTTCGATGTGAGGATTCTCGAACGACATCCCTTTACGACGCAGACGTTTATTCCGCTTGACCTATCGAGTCAGAAGCGCGTACTCCGGGACCGCGTCCCCGATAAAAAGAGTCATAACTGGAAGGGCTACGGCGAAGGTGACGTGGGCATAACCCTCGATGGAACAGCGGAGCAGGACGAAGAGCAGGAAGAGCCTATGTACTTGGTCATTGTTGCGCCAACCCTCAAGGGCCAATCTGCCGCTGCTACATCGGCAACAACATCAAAAGATACTGCTGTATTTTCCGATCCTACCGCGATGTCGACGATTGGCACGCTCTCCGATCCCGTGAATGAAGGAACCGTTGACTCGAATCGTGTGTTGATTCGTGATCCTCCCGATCTCGAGAATCTGAGAGCGTTTATTGCGCGTGGTGGGCAGGCGGTTACATATGGTCCGGGGACGTGGCATGCACCCATGGTTGTGTTGGGGCCACGACGAGTCGATTTTGTGGTTGTGCAGTATGTGAATGGTGTTGAGGATGAGGATTGTCAGGAGGCGGCGTTCAAGGATGGGATTGTGGTTGATTTGAAATCATTGAGTGAGGAGGAGGATGAGTTTTGGGATGATTTGAAGAAGTTGTCTAAACTTTGAAAAGGGATGAGATTAATATTTCGGAAAAGGGATTATAAAAGATAGAGCATTCTACAGATTCAATGGGTATCAAAACTAATATACAAGGACATAATAAACAGCCAGCCTAAATTACAGAACATAAGTATACAAAGTGATCAGAGTCATCCACTGCTAACAGCCTTAGACTCATCTTTATGCTTCGACCAGTCTACCCAGTCGGTGTCATTGGATGTACCCATCTGGTGAAGGACGTTCTCCGCCATGGTAATTGCAGCTTCCGGAAGACCAGCCAAACGAGCCACCTTCAGCGCATGCGACTGTCGATTGACGCCTTTGCGCAGCTTGTGCACGAATGAAAACGAGCCGGATGGACTTTCCTTGACATCTGTGCAATAAGCGCCAAGTTTTGCAAACCCAGCAGTCATGTCTACCAAGGCATGAAAATGTGTTGCGAACAATGCCCGGCATTGATTCACATTGTACAAATGCTCAAGGCATGCATATCCAACGGCGGTGCCATCCTCAGGAGTAGTTCCGCGTCCGACTTCGTCCATGATGACGAAAGACCGAGGCGTTGCTTGTTTCAAGATCGCGGCAGTCTCAAGCATCTCTACCATGAACGTGGATTGATCTCTGAACAGATCATCCGCTGCACCGATTCGGCTGAATATCTGGTCGACAATGCCAATTTCTGCATATTCTGCGGGAACAAAGGATCCAACCTGTGCCAAAATCGTGATCAATGCGTTCTGGCGCAAGAATGTGCTCTTGCCTCCCATATTCGGGCCGGTTATCAGCCAAATCCGCTCCTCATCACCAATGAAACAATCATTGCTGACGAAGCGTCGCCCTTGTTCCTCAAGACCTAGTTTAACTGTGGGATGCCTGCCACCAACAATACGATGCGATGTACTAGTGTTCAGGATAGGTCGCACCATGTTCTGCTCTTTTGCCAATGTTGCAAACGAACAAGCGACGTCTAATTCATCCATCACGGTTGCGTTGCGGCGGATCTTCACTAAATTGAGTATGACTTCTCGACGAAGCTCTTCGAAGATTTGTTGCTCTTCAGCACGGATGTGTTTTTTTAACTTGTCTGTTCGCTCACCCAATTGTGACCACGCCGGCAAGTAGAACGAGCGCGTGGATTTCGTGGATGAAACTATCCGTGTGACGCCGAGCTCTTCGAGAGCTTCTTGAGAGATCTTGGCTCCTTTGACATGACAAACGTATCCTAAGCTCGGTGACCATTTCAATGTCAGCGTGGAAGATCCGACTTGCTCTTGGAGTCGGTTTGTGAGAGCTGATTTCTCTTCTTGAAGCTCATCTAGACGTTCGTGCAATCGTCGTAGAGCATCGCTAGCATCACGTCGCATAATCCAAATATCTAAATCTCCGCGAATTGACTCGACTGCAAAACCAGGTCGGCCTGTAGTCTTGAAGCGTACTTTTCGAGGGATAGACTCGACATCTTCGGGCAGACCTTCGCTGAGAACGACATCCTGTGTGAGTTGGGCAGCCTCGGCCGCTTGGCTATCTTCAATGCGATGTTTTTGTAACAGAGCCTCTTCATCAATCGCAGCGAGAATCTTCTCAGCAAGTTGTGTCGGTCCGTCCAGCTGTAGTCTGCGAATCAAGTTTTCTACACTCTGACGATTTGCATCAATCTCAGAAGTGGGATGATGTCGACGATCTGACAAAGACCTGAGAACTTCTCGGGACGCATCAATAGCCCTGGATAAGTATATTAGATCATCTGGATCTCCCCTACCGAGCGTAAATTTCTGAACGAGACGTTGAGAGTCATAACTTCTTCTAAGAAGTGATACGACAATGTCTCTTATTTCTTCATCCTGAAGAAAGTAGGAAACAAGATCGAGACGTTCCTGGATCACAGACAAGGAAGTAGAAGGCGAAACTAGTTGTCCATAATTAGTAAGTGACTTTGGAAATATTGCTATGTGGTAAACGTACTTAGTCGATCTCGCAGAAGACGAGCTCCACTCTTGGTAGCTGTTCGCCGCACTGCGTGTAGAAGACTTCCTTTGCCCAGCCCATCCCTGGCGGTCTCCAGTATCTCCAAGCCTCGGAGACTGCTTCTGTCAATACCCATGGATTCATCGAGATGCCGTCGGCGAGGCGGCTGAAGTTTTGTACCGACTCCCTGCAATTGAACACGAACATACTCTAGAAGATTAAATCCAGCTGCCACCTCTTCATTGGTAAAAGTCGACGCCGCTTCGGATGCTACAGGAGCCTCCAGCATTTCTCCCCACTCAGACATGGGTTGTGCGGTTGATGGTGCGTCAAAGAAGGTGAGTAACTGGTGATCTACACCCACCAACATCTGCAGCTCTTGAGCCAGCAGGCTCTGCAATCGTTGATCGGCAATGATCTCTCGAGCACCGATGCGTGCAATAGCCGACGGAAGCATTTGCGCTGTGGTAACCTGAGTGCAGAAATCGCCAGTGGACAGATCCATCCAGGCTAGGCCAACACGTCCCGAGGATGAAGATAGTAGGTGTGTAATGGAGGAGTCACCCCCTTCTTGGGACTGCTCGGCAAAGTAAGTTGTGTCAACATACAGCGACAATAGGAAGTTGTTTTGTGAGGTGTCGATGAAATTTTCGTCAATCAGTGTTCCCGGCGTGATGACTCGAGTGACTTTTCGATCGAACATTAAGCCCCCCGATTTCGATTTTTCCTCCGCCGGATTGAGAAATTCTTCGCTCAGGGCAACGTACTTTTGTAGGTCTTGTACAAGAATCTTGAGAAACCGATCGAGTTGGAAAAAAGGGAAACCCGCCATTGGGACCGGCCCTGCGTTCGTCTTTTTTGATGCAAGTTTGATATTGAGCAAGGGAGCCAACTCTTCTGCTTGTTCCCAATACAGCTTCCCATAGTTAGTACACCAACTTCTAGTTATTCTTTAGTATGGGGACGCGTGAGCTTACTTCGTAGAAACTTCCTACCCTGGTCAGGACCACGCAGTTCTTGAACTTCTCCATATTATTCCTATGGTCCTGCACAACCTTAGGGTATCTGGGAGCCTCATCCGCGCCATCGCTATATGTCTCGAGCTTGAGAGCACCTTGCGGAAGGTCTTTCAGTTTCGCTGTGGTCTTCGTCTTCGCGCCTCGAGCGAAAGGTACGGTGATTCGAAGAGATGAAGCTCGACAAGTTGGTCGGCGCGCAATGCTGGTGATTGCCGTATATCGGACTCCATTGCCGACAGGAGTCGATCTCAAGCACGTAACAATAGTGGCTCCAGCACAAGAAGCACGAGCTTGCATGGTATGAACTGGAAGGACGCCATCCAGAGCTCCTCTACGACGATGTGTTTGTTGAGGCAGTCGCGATGGGCGCGGATCCTTCTTAGATTTCCCCACGCCGCACGTCCCGCCAATCAGCAGCCCGGAACACGGCAAAAAGGTCTCCACTAAAAGTTCCTCCATTTTAGTGCCTGCTTGTTCAACGCCTTCACATCTTCTACCTCTTCCTAGCTTCATTCTCTTCCTGTGACCCGATATCAACATTCCTGGTACTGTGCCGCCAGGACGATGATCTTTCAGTGACTTTGAAGATCATTCAATATCATTCTTTCTGTGTTGATAAGTGGTAGCTCGAAAGCTTCTGACGCGCCACTGGTGCGGAGCTCGACAACGAGCGGAAGAGTTTTTTGCGATCTTGCAAGGTGAACTCGCTGTCAATATACACCTTCGACTATACGTTTTCGCTAGCTCTGGCGGGTCAGCGATTGCCCTACAACTATCAAACCGCATCTTGAAGGATTTTCGATTCACGACAGCGCGGGAGCAGACGCAAGACAGCCAAAATGGCGGACCCTAACAATGTGGCGCAATACAAATACTCGTAAGTTGTCTCTATTATCAGCCTTGCTGTATGGATACTAATGACTACAGGGCGATGAGTAACCTGGTGCTCCAGGCCGATCGCCGATTCATCACACGCCCAGGAGATGAGGCGACTGGCGACCCTGAGTCTCTCGCCGGAAGGATCAACATACGAGATATGGGAGCGCGGGTCGCCCACGATGCAGCACCCAAGGCCAAGAAAGCTTTAGCTGCGCAGGTCGACATCGAGAGAGGTAGCATTCGTGAAGGTGCCGACGTACTAGACCGCGAACAGCGAAAGCGCAAACGCGGGGAACAAGATCAACTTCGCGGAGCTGGTATTCTATCGGCTGCAGACATGCTCATCGAAGGTCTGAAGTATCGCCCCAGAACTCCTGCTACAAGGGCGACCTACGATTTGATCCTTACCATGACCGCGAACCATCTTGGCGATGTTCCTCACGAAGTTGTCCGAAGCGCAGCCGACGCGATTCTCGAGACTCTCAAAGACGAAAATATGAAGGCTTTTGATAAGAAGCAAGAGATTGACGATCTACTTGGCTCGACCATGAACCCCAAGGAATTCAACGAGCTAGTCAACCTCGGCAAGAAAATCACAGATTACGACGCCCAGGACGAGGACGAGAATATGGAAGATGGACTGGACGGCGCAAATGAAGCAGAGCTTGACGAAAGACAAGGTGTCGCAGTTGTGTTTGATGAGTCCGATGAGGACGGGGAGGGCTTGCGTGGAATGGATGAAATTCGTGACGAGGACGAGTCTGATGAAGAGGCTTCAGACATTGAAGATCGAGCAGAAGCTGATGAAGCCGCCCAAGCAGATCTCGATGAAGACGAAGAGATGATCTTGGATGGTGGTGGAATGGCTGACGCCAAAATATCCGCTGCGCAGAAGCAAATCATACCGGTCCGCGAAATCGATGCATATTGGTTACAACGTCAGATTGGTACCATTTTCCCCGACGAGCATGAGGCGACTGCATCCGCTCGTTCCGCCTTGGAGATTCTGAGTGGCAAAGATGCCGACGGTAACGAACGTCAACTTCGTGACATTGAGAATGATCTCATGGAACTCTTCGATTACGAGCATCCTGAACTGGTGGCAAAGTTTGTCAAGAACAAGGATACAATTGTCTGGGTAACGAAATGGAGAAGACTTGCAGAAAACGACGACGCTCGTCTTCTGGTCGAGAACGAGATGGTCGAAGCTGGCCATCGAGATATCCTAGACGAGATTCATGGACGGGCTGAAGAAGCTCAGCGTCCCGGAAAGAAGATCAAAATGGACCTAATGGATGTCGATGTCCCAGCAACTGCCGGCGAGGTCAAGGCCGAGGAAGGCAAACCTCCTTTGAGCAGCCTCCTTCCTACACGCCTAGTCAATCTTGAATCTTTGAAGTTCGACCAAGGAAATCATCTCATGACGAACCCTAATGTGAGGTTGCCGCAAGGATCAACCAAACGGACATTCAAGGGCTATGAAGAGATCCATGTGCCTCCGCCAAAGCCAAAGCGTGACCCCGGTGAAAAGAATATACCCGCAACCGAGCTACCTGACTGGGCTCGTGTAGGCTTCGGATCGTCCAAAGAACTCAACAGGATACAGACTAAATGCTATCCCACTGCTTTCCATGACGATGGTAATATGCTTGTTTGTGCTCCAACAGGTTCCGGAAAGACCAACGTCGCCATGCTCACAATGCTTCGTGAGATCGGTAAGAACCGAAACCCAAACACGGGAGAGATCATGCTCGATGATTTTAAAATCGTGTACATCGCACCTCTTAAAGCTCTGGTTCAAGAACAGGTTGGAAACTTCGGCAAGCGTCTGCAGCCATACGGTATTCGCGTTAGCGAATTGACCGGCGATCGTCAACTCACCAAGCAGCAAATTGCCGATACTCAAATCATAGTCACCACCCCAGAAAAGTGGGACGTTATCACTCGCAAGGCAACAGATTCAAGCTATACCAAACTCGTGCGCCTTCTCATTATTGATGAGATCCATCTGCTCCATGACGATCGAGGGCCTGTCTTGGAAGCCATTGTCAGTCGAACACTTCGTCAGAACGAGACTTCTGACGAGCCAACCAGAATTGTCGGACTTTCGGCTACACTTCCAAACTATCGCGATGTTGCTAGTTTCTTACGTGTTGATGCGACCAAGGGCCTTTTCCATTTTGACGGTTCATATCGACCTTGCCCATTGCGTCAAGAATTTATTGGCGTTACTGATAAAAAGGCGATCAAACAGCTCAAGACTATGAACGATGTTTGCTATAATAAAGTCTTGGAAAATGCTGCCAAGGATCATCAAATGCTTATTTTCGTCCACTCACGAAAGGAGACGGCCAAAACGGCTAGATATATTCGGGACAAAGCTGTGGAGATGGAGACAATCGGCCAAATTCTGCGAAGTGATGCGGCTAGTAGAGCGATTCTGGCAGAAGAAGCAGAGAATGTAGACGACGCCGCGCTCAAAGACATAATGCCTTACGGTTTCGGTATCCATCATGCTGGTCTGTCACTAGAAGACAGAGACTCGGTGGCAAGTTTGTTCGCTGATGGCAGTATCCGGGTACTTGTTTGTACGGCAACTCTAGCCTGGGGTGTTAACTTGCCTGCTCACACTGTGTTGATCAAAGGCACCCAGGTTTACTCACCTGAACATGGTGCCTTTGTCCAGTTGAGTCCTCAGGATACCTTGCAGATGCTTGGCAGAGCAGGACGTCCACAATTCGACAAAGAGGGCCTGGGGACAATTATTACGACTCAGAACGAGCTTCAGTTCTATCTCTCACTGCTGAACCAGCAACTACCCATCGAGAGTCAACTAATCAGCAAATTGGCGGACAACCTGAACGCCGAAATTGTCCTGGGAAATATTCGCGACCGTACCGAAGGCGTCCAATGGCTGGGTTATACCTACCTCTATGTTCGAATGCTTCGGTCACCTGGGTTGTACAGTGTTGGCGCTGATTACGCAAATGATGAGGCCTTGGAACAGAAACGTGTGGATCTTATACATTCTGCTGCCACGGTACTCGAAAAAGCCGGCCTTGTTAGGTATGACAAAAAGATTGGAAAACTCCAGTCCACAGAGCTTGGACGTATCGCTTCCCACTATTACATCAGCCACAGTTCCATGCAAACCTACAATCACCATCTTCAGCCAGGTATTAGCACTGTTGAGTTATTCCGAGTGTTCTCTCTCAGCGAGGAATTCAAGTACATTCCGGTCCGGCAAGATGAGAAACTGGAACTTGCTAAGCTCCTCGGCCGTGTGCCTGTTCCTGTCAAAGAAGGAATAGAAGAGCCTCATGCGAAGATCAATGTCCTTCTTCAAGCGTATATCTCCCGACTTAAACTCGAAGGTCTTGCTCTGATGGCGGATATGGTCTATGTCACTCAGTCTGCTGGCCGAATTCTTCGCGCAATCTTTGAAATCTGCCTGAAGAAAGGCTGGTCATCCGTTGCAAAGGTTGCGTTGAATCTCTGCAAAATGGCAGAGAAGCGCATGTGGCCGACAATGACACCATTACGACAATTCCCGACTTGCCCTCGAGACATCATGCAGAAAGCCGAGAGAATCGATGCTCCTTGGCCGAGCTATTTTGATCTCGATCCTCCACGAATGGGCGAGCTCCTTGGTATGCCCAAAGCTGGCCGCATCGTCTGTGATCTGGTCTCAAAGTTCCCACGATTGGAAGTTCAGGCACAAGTTCAGCCGATGACTAGATCCCTCCTTCGTGTGGAGTTGACCATTACTCCAAATTTTGTCTGGGATGATGCTCTTCACGGCACCGCCGAGAGTTTCTGGGTCATTATCGAAGATTGCGACGGGGAGGAAATCCTCTTCCATGATCAGTTTATCCTACGCAGAGAGTTCGCTCAGGGTGAAGTCACTGATCATATCATGGAATTTACCGTTCCTATTTCTGATCCGATACCTCCTCATTACTTCTTGCAAATCATCTCCGACCGCTGGATGCACTCTGAAACCAAGGTTGCTGTATCATTCCAAAAGTTGATTCTTCCCGAGCGCTTCCCGCCTCATACGCCATTGTTGGACATTCAGCGAGTCCCTGTCCAGGCTCTGAAACGCGATGATTTTAAGAGTCTTTACCCCAACTGGCAGACGTTCAATCGTATTCAGAGTCAAGCTTTCAAGAGCTTGTTCGAGTCAGATGAAGCTGTTTTCCTCGCTGCCCCTGCAGGAAGTGGTAAGACTGTGTGTGCCGAATTGGCCCTCCTCCGTCATTGGTCGCAAGCAGATAAGGGGCGCGCAGTCTACGTTGCTCCTTTCCAAGAGTTGATTGATTCGCGATACAATGACTGGTCAAAACGTCTCAGCTCGATTGCAGGAGGAAAAACAATCGTGAAACTCACCGGCGAGACTACAGCGGATTTGAAGCTCTTGGACTCGGCTGACCTGGTTCTTGCAACACCAGTTCAATGGGACGTGCTATCACGACAGTGGCAAAGACGAAAGAACGTTCAGACGGTTGACTTGTTCATTGCAGATGAGTTGCACATGATTGGAGGCTATCTTGGATACACTTATGAGATTGTTGTGAGCCGGATGCAATTCATCAAATTACAGATTGAGAGTGATTTGCGGATCATCGGTTTGAGCGTACCTCTGTCAAACGCTCGTGATATCGGCGAGTGGATTGGAGCGAACCGTCACTCGATTTTGAATTTCAGCCCAAGCTCTCGACCCATTCCCCTCGACCTGCATATCCAGTCTTATAACATACCTCACTTCCCCTCTCTCATGATGGCTATGGCTAAGCCTGTATATCACGCCGTTGCCAACCAGCTGTCTCCTGACAAGCCAGCTCTCGTCTTCGTCCCGAGCCGAAAGCAGGTCCGGTCAACTGCCGTGGACATTTTGGCAGCCTGTGCTGCTGATGATAATGAAGATCGCTTCTTGCATGCTGATGTGGAGCAAATTGCGCCTCTTTTGGAAAGAATCCACGAAAGGACGTTGGCCGAGTCTATCTCTCATGGAGTTGGCTACTACCACGAAGCATTGAGTACCAATGACAAGCGGATCGTGTCTCACTTGTTCACCATTGGTGCTATCCAGGTCATGCTGGCTTCTCGCGACGTCTGCTGGGAGATCGATTTCACTGCCCATCTAGTCATTGTTATGGGAACGCAGTTCTTCGAGGGTAGAGAGCACCGCTACATCGACTACCCTATCAGTGAAATCCTTCAGATGTTCGGTAAAGCCTCGCGACCCGGTCAGGATAAGCTGGGACGCGGTCTCCTGATGGTAGCTGAAACCAAACGACCCTACTACCGGAGGTTCTTGGCGGAAGCACTGCCACTGGAGTCTGGACTTTCTTCGACACTTCATGATGCGTTTGTAACCGAGATTAGCACTCAAACAATCAGTTCGACTCAGGATGCGGTGGATTGGATGACGTATACATACTTTTACCGCCGTCTCCTTGCCAATCCTAGTTTCTATGGTCTCACGGATGTCAGCCATGAGGGATTGAGTACATTCTTGTCTGAACTGGTTGAGAGCACGTTGAAGGAGTTGTCAGAAGCGAAGATCATTGAACTCGACGAGGAAGACGATAGCATTTCTCCTATGAACGCAGCTATGATCGCTGCGTACTACAACATCTCATTTATCACTATGCAAACTTTCCTTTTGTCCTTGTCGGCTCGCACGAAGTTGAAGGGCATTTTGGAAATCGTCACTTCTGCCACCGAGTTTGAGTCTATCCAAATGCGCCGGCATGAGGATCACATTTTAAGACGTGTTTACGACCGTGTTCCCGTCAAGATGGCAGAGCCCGCTTACGACTCCCCTCACTTCAAGGCATTTGTTCTCCTTCAAGCTCACTTCTCTCGAATGCAACTACCGATTGATCTTGCAAAGGATCAAGAAGTCATTGTAGGCAAAGTTCTCAACCTTCTTAGTGCTTGTGTCGATATCTTGTCATCCGAAGGACACTTGAACGCTATGAACGCTATGGAGATGTCACAGATGACCGTCCAAGCCATGTGGGATCGGGATAGTCCGTTGAAACAGATTCCTCACTTCACACCGGAAGTTGTCCAGGTGGCTAACGAATTCAAGTATGTGCAAACTTCTTCT
The DNA here is from genome assembly GCA_038993655.1 of Talaromyces verruculosus. NCBI lineage: Eukaryota > Fungi > Ascomycota > Eurotiomycetes > Eurotiales > Trichocomaceae > Talaromyces > Talaromyces verruculosus. The sequence continues at coordinate 235,210 of JBBVQN010000057.1, forward strand.
TACTCTAAACCTCTACTAACATGTTTTCTAGGATCAATGACATTTTCGAATTCATGGAGGCTATGGACCCCTCTGAGAACAAAGACTATGCTACATTCGTCAAGCGCCTTGGCTTGGATAATAAACAACTGTCACAAGCTGCCAACTTCACAAACGACAAGTATCCCAACGTGGAAATGGACTTTGAGGTTGAAGATCCTGACAGTATCACGGCGGGTGATCCAGCTTACCTCAGGATTAAGGTGGAACGTGATGTCGAGGAGGATGAGGAGCCGGACACCACGGTTCATGCACCATACTACCCTGGGAAGAAGATGGAGAACTGGTGGTTGGTGGTTGGTGACGAGAAGACAAAGAGCCTCCTCGCCATTAAGCGTGTCACTATCGGTCGGAAATTGGAGACGCGTCTCGAATATATCGTGCCCACTGCTGGTGAGCATGAGTTGACATTGTATCTCATGAGCGACAGCTATGTCGGCGTTGACCAGGCACCTACATTCAACGTTACAGCGGCTGAAGGTATGGACGAGGATGAGAGCGAAGAGGAGGAGTAATGACTGCAAAAAGAAATAAATTCTAGATATGTGGTATATGGATTTGGCGTTTTATGAAAGTGTGATGTTTTTGATGTACTATCATGTTTAGGTTGCAAAATTAGCAATGAATTATACAACTATACACTACATGTGATGGATTGCACCAACAGAGAGAGATATTGCATAATGATTGATCTCGTGTAGATTCAACCCTGGAAAGCAGATCAGGGCTGCAAGGCAAAAACCAAGTGGTGGGATGTCCCCTACCTACCCCACTTTCTGGTGATCTCCGCATTCGATCCAACACCAAAGGTACCCATCGTGAAGCTCTCTCCTACTCTTTCCATCAATATCATTTGCATTAACTACACAATTGTGTCAATTTCATTCTCTGATCTAAGGACATTACTATCATCTCGTGAACGCAGACAGAAGCTAGACATCATGACCGTCAGAGCTACCAAATTCACCCCAGAGTCAGTTCTCCACCTCATCTCCAACCTCCAAACCTTACTGACACTTACTCCGTACTTATCTAGGGTCCTCCTCTCAGCACCGCGCAGATCAACAGCCGTTCCCAATGCCACCGGCAAACTCGCCGTCTACACCCAGACAACTTACTCCTTCGACACCCACTCCAAAACCAACGAAATCCGCACCATCGACATCGAATCCGGCGAAACTTCGGTCATCACAAACGACGCCGGCGCGAGTAACCCGCAATGGCTGGACGATGGCGATTTACTCGTTTGGTTGAAGGGAAAGGATAATGGAAATACAAGTTTCGTCATTGGCGACGCGCGAGATCCGGGACGATTCTATACTGCGGGTACAGTGCCAGGACCAGTCTCTGATCTAAAAGTCACGAAGCTCGACTCTGGAACGACAGGATTCGTGGTTTCTGGTAAAGCAAATCCAGATGGAAGTTTGTATAACCCGAAAGATGCGAAGAAGCCCTTGAGTAGTGGGAGGTATTACACCTCGACTTGGGTGCGGCATTGGGACGAATATATTGAGCCGCAGAAGAACTCGTTATGGTACGGTGTGCTGCAGAGTTCACCATCGGCGTTGTCAGATAAGGAGAAGAGATATGCGACGTCCGGGTTGACGAATCTGCTCGCTGTGTCCGGTCTGACCGATGTTGAAGCGCCCATACCGCCATTTGGTGGGACGGATGATTTTGATATTAGTCCGAATGCGGTTGTGTTTGTCGCGAAAGATCCTGCGGTGAATAAGGCGACTCATACAGCTTGCGTATGTTACTATTGTCCTATGCCTTCATGGACGGATCTGAGTACGCGGGAGGCCAAGATTTATCAAATGAAGGGTCTCGAGGGCGCTATGAGTTCGCCTGTGTTGTCAAATGATGGTAGCGCTATTGTATTCTTGGCGCAAGAGAAGGATGGACATGAAGCTGACAAGAACCGTATTATCTTCGTACCTAATCCGTGGAGCGGTCAGTTACTTGAGGTTTTCAAGTCAAAGGATGGAAAAGGCGCATGGCCCTTGAGCCCTGGCTCGGTTTCATGGGCCAAAGATAACAAGTCACTTCTCATCACGGTTGAAGAGAAAGGACGAGGAATATTGTATCAGCTTCCGATCGAAGATATCTTGGATGCGACACCGGATAAGTTGAAGAAGCTTACCAGCTCGGGCTACGTTACTGGTGTTGCTCCATTGTCAGTAGACACGGAACTCCTTCTTGTATCAAGCAGCAACTTGATCGAAAGCAGTGTCTACACGATCGTCGACCCCAATGCAATCGATGATGCAAAAGTCCTATCTTCCATTAGCCGAGGCGGAACATCGATCGGTCTTTCGCGCTCTCAGGTGGACGAAATATGGTACAAAGGCGAAAATGACCAGCCCATTCATACTTTTGTCGTCAAACCATCAAACTTCAACCCAGAAGAGAAATACCCTTTGGCATTTTTGGTACATGGCGGACCGGAGTCAGCGTGGAACGATTCGTGGAGTACTCGCTGGAACCCGGCGGTATTTGCCGAGCAGGGCTATGTGGTCGTTACGCCGAATCCAACCGGCAGCACAGGGTATGGCCAGGATTTTACCGATGCAATCATTGGCAACTGGGGTGGTCTTCCGTACCTCGACTTGGAAAGAGGGTTCGATTATATTAGCAAGAACCTGGAATATGTCGACACCGACCGTGCAGTGGCGTTAGGCGCTTCGTATGGTGGATACATGATGAACTGGATTCAGGGACAGCCGCTCGGTCGAAAATTCAAAGCTCTTGTCACGCACGATGGCGTTTTCAGTATGGTGTCGCAACTGGCCAGTGAAGAGCAATATTTCCCTCTCGCTGATCTCACGGGACCGTTGTGGAAAGTGCCTGAAGAATGGCAGAAATGGGATCCCTCTCGATTTACCGCAAACTGGGCAACACCTCATCTGATCATTCATAATGAACTCGATTACCGACTGACGATAGCAGAAGGCTTGGCTGCGTTTAATGTGTTGCAGATGAAGGGTATCGAAAGTGCGTTTTTGACGTTTCCTGATGAAAATCATTGGGTTCTGCAGCCAGAGAATTCGCTGGTGTGGCATTATGCCGTGATCAACTGGATAAATAAACATGTGGGATTGCCGGAGATCTCGACGACTCATCATGACGGTATCTTTGCCGTGGACAAGACGGCTAGAAAAATTACAAATGTTCCGTTGAGATGATCTTTATCCATATGAAGAAACATGCTTGAAAGGACTTTCTGTGTTTGTAACACCTGTGTCTTGTTTATGTTTGTCTTGGTTCGGCAAGGAACACTCGATTTGTCAGGTTATCAGACTATGCCATCAGAGTAATTCTCAGACGAAATGGGTCATTTTGTCACATATGCCTTGGTTCAGTCAAGTCTTTCTGAATCATCCGCCGAGATCAGACGTAGATTTTCTTATTTGTGACTCTTTGTCTACATACTACTCAAAACACGATATACATCAGAGAACAATGGAAAAACTACTGATTCCGTCTTCTTGACACATAGTCGTCCCAAGTCCAGAATGCATGATTCACAGTGATATATGGTCTATATAAGTATGACTTGGCCCTTTAGTAGAGTCTTTCCAAGGTTGTTTCTCTATATTCTGCGACTACAGCTCCTCAACGCGTACAATCTATAGTCAAATACATGCCCTAGATACTGAGGCTTAGAATCACTATTTCAGTGAACTACCTAGGTAGCCTCGGGTTATCCTTCGTGAAAACTGTTAATTATAATTTCAGTGGTGACAAACAAGCGCATTCTTCAATATGGTCGAACGACCCAACTCCAAACTAAAACTCACTTCAAAGAAACGCAAAGACGATGCGACTACTACCTCCTCCAAAGATAGAGATACCGATGCCTCTCTCCATCTCACAGAAACCTCCCAAGCCCTCCTCGACGGCAACAACAACAACACCACCACCACCAACACGCCCACCACCCATCCACGCCGCCGTGCCGAACTGCATCCCGACTTCCTCCCAACCCTCACCCACCTTTCCCAAACCCTCTTGAAACTCGTCTCCCTCACAACCGGCAAACCGCACCCTTCCTGCCCCGACTCCGTCCTGCGCTACCACCTCCTCACATCCTCCCAACTAGATGACATAGCGAGACATTACCATCAAATCTGGCCACCGGTTCCAGAGACGTATAAATACCCGAAACCAATCAAGGCGTGGATTGGGACGGAGGAGGAGCACACAATTGATGTTGAGGCGAAGAGGGAGAGGATTGGACAGTTTATTGGGTTGAGGAGGGGGGTTGCGGCACCTGCTGCTGCTGCTGTTGATGCTGTTGCTACGGGTGTTGTTGAGGCATTTGTGGGTGGGAAGGATCAATTGATTGATCTCAATGATCGGGATGATGAGGGTGAAGATGAAGGGGAGGAGGAGGAGGAGGATGTTGTGAAGGTAATCTGTGAGCGGATCAGGGCGCAGATGCAGAAGGATTGGGAGGAGGCGCTTGAGCTAGCGAGAAGGGAGGAAGGGTACTCCGGTATCGTGCGACCTACAAAGGCTTGACTCTTTTCTTTGATGACTATGTATATACATACCTTGGATAACCATGACTGGTTTCTTTAGTCACTGCATGTATAAGATTGTAGTCACTCCATGTGTCATAGAGTACAAGATCTCGACCGGAATCTCGGTAACCCAGTAAAAGATTAAACCTAGGTTGATAGATCTATGGAGTCAGAAAATCAGGTACGTCGGGATGACTCACTCACTCCACGAACCCTAACTCAATTCATCTCAACCCAGATCCAGATTCAGGCCCAGATCTCGCTACGTAGCATCTACACCGAAAATCCGTTGGGGAAGGGGCCGAAAAGCGGACTTTCTTCTCTGTCTGGAAGCTCTATGTGCATAGCCTCGGCCAAGTAGCTATCAAGTTTGCCAAGCTGTTTGCCAAATCAGGACCGGAAAGTAACTAGGTGTCAAAGTTGAGCGTAATCAGATGAATTAATTGACTTTATCTGTATGGCGATGCGAGTGAAGAAAAGCGGCCAGTGTCGGCTTGTATCGGGTTGCCGGCAGTATGATCGGCGGGGGCTAGTATTTTTCATAGCTTAAATTATCATACAACTACATACTCTGTACTTTGTACGGAGTTTGGCACAGTCTCCGGTGACTCTTGCTATGCGGTATGTATACTCTAAGTCATCGTCGTCTTTCTTACAGTTGTTGAGTTGAAAGCTGAGGAACAACACAATTGTAATCTGATAAGAAAATTACGTGCTTGCTGCATGTAGAAATAGTTTTGATACATTCCTCATACATGAACGAAATTGGTCAAAGATAGACCATAGATCTAATCCCAATTCCACCCTAGCGTATAGCCGATCTTACAAATCCAATCTGATAACAACATTACGGTAAAAATACGGAGTATACGCAAAAACCACAGCGGGCACCTATCAAATAAGGGTTTGGAGCTGTACGGAGAAATGGATTGAGGTCCCATCGGTTTTTTTCTTTTTTTCATCTCGTTATTTCAAATGTCAACGATAAACGTCACCGATTGTTGAACGACCATAAATATAGTTTGACTTCCTCGTCTGCTGTGTTTTTCTTTTCGTTGCCATAAAGTCAAGAAGAGAACCCGCTCAATGCGAATCGTCACAAAATTGCGCCATGAGTAGTAGTGCTCCTCAAGAACCCCGCGCGGGCCAACAGCCGCAACAGCAACAACGTCCAATTTCGGTGCATGAGAGTGTTACTTCGTCTGAGATTACGTTGACTCGATGGCAGAAAATTGAGAATGTCATCTGGGATGGCGGCCATCGTACGCCGCAGGAACGGGCGCTTGTGCGACGGTTGGATATATTTATCATGTTCGTGCTACCTTTTACCAACGGCCAAAAACATTACTGGATACGTAGTGATGGTCGACTAATCCATGTTGTTATAGGAGCTGGGCTACAATTGGGTACTTTGTGCGACTGCTGGATTGGGCCAACGTCAGTAAGTAGTTCTTGAGTGTTCTTTTTATGCAGTAACTAGCATAGACTAACCAAGTAATAGCAAATGCATACGTCTCCGGCATGAAGGAAGACTTGCACTTCACTGGAGCCGACTACAACCTGCTCTCAACCTTTTTCATCATTGGCTACGTTATCGGCCAGGTACCGTCGCAAATGGTATTGACACGGGGTAAGCATACAACCAGCTTCCTCTTATGTATATGAACGTCGTTCTGACAACCTCAGTCCGCCCATCGTACTGGCTGCCGACCTGCGAATTACTTTGGTCAATCGTCACATTCTGTTTCGCAGCCGTGCAACACGTGCGTCATGTCTTTGCTCTTCGTATCATTATGGGATTCCTCGAAGCTCCATTCGCAGTCGGCGTCCTGACCATCATGGGAAGCTGGTACACCCCGCGCGGTACGTCTAACCACCCCCCTTTGAATTTAGGCCAATCTACTAATCAAAAATAGAACTCTCCAAAAGAATCGCCATCTTCTACTCCGCCTGCTACGCCGCCAGCATGTTCAGCGGCTACCTCCAAGCCGGCATATACAATGGCATGGACAACCACCTCGGCCTCCCCGGCTGGCGCTGGCTTTTCATATTCTGCGGCGTAATTTCTTTGCCCTTTAGTCTTTATGGCTACATCGCCATACCAGATAACCCATACAACAGCAAAGCCTTCTGGATGCCTCCTCACCAACTCGAGTTTGCACGCAAACGCATGGAGGCATGTGATCGTCGACCACCTGTCATGCTGACATGGGCCAAAATGAGACGGATAGTGACTCACTGGCCGCTCTATGCGTTTACGGCAATTATGATTTGTCAGTGTCTCGTTACGCAGCCGCTCAACTATTTTGCGGTGTGGTTGAAGAGTCTGCATCGGTTTTCGGTGTATCAGGTTAATGTTATCCCGACTGCGGGACAGGCTGTGGGATTGATTACGACGTTGGCGTATAGTTGGCTTGCTGATGCGTGGGGTGGCGAGAAGAGATGGAAAGCGCTGCTGATTCCGGCAGTTGTCAATCTGGTGGGATTGATTATTGTATCGATTGGTCCTGGGTTTGGTGCGACGTTGTTTGGGTATTTGCTTAATGGTGCTAGTTGGGGGTTCTGGCCTATCTGCTTCGTATGTCCCCTCTCTCCTTCTTGTCAAATTTGTACTGACTTGTTCAAGGCATGGACAAACGAAGTCTGCGCCTCGGACCCCGAGGAACGCGCAATCGTCATTGGTGTTGCGCAAACAATGGGCCAAGCATTCGTCGCTTGGGTTCCTAGTGCGTCCCTCCCCCTCATCCCTCATATCCAGTCACCATCATACCAACCGCTAATCTCACAGTCCTGATCCTAAACACATCCAAATACGCCCCCAAATTCACAATGGGTTGGAGCATCCTCACCGGGTTTAGTGCGTGTCAATTGGCAATGGTATTCGTCATTCGGTGGCTTGTGCAAAGAGATAAACGACGGGCTCGCGAACAACAGCAGGAAGGAGAATTCAGCGGTCGTCATAATCGTGGCAATGACGTTGAGGGCGGAGTTGCTGCTCATGGTAATGTGGAGGATACCAGTGCCGAGGATAGCGAGGATGTGGTGCCTGCGGCTTCGGAGATGACGAAGGTGTAATAAATTTCTTATCGGGGAATTCTAATGCGATCAAGGAAAAAAAAAAAGGTTGATAGCAGGACTTATGAGTCCTGGAGAATGAGGAAGGATGACTTTAGACATGACTTTACGTTGACATGCAGCTTTACTGTCTCGGGCATACTATAGAAGAGCACAGATCTAATTCGCAATCCTTATTTGATTACATCTACTCGGGACCAACAGTGTGCCATAATAATGGTTTTTTATTGTGGTTTAGAAGGTACTACAGAATGAAGCCTCGAGTTACTCTGTTCAGGAGAACTCCGCCACCGACGACAGGACTAAGGATAGAAACAACGAGCACACTAAGAATAAGGAGTCTTGGACCAAAGGATCGAGTCAAAATCTACTGCTACCGGTTAGTCACAGAATGCCGACAGCAGTCATCGTAAGACTTACTCAGTTGCATTCCACACAACTCTATCAGCCGTCAAAAAAACCTCCTCCGTCTCACTCAGCTTATCGTCATGTCTAGCCATCCGTAGTATTGTCGCTTCAGCGAGTTCGGGCTTATTGCCATGGCCGAACAGTCGATATGGAGCAGAGGTGATCATGCCGTTGTAGTAGAAGTTGACAATCGAAAGGCCCTCTGCGGGTTTCCTACTCAATACGTATTTCTGGACAAGCTTTCGGAAGTTGGGCTTAACACCAAGATCAGCGGCCAAAACCTCTTGATATCCGAGCGCAGGCACGGCAATCGTATGCCGACGAGAGTTGACAAACTACCTTGATTAAATGACGTTGATCACATATTGTTATGGCATACTTCAAGGCTTACATTCTTTTCCTGCTCCTTCTCAGCCTTCTTGATTTCCTTCTGCATCTTCTCTCTTGAAGGTAGATGAATCCTTCGGGTCAGAGAAGCCACTGCCCATCGAGCCTGAAGCTCAACGGTCGGGTGAATGGGCCCTAGAAACTCGACCAGACCCAAGAAGAAGAGATTGTCGTATGTAGGAGAATTGGCAAATCGATACAGACGAACAGAGTTTTGCTTTTCTCCACGATATGTTTCCTCGGCGATGACTGGCATGGTGACATTGTACCCCGTACAAAAAATGACCTCGTCGACTTCAATGGTTTCGCCGTTGCTGAGAACTATGGTTCTCTCAGTAAAACTCTCAACAGAGGCTCGATGCGGAGTTATAGAGCCAGCACGAATATGATCAAGGAATTCGTTGGATACAACTGGGTTGGCGGTAAGAATCCCATGGTTTGGTTTCAAAGCCATAGGCACCTCACCCACAACGAGACGGTGAATCATCTCGTAGCTAAAAGTGAGAATGGAACGAGGCAAGAGATATTCCACTAGACGACTCTGAAGCGATTCAACAAGTTTGCCGTTGACGTATCTGGGCAAGACCCATCCTCCTCGCTGAGTGATGAGATGGCATGACGCGGCGTGCTTGGAGACTTCACTTGAGATATCAACTGCGGAAGAGCCGAGGCCGATTACAGCCACTCGCTTTCCAGCATAGACATCCGGCTGGCGGTAGATATGACTGTGGATGGCACGACCCTCAAAGCGTTCCAGACCAGTGACTTCTGGAATGTATGGCACACTCTCTTTTCCGGTAGAGATGAAAAGTGCATCAAACAGTTCTTCAGTTGTTCTTGTTGTCACTTTCCATTGGTGACCCTGCCTGTCACAGGATAGCACCTCCGCATTCAGAAGTATGTATTTTTCCAAGCCGAAGTGAGCGGCATACTCGTGAATATATCTCAGATGGTCTCTGTGAGTCGGGTAGTCTGGATATTGTGCAGGATCCATGGGGAAGTCGCTGAATTGGGAGCGTAGAGCACATGTGTTTGAGATCACTCCATCGTAGACAGATGAAAAGGCTTCTCCGGTCAATGGATCGGGTTCTTCGTAGTGCCACTGGCCACCAATGTAAGGACGAGCCTCGTAGACGGTAGGCTGTAAGCCCTCTTCAAGGCACTCTTTGGCAGCGACAAGGCCGGAAATACCTGATCTGTTAGCGTGATCCGCGTGAGTCGGTCAGATTGAGGGATCCTACCTGCACCGATGATGGCAACTTTCTCGACCTGGAACTCGCTGGAAGCCATAACGATAGTTGATACTGAAAGATGGATAGAACGGGGAAATCAGACGGACAGAGAAGGATTCAGAAGGGATGAGACGGGCACCAATGAGCAATGGTAATGAATACAAGAGCGATTGATTGATGAGATGGAATAACGAGGCGATAAAGTGGGTAGTGCGAGAGAGAGGAGAGGAGAGAGGACAAGGGAGGGAAGAGAAGACGAGCGAAGAGGGGAATTGGGTGGTGGAGGGCAGGAGACAGGTCCGGGGGGGAGGCACCTTCCATTCTGGGATGGCTGCTGGCTGGGTTCCTTCCTCTTTCTTTTTCTTCAAGCACCCGGAACTGCGAGAAGAAAACCTTAGGCATCCATTCGCACTCACGTAGAGTCGCAGCTTCCATCATTTCTGTCAGGTACCGCTCTACCGCTGACAGTCACTCTTGCGGTTTCTCCAGACACGCATCTGCTATTTTCCGTCGGACCTTGCTCAGGTACTCCTCCTCAGACAGCTTCCCAATGTCAATGCTTTTCACCTGACCAACCTTGACTCTTTGTTTCCCCATTATACTGATATCCGATTTAGGTATGCCCAAGACCTGAGACACCGAAAGCTTTCGTCAACATCGCGGTTTTATCGGTATGACTACCACCGGAAAACGTTCCTTCAAATCTCAACGCACCTCAGATAGGACTTTTGCAACCGCAGCATTTGCTTTGCCCTCTCTAGGCTCTGAGCTGACATGAATGCACACCTGCTCGTTGCTTATTTTTTTGATGCCTTGAAAACCACGGGACGCGGGAGTGACATGGCAACGTATGGAAAGGTTGTAGAGTGTATTGGAGTTTTTCTGCGCGACTGAGGTTATCCGCAAGAGTTTCGCTGCTTCATTCATTACGGCGTGCTAGCAGGTTCTTTAATGATGATATTGGATGTTTTGACGTTCTGATTTACAGACTCGATCGCGAGACGCGAAAAGACTGTGATACTAGTGAAGTTCTATACTGGGCTTAGCGCAGTTTGGATAATTAGGGTTACTAGGGTTGTTGGAGTCAGTGGTGACATCGTTCAGTCTGGGATTCTCTTCTTTTTTTCACACGCAACTTTTACTTTCACTAGATTCTAGTTCATACCAGCAATTGCGAGGAAGCCTTACAAAAGTTTCGCTCTCGGGCACTCCAGCGTTATAGATGCCACTGACGATATTCTTTCTTCGGTAGTCATCTGCCATATCTGGGTGATCCTTAAATCATTCGTAAGATCTAGACAGTGAATATTCCTGGTCTTGATTTCAGGGAATTACGCAGAGTAACAGGATAGTGTCATGAGCAATTTTGATCAGCAACTTTATATCAATATGTGGATGCGTGCTAAATGATAAAACAACCTCCAGGGCCAGGACAACCGAATGTTCGAATTTATGTACAAGAAGGAATTCGATCAACCAAAGAGCAAGATCGCTTCGTAATAGCAAAAAAAAAATCAACAAACTGTACCCTTAGTCAAAATGCTATGAACTTCCTGTGCATACGTGCAACCATTGACAACATTCGAATCCGAGTATCCAGCAGACCAGAGCATAACACCTCCAAACGTCGAATTACCTTCCGTTTCAGAGACCAAAGTTGCCATCTCATCCGGCGTAATATAGTAGATAGCACCGGCACTGTTACCATTGGAAGCCAAGGTAGAAGCAGGGGCTCCAATGTAAAGCTTCGCGTTTGCAGAAGGTGTGGTAGCGAGGAAATCCACCCACTCGAGGTAGTTGAATGGAGCGTTTCCGTTAAAGCCAAGAGAGCAGGATTCGTAGGGGATGTTGTCTAATCCATTATTATTGTTGTACCATTGCACCCAGAGCTTGTCAAATGTTGAGTTGCCAATGATGATACTCATGTTGGGTTCTGGAAGAGGGCATTGAGGGGCACCAGTGATGTAGTAAGTGTTGTTTGGGTCAGAAGCGAAATTGGATCGCAGAGTAGAAATCATATATTGATAGTACTGGCTTGAGCCGCCGTTGACTTCGATATCAAAGTCCCATCCGTTTACAAAGACATTACCGAAGGGTCTGGGGACGGTGGTGTTGCCGGAGTTTCCGTATGATTCCCACAGATACTGACCGATGGATTCGGCCTCCGCCTGCGATTGCAAGGAGTAAGAACTAGTCGCACCTCCGAGTGAGAGTAAGACCTTAACGCCGGCGGCCTGGCATGTTGCAATAGCTGAAGCTACATCATCGCATAATTGAGCTTCTCCTGTCGTAGAGATGTAGCACTCTTCTCCAATAACACCGGAGGGGATATCGATGCCATTGCCAAATTCATACAGGAAGGCAAGGATGATAACGTCAATACCAGCTGTTGAGCTGCAGTAGGCAGACAAATCAGCATTTTCGTTGGCGTTTTGACCCCAGTAGACGACTGTCTCGGCGCTGGTGTCTTGACGAGATGAGAGTGTAGAAGCTGTTGTGAGGGCCAGGAGACTGGCACCGCTTACAAGGGTGGAGAAATGCATGTTGACTGTGAATATATGCTATAAAACTGCCACGAATAACAGGAATCACTGAAGATCTCAGGTACGAGGTTGATCGTAGTAAAGATTACTCAAGACGGAAGTTGAGATTAGGGCTCGGAGCAGATCTTATACCTACTCAGCTAGGTATACATGCTCCTCCAGGAACAGTGAATATGCTACATGACATGAGCTTGCGTATTCAGTTTTAAAGTTACACTCTAGTTGATGAACTTGTGTTCCCCTCTAATCTCTATTTTGTATGGGTTGCATCTGGTCAAATGCCACACAGGGGAGCCTCGACCCATAAGATGTAACAACCCATGAAAATTCCGGGGACAATAATACAAAACAAACAACTAGAAGTTGCTAAAAAACGACTAAACACTAATCTAGAGCTGCTGACACTATTTTATTTAACCTAAAACAAAGTTAGCAGGCTGCTGATCTCTGAAGATAGCACCGGATGCGACGTTCACGAGGCACTAGTCTGCGGAATGTGACTCTGAATGCAACCAGCCCCTTGATCACGAAACAGTCTAGTTTGTCTGATTCTCTCTGTACCATTTTGGTTTATTGAATGTATGAGGGACCCGGCATATATTCAGCCATGGCTGAAATCGAGCGATATAGCATCGAGATCGCATTCTACTTTGTTCCTTTTAGGGCTCAGATTCCAACCCCGGAAAAAGCGCGGCAACGACAATACCTAATCGGTGTTCTCTTACTCTTTGATTCTCCTCCCAGTTAATAAAACTTATCAGTCTATCAGGTCCTCATAGTGTTACGGTAGGATTGATTTGTTTCTAGATGAACATGAGGTGTTGATTGATGATTTTAGTCACTCGAAAAGTTGGCCCACTCACCTTCAGATAATGGTAAATTAGGGTTACAAGACCGCCGATCTCAGTCGCACTTTAATCAAACATCAGGGGTGCGACCTCGGTACTGTACATAGTAAGTACATAGATCCCTGATGAATAGACAATGATGATAGGGCTACGTAGTCTTTCTTCGTTAACTCTTTAACTCGTTAAGAATCAAAATTCGATATCTTAACCTTGGGGGTTGAGTGGAAATTTCCTCCTTATACTGCATACATGACCAAGTCAAAATTCCAATCATGCCCCAAAATGATTCAACTCTCATGATATAGATCGCCGTCTTTTGATACTGATTGATGCACTTTGTTTGTCCACCAGTGAATGATAGGCACTCCGGATCGCGGCTAACAGGACAATGACACCCCCAACTAGGGCCGCAATCTGATCAAGACCGCTCATCGACACATCCGATTGTCATATTAAAAAGAATTGCTCTAATTTTAGTGTCTATGAGTTCCTGTTCTGCAGAAATGATCCAGGGATGCCTATAAAGGACAAAATAATCGACAGCAGTGCGTATAATAATGTCACGAATGTCAGCATCTTTAGCCTTCCAAAGCCAGTCTCTGAAAGTCGGTCGGTCCGTTCTAGTGAGTCACTACGCTTCTTGGAAGCTTTCAAGTGAGCAATATTCGTAATCCACTCTCCCCGTTGTTTCTCGTCGACAGTATCCTGGCGTCTCTTATTCCGGGCTCTCCGCGCATTTATAGTGCTAATGATCCAAGTCAAATTCAAAATATATTCAGATTTTAGCAAAGTGAAGCAGTTTTCATCTTTTTCGAAGTCTGGAATAAGCATTCCGCCAATTATCCCATGTCGTCCTGTATGCGGTGACATATTCAACATCCCGAAAATTGTGGTTCAGATGCGTATCCACAAGACAACGACCACTCATGCCATCGCTCTCCCTATCCGACATTCGTCTCCAAATACCAGTATACGAAACAAAGTTCCAAGCACGTCGACAGTTTAATGGGCAACAACAGGGCGCCCAATCCGCGAATCGACACAGGTAAGCATGCCGCTTACTGTCAAACTCCAAGGGTGGATGTTCATGCAGTGTGTGGAAAACATGAAGCATATATAGAACCGCTAAAACGAGACCCTGAGATAAAGGAAGCAGAGCATTTGACTTGTGTTGTGCTTGCGGAATGACCTTGAGCCAGTATTCATGAATAAATGCATGGGGGGTTTCCTGTTGTTTGGTGGAATTCTTTGATAAAGTCCAAGACAGGAAACGAGTAAGCTTCAGATTGACTGTTTCATGTATCACTCAAGGGTTGTACTAACAGTAAACTTTCTTATATTTATCATTGCAACACTTTTTATAGATTGAGCGATAGGTCCTCCATGATTCAATGGTCAAACGGTCCCAGTAGCCGTTCACATTCATTTTAAGGTGATGTTGATCCAACGAGTAGAAAATATGCACATCTGTGATGAGTGTAGTTGCGAGGCACGCGGAGTTATCTCTTGCCCATCAATGCTATCGGATTCTCAACATATAGTTAGTACTCAGGTCATACAGATGAGGAGACTCGTTGTGTCTTACCTTCAAGGCTTCTGCGCTCACGTAGTGCAGGCAGAGTCACAAGAGGATCTGACGGGATCCACAACTTCAAAAACGCCTTCGTACGACGCTGCCGTAGCAGTCGCGTACGCATGCCAGATATCATTCTTGTGACTATCTGCGTAGTCCGAAACTCCCTTAATGATCACACAAGGCCTGCTATCCCACATCCCTGCGCCTTCCATTTCGAATGCTATTATTTCCTCGTTCCATTGATCGCGCTCTTTCTGTACGGTTTGGTTTCGATGTTCGCCGGACTTCAGAACTGTATTCGCAGAGGCGATAGTGCCGAAGTGATTGTTTTTTGTGACGGTGGCCAATCTTATTCTACTTATCAAACAGTTGGAATTATAACCACACCCTGTTATGGTACACGAATCTCGTAAAGCTGTATGGAAAATTGGATCATCTTTTGTCTTGCAGTTGATGCATTCGCATTTCATGTCTTTGATATAGTGTCTGTGCCGAAACGACGTCTCAAACAGTCTGTCTTCGGAAACACCCTTGTAATCCCATTTTCTCTGACCCTGTGTTTGAATCATTTCAAGATTAAACATCATCTTATCAACCAGCGGCTCCGGTTCGGATTTCAAGTGACTGAGCTTATTCCGAATGTCGAGTGGAGGATTTCCCAGTACTTCTCGTCTATCCGTCCTCCGTTGATATTCTTCCGAATACTGTTTCCCATAATCAGTCTGAACGATACTATCACCAATAATCACATCACCAAGTATAGTCTCCGTCTCTTCTGTCCGATTTCGCCCTCGAAATGGAACACCAGCGCATATTCCTACAAGCAAGTAGACTTTGATATCCGGATATGACTGGCTCAAATCCGGTACCGAACGCGCAGAATATTGTGTCCCTTTCCCAGAAAGTTTCACTAAAACAACATCGTGTCTGCCGATGCGGCCAATTTTATAGTAATTTGCATCTCCGCCGAGTTTCCCATAGTCGGCTGCGTTGTATACTTCGTCAAAGAATTGGTCGATGGCTTGTTTTTCGATATCCAGAGTGCAAACGATGCCTACATGGAAGTCTCCTCGGGACTGCGGCTTAGTGGTCATTCTCAAGTTTCGTTTGATGTATTTTCAGTACACCTTTGTGAACAAATCATGTCTGGTGTCTAGAGGGCTGGGGGATATGAAGAGTCAATAACTGGTCTTGTTCAAAGAAACTGCGTCTGGGGTGCAGATTTGTAGTGTACCAATATCACTTGATGATACAGACCGGTGGCGCAAGTTGACTCGGATACTCTCGTTCAATTATGCCTCTTCCATGATAATGCTGAGAAGGTCACGATCCCGAGTCAAGCCCAGTAGCAGCCACTTCACCTCTAAGAGCTCGTAATAACATTTAAATTGATTACCCCGACAGCCCTCGTGTTTGGATTAAGCTTTGACGGGGGCATTCGATCGAATCATCGCTTCTCTAGCTCTTTTGTTCAGTTCCACTGCATGCGTAACGTACGTTCGAAGTACTAAGATCGGCGACACGGCTCTGATGACTTCGTGGACTTGTGGTGCAACTGCTGCAGAATATTTTGTTCTGGCCACGATGACTGGAGGAGACTCAACTTCCGCCTGTATGTTTTCCCCGTTCAAAGACTTGGAGGGTGATTTCTGATGCATCGTACCTGTTGATCGCAGTGAGCACCGGCGCAACTGGGGCAACGACAGGTTCGAGCTCCCCATCTTCTGCTACAGAATCCACCTCCACCGCTTCCATATCTACATATACATCCAAGTCGACAAGTACGTCAGCTGGTGCATCAACATCCATCTCCACCTCTCTTTCCTCGTAGGTGTCCCTTGAGAACGGCCAAGAGTCATCCAACGGAAAACGCTAACATATCATTGAAACTAAAATAGTCCTCAGCTCAGTCACCGGCACCGCCACCACATTGAACGAAACCGCAAAACCCAGCCCAACATCTACACACGACGTCCTTACCCCCGGAGAGATAGCAGGAATATCAATTGGATCCATTGCCGGGGCCTTGATAATATGCGCCGCCCTCTATTTCATTTTCAAGAATTATACTTTCGTCAGAAGATCTCCAGATGACAGGCGAATTACGGGAGACAGATACGACAGCGCTGGTATGCCAAAGCCCGTATCGGGTTCTGGTTTTGAGATGTCGGATAGGATGCCAGGGAATCAAAATGGGACCGAGTTTCATGATGATCGTACTTGGGATGGGCCGGCTGTAGATGTTAGGAGTCAGACTTCTACTGCGTGGTCGTAGCGATAGTATGAATTGGAGAGATGAAGTTGACGTCTTTTCTCAATCACAGTTCTCGCGATGTAGTTGTCTGACGCGTGATTGGTCAAAATGGTTAGAGAGAGCTATTCCGTTTAAGGCATTTTAGAGTGGGTAAGAGATCCTCAATTCAGACCAATCAAGAGAGATCTTCGACGAAGCATTCGTCTCATCGATTCTCTCGAGAAAGAAACAGCAGCTCATTAAATCATGGACACCTCGTCATCCCATCATGCGCAAAACCCTACAACACACAAAAAGGTCAAGGGAGCCCCCGACTACGATGACGCCGCTTACTGGGACACCAAATTCAAAACCGGCCAGGATGTGGGCGAATGGCTCAACGAGGGCGATTTGCTGATTGAGCGTGCCATTACTGAGCTCGAAACACTATATACCCCTTCTATTTGGAACGGGAGTGCGACACGGGGTCAAATGGGGACGCCGCGTGCTTTGCATCTGGGACCTGGTATCTCGGCAGTTGGGGGCAAGCTTTGCGAGGCTTTTGAGAGGAGGGGTTGGAAGGGATGTGATATTGTTGTATGGCTACCTACTGAAACTTTTTTATACATGATTTCTATTAATATTTATAGAATGTGGACTTTTCCTCTGAAGCAGTACGACTAGGCCGCGAGCGAGAAATCCAGAAATTCAACCCAGAACAAACCATGCATTGGATACAAGCAGATTTGTGCTCCTGGCAAGACGTCTCTCGACGACTTCTGCCCCTCGCTTCATTTGATGTGCTCCTCGACAAGAGTACTAGCGACGCCATTGCGACTTCTGTGCCGCGGATATTCTATCGTTCAGCAATAGAATCTGAAGACTATGATTCTATGTGCCCAGCTCTGCAGGATCTTTTGCAAGATGCATCCAACTTCAAGGGACCAAATGAAACTCTGACCCTCTTACCAGTCGAACTGCTATCTCTCCATCTCGTCCCTTTGACCAAAACAGGTGCGATTTGGCTAGCACTCTCCTACTCTAGCACACGATTCGATGGTCTGCCATATCTGGATAAATATTGGGAAGTTGTCTCGCGCATACCACTCAAAGCACCTTCTGGCCAGGCATTTTCGGCTGCTGCTATGGTGCCTGATGTGTTTCATTTGTTATATACCCTCCGTCGCAAGTGATGTTATCTACGTGTATATAGAGAACATAATTTTGGTGCAATCACGACATCAGCAACGAGTCCACTGCGTGCTGGGAACTTAGAAGGGGGTTTTTGTACTGGATTATCCTGTAATATAAGGTCCCAACGAAACACTTACAGGTCGAGTCATGGTATGTATCAATTGGAGAGCGCTAGAGGTGAGTTTGGAAAGACCAACCCAGAGATCTCCAGCTCTAAACGAGATGGACATCATTACCTTAGAGTCACCTGTATATTAAGAGAGGAAACCAAGTCTAGACCAGAGAAACAATAAACAAACAAAAAACCTCATGGCGTTTGTTTGTCAAAGGGATGCGTAGGTAAGGTCACATGATTCTCATGTTGCGTTGGAGGCCTTCAGAAGTTTATTTGTTTCTACTGCCAGATTTATATCTCCATCTTTTTCTCTTCCTCCTTTTTGCCTTCACCCACCTTACATACCTAAGTCTTATTCACTTAAAGCTCTAAGGTTTACCTTCTCTCAATATTTACAGTGTCGTATCTCCTGACACCATCCCATACCAAATCTCTACGAATTTACGCGAAAATGGCTGAGATTCTACGTTTCAATCTCTCAGAGTAAGTGAACCCAATCAAAGTTTTCAAGGGGAAAAGAAAGCTGATGGTCGTCCAGATTGGAGTCAGAGGGCATGGTATCCGTCTACCTGAATGGAAAATTCGCCTGGCAGCTCCCCAAGAAGCTCCTTTCTATGCGCGTTCCCAAGGCAGTCGAAGAAAAAAATGTCTGTGGCGAAGACACCTTCCACTCGGGCACCTACCGTTGGGAGATTGAAAATTTCTCTCAAAATGCTTTCCGCCTTTTCGCTGAGTGGCTCTACAACGCTCGTGGCCAACTTCAACAGCCCTCTACAGGCGCCTCCATCAAACCATACTTGGAGCTCGCCACGTTCGCGAACCGTTACGACATCGAGACACTCATCCCGGTGGTCAACGGAATCGTGCAGCAGAGTTTCGACAATCCCGAAATCATCGCTGAGATGGGAGAGTTGTACGATGCCCTTGAGGCCAAGTCATCTGATCGTGCTAGTATTAGCGCCCGTTTTGCTGCCTTGGTCGTTGGAAAGAAGATGGACATCCCTACTCTGAAGCCTCTCCTCAAGTCTACCGATCTTGCTCGTGACATGTTGCTCTGGGTTACACTTTATCATCAGGAAGGCTCTGGCCATCAGGACGTCGATAAGATTATGCAGTGGATGGGTCAGAACTGCCAGCTCTGGATTGAGACTCTCGAGTAAGAGATTCGAGGTCCCCGCAACCCTTGAATGTGAGCCGCGGTACACCCTAGGGAATTCGCATTAAACGACTGGAGGACGCCTGATACAAGAATGCGGATTCAACAAGCATCGAGGAGGGGATTAAAAGTACATCACGGGGAGGTTTTATCGGTGATCAGTTGCCGGAATCTTTAGTCAAGTTCAATTTTCGAAGGTTGATGCAGATTGCAAGGAGTAGATAATTCGTCCAAAAATGTCAGATAGTACTAGGTAGTTTGTGCCACTCCAAAACACAAAATCAAAGTTCTATACAGGTCATGTCAAGATGTAGACTGTCCGCGTCTTTGTCCTCGTTCCCCACGTTGACGTTCAACTCATTGCCAATCGTCGTATAGTTCTCCTTCTCGCCGTCACTTCGACCCCTCCTTCTTCTGCTGTCTTGCTCCAGCCTCTGCCTCCGCCAATCGCAGCATCTTTTCCATCTTGTGATGTGACATTTGAGCTGCCCAATATGCTGGAGTATGTCCCCTAGCATCCTTGAAGGAAGGGCTGGCCCCTGCTGCCAATAAAGTCCGCATAAGCCGTTCATCACTCCGCCACGCCGCAACATGTAATATACCCATATTTTCCCATTCTGCCTGAGATACATCCGCGCCGTTATCAAGAAGTATCTGCAGCATCGATAAATTCGTTTCAATGTGTTCATAAGTTGGTTTTACCCAAAGCTCACTATCACTCATCCACTTCGTGGAGTGCATCTTCAAAGCGTCTTCGATCTGCTCCAAAGCTTTATCTCTTCCAGCAGTCGCCAGAAAAAGTGGGAAATTCACATGTTGCCCAAGCCTTGCCGGCTGGATGAGGGCCTATTGAAACATCCTCACACTGTCCACTCGATCAGTGTCGAATAAAATACCCAGGGTACTGGCAAAAGCTTCATCTTCCGTTTCAACCTTTTCCCTCAAATCAATGACTTTCCAAGCAGCTCCAACGACGAGCGCAACGCCGCTACTTCCAAAATGTCGCCGCCTTTGAAACCATCCTCTACGACAAGGTGGGGGAACTCCTTTATCAGCAAATTGGCTATTCCTTCATGACGCTGGAAAATAGCTAGGCGTAGTAGATTTTCATCCTCACCCATCGCTAGTCTAAGGTCGCATCGAGAGATCAACATCTTCAGTAATTTATATAGACCACACGATACCACCCAGAACAAAACACCATTCTCCCGAAGGTGCGTAGGAGAAACTTCGGCTCCAGCCATTAGATATGTCTCCATGAGCGGGACATTGCCTTCTTTAGTAGCCAACATAAATGGCGTTGAGCCAGTTATATCTTTTGCATTAACGTCTGCTCCGTATGCAAGAAGTTTATCAATGGTCGCCGGGCAGCTTGCCACATGTAGTACTGATCGGCCTCTGTGTCGTATAGCTATGTCCGCTCCTCTCTCTACTAGCAAATGCAGTATGTCGCTTTGACCCTTTTGTGCAGATAGATGCAGGGGAGGAATACCGCCTGGATGTCCATTGACGTCACACTTAGCGTCAAGTAATGTTTCCACCATCCGAGAGTCGCCCATCTCAATGGCTAAATTGAGCGCTGTCACATTTTCATCGTATAAGAGTTGGACGTCCGCTGCAGCTTCGACTAATAAATCAACCAATTCTGGTTCCCACTGTGTTATAGCATTGGCCAATGGAGTATATCCCAATCCATTTCTAGCGTCGATGTCTGCTCCGTACTCAAGAAGCATTTTGGTAATTTTGTGATCGGTTGTCAAGTGCAATGAGGTCCCAAGCACTCCAGCATGTGAGTTTGGATTTGCGCCATGACGCAAAAGCAGGCCCACTATATCCTTATTGTCCTTAAGAACGGCAATATGCAACGGTTCCAAAGGCGTCTCGTTGAGATTAGTCGTAGCCAATTCAATTGGACCGAGTTTCTGGGCTGTCTCGTGTGGTAATTCCCTCGTATATTCGGCCACCGCCCGCCCAGATTGGTATGTCGTCTCAGCAAGATCCAGCCTTGCACCTGCTTCAACGAATATCTTGCATAATTGAGAATCACCCCATTTCTGGATTGTTGCATTAAGAGGTCTAGTGTTCTCTTCACCGCCTGGGACATCCCAATTTCCAAGAATACGGATCATTGTTTTGATCGCCGATTCAAACCGCCAACCTCTGGGTATAATAAAAAACAGGATTGAGTTGTTATTTCTATCGACGAGGTGCCTTCGTCGTAGGTGTTCGATAGGAAATTCTGGATCTTCGCAGAGACGCAGGATTTCCGGAAAGTCGAGATAGTCCATTATCATCGTGAAAAGTTCAAGGGGTAGTCGGTAAAGATTGGACTTTACATGTGTGATCTGAGCGCGACTGATCTCAGCCACCCTTCTAGTCGGTGACAGTGGTGGAGTATACCAGTGTTGCCGCCACATTGTGGTCGAAATTTGATTGTGTACTCAGTGTGTTGTGTACAGGTTATTTTAGAAATCTGTCACCAAATGCATTCATGGTGGTTGGAACAACACGCGAATCACGACGCGTCACGTGTTGTATCATTGCTTATTGGTTGATGTCGTTTCCAATTATGCCTCTTTTGGACTAGCTCCATGTATACGGATGTGACCAATCAGATTGCCGAATTGCGTCGCCCTTTTTCCGTGAAGCTCTACAAATAACATACGAATCCAATAAAAACTTCTAGATGAGTCTGCGTTTTCTCTCTTTTAGAGACATTACTACTTATCTCTATGCACTTTACGAGTCAAGCTTACCTACGTAGTTCACGTTCCACTTCCCACTACACCGATAGGAGCCCTCTGTTCGCTATAGCCAGGGTCTGCTGTATATACTTCCAAGTATTCAAATGTTGATTTGTGTGAGACTCACTGATTATATAACACAGTTCTTTCTATTAACAAAGACCCCAACTTCTACCTAGCCGTCGAGAGCAAAATTAGATAGATAGTTGTTTGACACCATCAACCTTTGAACTATGTGTATGTCTTCTTCCAACTGTCCATCAGCGCATTAACTGTGTCCATGTCCTGGTCCTTCAATGCTTTACCAACTGCTGCTCGCAAATCTTCGCGGCTATCATCGCTATCAGAATCCTGGCCGGGATCAGTGTCGCTATCAAAATCAAGATCACTATCAGTTGGGATCGCGCCCGCGGCAAGAAGCTCTGCAACAAGCGTAGGGCGCCACTGCATTGCCGCACTAATTGGAGTTATGCCCTCATCGTCCGGTTGATTTACGAGGTCAGGGTCATTTTCAATCAACAAGCGTGCAATACCTTCGTGGCCATGCTCGATCGCACAAGGTATGGGATTGAGGTAGTTCTCTTTTGAAATCTTGATCTTGCAGTGCGTAAGAAGCAGCTTCACTGTCGTATACTTGCCGCTGTAGACAGCATCGTAAATAAAGTCGTCCCAATCGATCTTTGGGGATTTCCAACCCGCACCAGCAGTCAAAAGCATGTTGAACATTTCATGATTGCGCCGAATAACATTAAGCATCAATGGCGTGTCTCCATCAGCGTCTTGTGCATCAACATCAGCGCCATACGCAAGAAGCATTTCAGCCATCTCACCGTATTGTGTAACATGTAATGCTGTTCCATACTCATTTTGTTGATTTACATTTGCCCCTCTGTCTAGCAGAAATTGCGCTATGCCTTGGTTTCGGTTCAAGACAGCTATATGAAGCGAAGGGTTTGAAGGAGGCCCTTGGGACATCGCAGCCAGCGCTGATCAATTGGTAAATGAAGTTGGGGTAATCAATCTTGCATGCCAATGCCAATGCTGACACTTTGTCTTTGTTATAAATATTCACATCTGCCCCGGCATCCAACAACTGTCTAGCAAACGGTTCTCTGCGCCTTGCTATAGCCATAAATAATGGTGGGGAGCCCGCTCCATTCAATGCATTGATATTCGCTCCCTTGGAAATGAGCGATTGAGCAATTTTGTAGTCTTTTGTGAGGTGTAGAGGCGATCGATAGCTCCCAACCAACACGTTGGGATTTGCGCCGTGTTCCAAGAGCAAATAAACTATATCCAAGTTATCGACGATCGCGGCTAGATGAAGCGGTTCGAAATCTGGATCATTGGGAGCCCAGTGGAAGTTTGCTTCGTAGTGGATGAAATGATCAATCTCGTCCATTCCTCATCTTCTGAATAAAGTTGGCGATGGTTCGTGTGGCTCTGTCGGCACAAGAGAATTGACTCTCGCCCCGGCCTCGATGAATAGCCGGCACAAGTCGACACGTTCATAGACTATGGCTTCGTTCAGGGGTAAGATGCCTGAAGGCCCGGGTACATTCCAAGTGCCCAGAATTTGCATAAATACCTTGATCGCTGGAATAATTGACCAGTCGTCGTCTATGACTTCTTGCAGGATCGAATACGAGCTTCTCTCGGTTATGAGATGTCTTCGACGTAAAGAGCTCACGGGAAACTCTGGATCCTGGCACAGATATAGAATGTCCCTGAAATCAAGGTAGTCCGTTGTCATGGTGAACAACTCGATAGGCAGTCTGTAAAGGTACCGACGAATACTGTCAGCAGTGGGGCGATATTCAATCGGTTCATGCTTGTCCCAATTCTTGCGTCTTCTCTTTCTGCCCCTTGAAAAGTGATCCATTCGAATAGGTATTTCTCTTCCCCGGTCCTCATGTTGTATCACTCTTTGACGTAGCTCTAACAGCTCTGAGTAGCCGGAGTATTCTGAATAGTAGTCTGGGCTGTCTGAGCGATCTGAGTGCTCTGAGTCATATGGATTATGTATAGCTAACTGCCAGGGGACTTGGTCACTTAAATGTACTGACTCGCTGTCCATTGTGCTGTTTTGATGATTTGAGATGCGTGATGTTGACAAGAACACGACGCGGGTAACTGCACACGTTAAGGGGGTTAGTTGATCGACCAATCACGTTCGTCTCGGCCATCTAGCAGATCCGAATGTTTTTGTGGAATCTGGAGGAGCGCGATACCAATGTACTGGTTCGTTTCCGACCAGTCAGAGTCTGGATGATAAGGAATGATCTGAGAAAGAGTGTGTTGCGTTCCTGCCTTTCATCTGATGCCGCATTACAAAACTGGAAGGTGGCCACGGAAACACGTTAATGTGGCCGATGCTCTAACCCTAAGGTATGTCTAACATGCCTCAGGCACTTAGTACCGTTAGGTGGATTGTCGGGGCATGAAGGGACTGCCTCAATGACGGATTGGGAGCTTGCGCTCGCAGATCTGATCAACTATCAAGCAGCACTAGCTAACGATATTCGAGAGGTAGACGAGGAAGAAATCTTTACCAGGTGCCGAACATTGCAATGCCAGCTCGAGAACCAGTGCGCTGGTTTGATCGTCATGCATGACCGCTTATCTAAAAGAGCAGGCCTTGGCTTCGCTGAGGACGAGTCTGATGCACAGAGATTTGCTGAGAACAAAATTGCTTATGTTCATCGCACGGTATACTTCTTCGCTCAGCCGGAATATTTTCGAAGGTAGTTAGTCTAATGACTGACGATGATTTCGATCCACATGCTTGTCTCTTGGGACCATACATTTGCCAGTTGAAACTTCCTTTACAGCCATTTCGAAGACAAAGACAAATCGATGACTGGTGGCCGGGGATCGTACTCGCAACGACTCATGCCAGGTACGTTGACAAACAGAATACGACAATACAGATCTCCCTCATCCGAGAGTTAGACAAAACCATCTCTGCATCCTGGCTATCCCGGGAAACATCATCGTCGAACGACCATTGAGCCCGAAACGTGTTTGGCACATATGAAAAGCGCAGTCGAATGATCTTTCACCAGCCTTTCATTTCTCTTACTGCCAAGTTTGGTCTGGTGGCCTATGTTCGGACCCGTCTGGATGAAGAGGGTTACCAGTATCAAGGCGGGATCCCGCTTCTCTGACACTGCATCGAATTTTAGTCGACCGACGAAGAACGGTATACCCACTATCGCAGCCCGACTTGGTAGCGATTCTGCTCCGCCACGGAGAGGATCCGAATCAAGGCCATCGCGATCTCGACCGAAGGGAACACACACCATGGCTGTCGGCATTGGACTTCCTCCGCGAAGGAGACCGGTGTGGATGGATGCGATATTATGACCTAGACTCCGGCGGCATGACTCGCTATGCTAAAATAATCGAGCTTCTTATTACGCATGGTGCGAATCCGAATGCACTCGTGGTCGAGACACAATTTGACCCGTCCAACACTGCGCTCGAAGTGATCACGATGGTTTATGAAAAATACGCCTCGCCCCAATTTGAGCGCCTACAGCGAATGCTTATTGAGCGTGGCACACAGTGGAGAGTGGAGAGTGGAGAAATAAGGAGTAGATAGACTACATCCAGAACTACTATTTTTACTCTATTGCTTCATCGATATGGGTGTTTCCCCCGCCCACCAACAGTTTCGTTCATCATTCCAGTTCCATCTGACGGGACTGAGGTCCGCATTGCGGTTCCCACCGGATAGATGACGCCTCTCGTCACTATCCACCCTCTTATCGTGACCCGACATGTCTTGTCCTGAAGATACCAGAGGAAAATAACGTATTGTCTCTGGGAAGAACTTGAGCATTTCCGATCAAGTGGTCAATTCTATTTAACAGCTGAAAACCAGAGAATGGTGTGTTCTTCCACTTTTCTCAATGCAAGAACAGGGAAGGGTAGAACGAACCCTTCATTCTCAGCTATAGAACTATCTAAACCTACAGATTCTGTGGGAATTTGGTGTTCAGGGGATAACATTCATAGTTTGGCAGTATCCAGCAAGACACGTTTGCGAGTTCGGCACCGCAGGCATGCATGCTTAGGCACAGAGAATATGATTGAATTCTTGTTCACCTCCTGTACCGATCCTCGACTTGCCCTGCACGGCAACAGTGTCTACAGAGACAGTGCATGTGAAATTCACATGCCAACAAAGCAATACAGATTATCATCTATGTCAGGGTGAGGGCTCCTTTCTCATTCTATCCCTAGTTGGTGCTAGAGCTAAATCCTCCAATAGCCCTAACCCTAACCCAACTCATCCTGGACATTCTGGATTGTTCATCGGACTTCTGTCTTTTTACTATCGCATCTCGCGGTGGTCTCGGGATACTGATGCAGCCAATTCCTTGGTTGATGATGCGTTGCTCTACAGATATGATCACTTGACAGCTGCACGAAATATCATCGCCCACGGCGGTGATAGACAACTAGCTCGATCCCTGCTAGTTCAGGGGTAAGCATCAAGCTAAAACCCCATGCACGAGAAAGTGGATATACACGGTTATTGAAGGATCAATTCAAGGATCGGCAATTTGACAACCGAGATTAATTGCTTGGACTTTTGGAATCTGGAGGCTTGCTTTCAGTCACATCAAATTTCCGGACTCTCCGGGATTCAGCGTTCGGGGGTCGCTACTCGCTACAACCTGTCTAGGTGAACACCGTAAAGAGTTAGTTGCGCTTCCAACAAATGGCGATGCTATTGGACTCAATCTGACTCATGCCAACAGAAAAATTAGTACGGGTAGACTCGGTGGAGTCATCTTCGCGCGATCATACCTAACATCCCGACTAGTGCCGGCCGCGGGACTTAGCTGTAGGTCTCTGGTTCTTATCATTCTTCACACTGCTCACAGTGGTAATTGGATTTTGGCGATATTGACATGGGATGCCCATGGGGTTTGCATTGATGCATGCCTATAGTACGTATGTACAATGCAAAACAAAATTTTCGAAGAATGCATCATATCGAACTGCCTTTTCCGAGAAAGTCAGGGGATGCGTTGTCGTATCAATAACCAACAAGCCCCCACTTTCACATGGCAAGAAAATCAGCATGAATGCAACATGATTGGTTCTATGCGATCTCATAAGTTGTATTCTGTTAAGGACTCCACGGAGACCTCCGAGAGCCTCATTCGATGATCCAAACAACCTGATTGACACGGATTAAGATTAAAGCTGTTTCACGGCTCCCGCGGCTGAGGTTCTACAACGTGCCACTAGAATTGACAAGACATCCCGAGCTGCGTCTCGTATATCGTTGGTCATCCGCGTTGTGTTGAAAGGCGATCGCAATCTTGACGGTGCTCAAGTGAAAAGAAGGAATAGGAAAACTCGACGTTCAATCCTGCATTCATACGTCAAATGTTGTGTTGCCTAGTTATTATGACAGCCATAGGAAGCATCCTTCGGCACAATACTATCGTCCGTGTCCTCATGCTGGTCATTGCACCTACTGATCGTTGCAGTCTAACCCGCCCCAGCATGCTTTTTATAAAAATGGAACCTGAGCCTCAACGTTGATCGCAAATCAGATCCACAGCTCAAGCCATGTTCGGCAAATCCCTGACTATCCCTCACTCAGGCACTCCAGGCTCAGTGTGACCTACCATATCGAGGCTAGACTGGTGGAGTCGAATACGGGGTTGAACTTTCTAGATTGCTACCTACTTTATGAGCTTCAACCAACCAGGACTAGTCGTTGGCGATGATCGTTGGGCTCGGGATTTAGGAACAAGGCTAATACTCGATGGGCTGAGGCTTATGCATGATCAAGCATCGGATGGTAGCAATCGTGGGATCTGCGCGGACTAAAACGCCGCTCAACTAGGCATAGGTCTGCAGGAAGGCATTTGCTTTTTGAAACCTCGATGCTATAGACAAGCCACAGCCGGGCAAGATCTACGCTTTCGTTTGACGCTTTGAAGCCTATGTCAGCTCCCATTTGGCACGTCATTGAACATGACAATAACGAATCTAACGTGATTCGCTGGGCTGTTTATTGTTTCTTGATTGCTCTTGCCTGATTTGGACTGTTTCCAAAGATACGACATACTACAATGGGGCTCCGATCAGACAAGCATCTGCCTTCACAGTTTACCCCCTCTTCGTATGTCGGCGATGTTTCTTATCTTGGCCAAATGTTCTATGATCGACGAGATAGTGTTTCCTTGTCAGAAGCACCACGGACCAACTAGGAATGTCGGAAGCAAAGATGCGACATCGTTATCTTCATCGTTTCATACGTGATGGCTTAATATGGGATTACTTTGATGATCAAAAGGTATAAATATTGAGTCAAGTTCACTCGGTCAATTGGCTGTTCTTCTCATCATCACAATCATCACTTCCCTCGCAATCTCTCGGACTCTATCTCAAAATGGTTAACTCCAAGACTGTCGTCTCTGCCTTGGCCCTTTCGGCCCTTGCTGCAGCTGCCCCTGCCCCCAGCAAGACCACTAGCTTCTCCGTCAATCAGGTTGCTGTCAAGAAGCCCCTTGTCCACCCCGCTGCCAAATACGCTAAGGCTCTTGCCAAGTTCGGCGCTGAGGTTCCTGCTCAGGTCGCCTCTGCTGCTGCCTCTGCTCAGTCTGGCTCTGCTACCAACCAACCCACTCAGGACGATGAGGAATACGTTACGCCTGTCACGGCTGGTGACAGCACCTTGAACCTTGACTTTGACACTGGTTCTGCTGATCTGTATGTTCCCATTGACAATGCTTGATATCTAAAAGATGCAAGATTGAACTAACGCTTTATAGTTGGACCTACTCCTCCAGCACCAAGGGCGTTGGCTCCCACAACACCTACGACACCAGCACCGGCACCAAGGTCTCTGGCGCCACCTGGCAAATCTCCTACGGAGACGGCAGCTCTGCCAGCGGTAACGTCTACAAGGATACCGTAGTCGTCGGCGGCGTCACCGCCACCTCCCAGGCTGTTGAAGTCGCTACAACCGTCAGCAGTGAGTTCTCCCAGGACACCAGCAACGACGGTCTCCTCGGCTTGGCCTTCTCCTCCATCAACACCGTCTCCCCCACCCAGCAGCAAACCTTCTACGACAACGTCAAGAGCAGCCTTGCTACCCCCGTCTTCGCTGTCACCCTCAAGCACCAGGCCCCTGGTACCTACGACTTTGGATTCATCGATGACTCCAAGTACACGGGCAGCCTCACCTACACTAGCGTGGACAACAGCCAGGGATTCTGGCAGTTCACTGCCGACGGATACTCTGTCGGCAGCTCCGGCTCTGGTGGCAGCTCCTTCTCCGCTATTGCCGACACCGGTACCACCCTCGTCCTCCTCGACGACAGCATCGTCTCCGACTACTACAGCCAGGTTAACGGAGCCGAGAACTCCAGCTCCGACGGCGGATACGTCTTTGACTGCAGTGCTACCCTCCCTGACTTTACTGTCCAGATTGGTGACTACTCTGCTGTCATTCCTGGTGATTACATCAACTACGCTTCCACTGGTAGCGGTAGCAATTGCTTCGGTGGTATCCAGTCCAACTCTGGCATTGGCTTCAGCATTCTTGGTGATGTCTTCCTCAAGAGCCAGTACGTTGTTTTCGACGGCGACAACCTCCAGCTTGGTTTCGCTCCTCAGGCTTAAATCCTCGCCTAAGAGTATGGCGCTTCTTGCCTAGGAACAAGATTAAAATATTGTGATTGATTGAACAAAACTGTTAATATTCAGATTGATGGGATTAGTACATATCTATGTATATAACTCACTCTGCCAAAATGGGATTTTACCTAGGTATACTCGCTTATTATGTCCTTGTCCATAAAGACTGTATGTTCATAAACACTGTAGACTCTCTCTCAAGCCTGAACCGCACCATCCCCTCCATCCTCCCTCCACGCAAACCACGCCAAAACAATAACACTCTTCAACCCAACCGCCGTCCACAAAGCGCCCATCAGACCAACCTCACTCCTCGCCCAAAACCCACCCATCACAGCACCCGCCAACAAACACACAACCGCACCAACCCTCCTCCTCTCCTCCACATCCTTTCTGAGCGCTGCACCCGACACAAAATCCGGATGCGAAAACAAATCACAATAAACACTCGTCAACACCACACTCGACAAACCGCCTAGTCTCAAGACGCGGCTGATAACAGCTTGCCCTGAGCTTTGGAATGCGACCATTGCAAGCGGGACGATGACGCGCCATGTCAGCGCGGAAGTTTTTGATGGTTTCTCTAGGGATACGATAGTCGCGGCGCAGGTTATGCAGGCTATTTGCAGGCCAAAGCTGGCGATGAGAACCCACCTCTTCCTGGGCGAAAAGGCGCGATGGAAGGCTCCAAAGATTAATGAGCCGAGACAGAAACTGGCAATTGAGATTCCGGATTTGATCCAGCGGTCGTCGTTGCCACCATTGCCTGAATTAGGGTGACTTATTTGTGATGCTAGCCCTAACCCTAAATAGACCGTGTTACCCGTTTGCATACTCACAAAGGAGCCCCAGATAAATACTGCGGAGCTGTCCAGCAGGCCGGTGATAATGTAGCAGTATAGCAGGATCAGATCGGTGTGGTGCGTTGAGAGGGGGGTGTTGAGGTGGTGTCGTAGTCTTTTGAAGCCATCGTTTCTGCTGTCGTAGTTGCTATTGTGTGGGAGTAAAGGGTCCGTTTCGCGCAGGTGAGTCATGTTGACATACATACAACACAAAACTGAAGAGAATATCTAGAAGACTAGAATATATAAAAGAGTGAAATATCCCCTGTCAGCCATACTGAGGTTGTACGGCTGTCCGGATTGAGACGACATCTCGGGCTGACGTCAACGATGCGACAGATTAGATTTAAGACAATTGTGCGACTGTTCCTTGCTTATATTATTAGATGGTGGGCACCAGTTAAATTATTTTCACCATTGTTCTTTGTAAGTGCTAAATAGAGTACTTAGACTGGATATCTGGATACCAGGGTTCCAAGTGTTGTGACATATATCTACTACCACATCGCCCGGCGGATACTGACACAGGCATACACTATCGTCAGTACAACTTTGAAATGCATAAATCAATCCTCCTAGGCCTAGGATTGCTCTCAGTCCTTGCAAACGGCTTCCCAGTCCCAGAAGAAAACTACCAACGCCTGTCCAGAATCCCCCCATCTTCATCGCAGCAATACTTTGGCGACATCAATGATGACAAGCACACAAACAAGCCGTTTACGCCCGGCCACCGAGACCCCTATGATCGCAAAGTCGATCCATTACCCGACAAGCTTCAGCCACTACCATTCCGCAATGGCGACGGAGCAACGGTCATGGGACCCCGGAACAGAGATCGCGAACGACAGAATCCGGATATGGTGAGGCCGCCGAGTACGGATCATGGGACCTTGAGTAATATGCGATGGAGTTTTGCGGATTCACATACTAGGATTGAGGTACCCCCTTCTCTCCTCTAAAGGAGGTCTCCAAGGGAAGAAATTCCAGTACTGATAGACATTGAAGGAAGGAGGATGGGCTCGCCAAACAACCATCCGCGAACTCCCCACCAGCAAAGAACTAGCTGGCGTCAACATGCGTCTTGAAGAAGGCGTAATTCGCGAACTACACTGGCATACTGAAGCTGAATGGGCATTGATGCTCGCTGGCAAAGCTCGCGTAACCGGACTCGATACCGAGGGGGGAAGTTTCATCGACGATGTCGAAGCAGGCGATTTGTGGTACTGGCCTGCTGGTCATCCGCACTCAATTCAGGGATTGGGTCCGAACGGGACTGAGTTTTTGCTGATTTTTGATGATGGGAATTTTTCGGAGGAGTCGACTTTTTTGGTTACTGATTGGATGGGTTTGTCTCTCTCTCTCTCTCCCTTACTCTGGAAATATAAAGTCTCGACTGACAGATGTGAACAGCACACACACCAAAATCAGTACTAAGCGAAAACTTCCACCTCCCACCAAGAACATTCACCTCAATCCCCAAATCCGAAAAATACATCTTCCAGGGTAGCAAACCGGGCTCTATATCCTCCGAAAAGCCAAAGGGCTTTAAGCCCTCCAAAAAGAAATTCACGCACAAGATGCTCGCCCAGAAACCTAGCATCATCTCATCAGGCGGCGAAGTCCGCATCACAGATTCCAAAACCAATTTCCCGATTTCGGACAGAGTCGCGGCGGCACACCTCAGACTCAACCCAGGCGCAATTAGGGAAATGCATTGGCATCCCAACGCGGATGAATGGTCGTATTTCATCCGTGGGCGTGCACGAGTCACCGTCTTCGCGGCAGAAGGGAATGCGCGAACTTTTGATTACATGGCTGGTGACGTGGGGATTGTACCTAAGAACATGGGCCATTTCGTGGAGAATCTGAGTGATGATGAGCCGCTGGAGATGTTGGAGATCTTCAGAGCGGACCAGTTTTTGGATTTTTCGTTGTTTCAGTGGTTGGGCGAGACGCCGCAGAGGATGGTGGTGGAGCATGTGTTTGGGGATGATGAGAGGGCTGCGAGGAAGTTTTTGGCAGAGATTGAGGGGGCGGAGAAGGATCCAATCAAGAGGAAGGTTTTTGAGTATTGATTTTGTGGCCTAGTTGTTTAGAGCTTAGAGTCTGGGTATTTGGAGAATTGAATTGATGATATCTGCATAAAATTATGAACGGAGCTAGATAGGTAAACTAGACCCAAAATAGCTAGCTATCAGAATGTCTCTAACATCGCGTACTTCTCTCCAGAAACTTTCCTCTCAATCTACATACTAGATTGAGGATGGGGGTTGGACGCAATGACACCAAACTCCACACCGGACAAGCATGGAGCATACCGAAATAGACTCAAATCAAAGACGGGCTGTCTGACTTGCAAGTAAGTCAGAGATTGTATTGCTGAATATTTCACCATGTCAGATGCTAACCACAGCAAAATTCAGAAGTACGTTAATGTCTATGTGTTACCCTTATAGAAAGTCGAGTGACAGTGTTGACATGGATATGTGTACAACCGGATAGAAAGGCGCGTAAAATGCGACGAGACCCGTCCAAATTGCAGGCGATGTTCCACCACAGGCCGCAAATGCGATGGTTACGGATCATCAGCAAACCACCTTCATATACCACCAACATTTTCTCCATCAGCACTCGGTTTCTCCGAAACCAGCCGTGAAACACGATGTTTCCAATACTTCTACGAGAGAACAGCGCCAGCATTAACAGGTATCTCTGGCTCCATATTCTGGAACATATTTGTCCTACAACTTAGTCAACGCGAGAAAACAATTTGGCATGGCATAATCGCTCTGGGATCGTTGCACGAGAATTTTGTGGAAAAAGAGCAGGATCTTACCGGTATTGAGTTTTTGCGTTGTGAACAAGATGCGTTTACTCTGCATGAATATTCGACGGCAATCAGGGCGCTTTTGAAACCGTCTGGCAAGACAGACGATAAGATCACGGCTGGCAGTTTTGGAAATGTTACTGTAGATGTGTGCTTGATATCTTGTATTTTGTTTACATGTTTTGAGGTACGTTCTATTCTTCTATCTTCGGACTTCTGAATGATCGAGATCTTCTAGCTAACCGATTTAGATTCTGTCCGGCCACTACACCTCCGCCGTCAACCACGCCCGCAGTGGCATTAAGATCCTCCGAGACGTCTATTATGATGCCAGCTGCGGCATATTCCGGCATCCACACTTGCTTCCTTCCACGGTGTCAAACCTGGAAATAGAAAGCATACGCAAGATTTTTGTCTACTTGCACACGCAAACGTCAACTTTAGTATGTTATATTCTACTTAAAAAGATGATGATAGGTGCTGACCATGTTTAGACACGTAACGAGGTAGACGTCCCAGCACATGGCCCTCTTGAAACACCCGAGACGGCGCCCTTCCCATCAGATTTCCCAGAATTATTTACCTCTATCGCGGAAGCAGCCACCAGTCTCGCTACACTTAAGCGCAGCTATATAATCCACTACCGCAACATCATGCAGGCCGTATCAATCGGCAAAGCGCCTGAAACGTCCGAATATCTTTTTGAGCAAATCGGATCATCGGTTCCTCGATGGTGCGCCGCTTTCGCCCGTTTCGAGGAATCGCGCAGACACTTACCTGATATGGAGCAAAATGGGTTGAAGATAGTCAAGATCCATCAACTGCACATGTTAATGTATTACGAGTACGCGAGGGCGAGTGAGAGGGCTATACACAGGAATGAGCGCTCGCTGTTTTCATGGGATGACTACAATGTCCAATTCGCAGAGATTGTTTCTTTGGCGGCGTCGGTGGTGAGAAATGGTTACGGGGCTTATGCTCCACTAGAAGGCAACCAAATACAGCCATTCTTCTGTCTTGACGACGGCGTCTTAGCGCCGTTGTATGAAGTTGCTACCCTCTGCCGTGACCCGACCCTTCGCCGAAGAGCAGTTAGCATCCTGCGCTCGGCGCCGCGTCAGGAAGGCTTGTTCAACAGTCATCTTCTTGCCATGGTAGCCGAGAAAGCTATCGCCATTGAAGAAGCTGCTGTTGCTGCTTCTTCCGGCAGGAGTGCTTTAAACTATAGCTGCATCACCACTGACGCTAATCCGAAAGCCGGAAATATGATAATAATGGAAAGCTCCCAAATCCCCGATTCTGTGCGCCTGGTCTATGCATTTCCGAAATTTGATCTAGCTCAAAGAAAGATTTCGTTGACGATCGGACCATCAACGAAAAGGGAGATTGATATTCCGTGGCCGGAATTGGATTTTTTGGTTGATGCTGGGAGATGAGCCTTGAAGCCATTGCCCTTCCAACGCAGAGTACACTGCGTACTCACTGTGATACAACAGCTCCAAAGAAATGAAGTCATAAAATGACGTCGCCAAGAAGCGTTAAGAGTACAAGAGATAAACTTGATTTGCCTAGAATCATGCCAACACTATGACTTGAATAGTTTAGTGTGCTCAGTACGTCTGCCAAAAACGTGGAGCGGGAGATTTTGTGATTCGTCAGAAACTTAACTCCGTAGGACTGTGCCAGTTTGCTTATCGATAACGGATCGCGGTGTGTTACATGGTATATTGTGGTTGCAACTTGTTTTCATAGTTTTTTTATACTGTCCGATATTCAAGAATAAATTACTGCTAAGAGCCATGGTCCACACACATACGTACCGAGTATTCCAACCTGGTCCGAGATACTACATAGTAAGTACGTTGATGAGTAGTTATACTAGAATAATTCTCCGAGCGATCACTGATAGACACGATCTGACTCGGGGACGCCACTCGATCGGCGCAGAAGCCTAACGGGATTACGTCAGGCCTAGACCACAGGTTGATGCTCGATATATCTAGTAGTGCTAGAAGGATATACATACGTAGTAAGAATTAATTTTAGTTCAATGATTTCCATCATTAGTAGCATCTGATAGATAACGGGCCAAAGCACAGACCTGTGTCAGTATCCAGTCATAAGTATGTCCGTATGTATGGAAAAGGTGGAAAACGTCATGAGATCGACGACCCACCCGGATGATATCAGCCCATTGATCGCAGAACGGCCATTGGTGCTGGCACAGTGTACTCTGTAGAGTCTGTTACATATGTCGTGATGCGCGCCATTGTACGCTGGATGGTGTCTGACGAGATAATGGTAGTTATGCGCTGACTGTCCTCGATAGCTAACAAATCCTACTTCATAGCTATACTACTCCTATATAGTTCATATGAAGACATACACTGTTTGACGCAACCATGATGGAGACAATACCAGCCTCATTTATATGGATGTATCCACTGTATCGTTGTGGCGTCGTTGAGGCGTGGGCACAGGGCAAGAACGTTTTGTGGTCCTGCCAGAACAGGGTTAGCGGGCAGGAAGACGCTGGGTCAGTGACAGAGGAAGGAGCGAATGACATTTGCCCTCCAGGGAAGACGGGGGAGAACAAACAACTTCCTCCAGACCTCAGACCATACACAGTATGGCAGTCCATGGGATCCCTGCTCGCATGTCATCATCACATCTCTACAACTTCGCATAGATCGAGGTATACCTGCCAAACAATGACGTAGCTCATCACGTTCTTTCTCTTTTTATATATGACCTCAAATACCCCTGAGGCCTAGACGACTTCTCTCTTCTCTTTTTCCCTATCAGAATTTACTATCACGAAGCATTGACGAATCATTTCTATTTCTATTTCCATTTCAATTTGATTACACTGGTTGCAACTTTTCTTTACGCACAGCTACGACTACGACTACGATTACGACAATTGTGTATTACCTCAACTCTACTCGAAAAGCAAAACATCATCGATACCGCACAAGACGAAGCACCGGGTTTAACATTACTCAACGCATTCATCTGATTTACATCCAAGGCAACGAGACCAAAGACAAAATGGCAACTCAAGCAGCCCCAAGACCCCCCCGCGAAACCCCCTCAACGCCTACCAAGGCCAAGAGCGCCGCTTCATCCGCCAAGGGATCCCCTAAATTTGTGTCCAAGATTCAAAAGCAGGGCGATAAGAAGACGCCTCGTAAGTTGAAGCGGAAGGTGGATGATACCATCACCCCGGCTGCGGAGGCTAGTAAGGAGCTTCCTTCTCGTCTGGCGGGGAAGAAGAGGCCTGAGCAGAGGGCTCCTGAGCCTGAGCCTGAGCCTGATCTTGAGCCTGAGCCTGATCTTGAGCCTGAGCCTAAGCTTAAGCAGCAGCCCGAAGAGCAGCCAGAG
Organism: Talaromyces verruculosus; assembly: GCA_038993655.1. NCBI lineage: Eukaryota > Fungi > Ascomycota > Eurotiomycetes > Eurotiales > Trichocomaceae > Talaromyces > Talaromyces verruculosus. The sequence goes on from JBBVQN010000057.1 coordinate 272,010, forward strand.
GAGGAAGAGCCGCAGGAGCAGGAGGGTGAGGAGCAAGACGACGAAGAAGGAGAAGAGGAGGACCTCCCCGAACCTTCGGTCTCGGCCCCCACCGAACAGCGCCGTGAGCTCGCCGACAACCAATCCCAAGCTTCTGGCTCTGCTACCGGTGGTTTCTTCAGCCGCACCGGTAACGGTCTCAACAGATTCGGTCGCGGTCTGCGCGGAGTCGCTGGTAGCTTGAGCCAGGGCAAAGCCAAGGGTGTTGCCAGCGGTGCCAAGGACACTGCTCAAGGAACCATTGGCGACATCGCCAGTAGCCTCCCTCTTGACCTCTCGGCCTTGAAGGGTCTTGAGGTTGGCGAAGGTGGCAAGATCTTCAACAAGTCCGGTAATGCCCTCGGAGAAGTCGTTGAGGGTGACCCTGAAGATCTCGTTGGCCAGACTGTTGGTGATGATGGCGAGATTCTCGACGAAGACGGTGACCTGATTGGTCGTGTTGAGCTTCTCGATGATGTTCAGAACAAGGTCACTGAAACCCTTGACCAGGTCAGGGACAAGCTTCCTTCTCTTGAAGACCTCAAGGGTCTACCCGTCTCTGAAGGTGGAGAGATCAAGGACAAGGCTGGCAATGTTCTTGGCCACATTGTCGAAGGTGACCCAGAGGACCTCGTCGGACAGACTATCAACGAGTCTGGCGAGATCTTGGACGAGGACGGTGACCTCATCGGCCGCGCCGAAGTCATCTCTCCTGAGGAAGCACTCAAAACTATCCAAGAAAAGGGCGCTGACCTCGGCAATATTGAAGAAACCGCCGAAAACGCCGTCCCTGATGACGTCCAAAACAAGGTCGACGAAGTCAAGGACAACCTTCCCAAGCTCGCTGACCTCGATGGCCTCCCCGTTTCCGATGGCGGCGCAATCAAGGACAAAACCGGCAATGTCGTCGGTAAAGTCGTTGAAGGCGACCCCGAAGACCTTGTCGGTCAGATTGTCAATGACGCCGGGGAGATCCTCGATGAAGACGGAGACTTGATCGGCCGTGTCGAGGTCTTGTCTCCAGACGAAGCCGCGCAAAAAGTCACCGACACCGTCGACGACGCCAAAGATCAAGCCACTGAAGCTGCGGAAGGCTTGATCCCCCAGATCCAGATCCTCCAAGGCAAGAAGATCAACAAAAAGGGCAAGATTCTCGACGAAGAAGGTGATGTCATTGGTCAGGTTGCTGAGGGCTCTGAAGTCAAGGACCTTGCTGGAAAGAAGCCCAATGAAAAGGGTGAAGTCTTGGACAAGGAAGGAAATATCCTTGGAAAGGTCGAGGTTGTCCCTGGTGAAGCTGCCGATGAGGCTTTGAAGTCTTTGCAGGAAGAAGCTGAGGAAGCCGGAAAAGGTGTCGAAGATCTTGCTGATAAGGCTGGGGAGGGTGTCGGGGTTGCTAAGGGCCAAGTTGAAGATGCTGTCGGTGGCGTCAAGGATTTGTCTGCTCTTGATGGTCTCCAAGTCAACGACGAGGGCAATGTTGTCGATTCTAACGGCAACGTGCTCGCCAAACTTGAGAGCGGCAACCTCGACGAAGTCGGTGGCCAGACCGTCAACGAGAGAGGTCTTGTCATTGATGACGACGGCAACATCCTTGGGCGTGTTTCACTCGTTGGCGACGCAGCTCAAGGCGCTGAAGACGCAGCCAAAGGGGCCGAGGATGAAGCAAAGGATGCAGCTCCTGAGCTTCCTGATCTTTCCACCTTGGAAGGGCTGAAGGTCAACAAATTCGGCAAGATTATCAACGCTGACGGTAGCCCCGTCGGTGAGCTCACTGAAGGAGATGCCAAGAAGCTTTCCAAACTCGGCACTACCCTCGACGACAAGGGCCAGTTCTGGGACAACCGCGGCAACATCATTGGCAAAGCCCAGACCATCCCCGTTGAAGACAACGACACTGAATTCGCTTTCTCTGGTCTTGAAGGACTCATAGTCGTCAACGATGGCTGGGTTGAGGACGACAACGGCCACCGTGTCGGACAGCTCGTTGAAGGAGACGCCAAGAAACTTGTCGGACGTGCTGTTGACGAGGATGGCGACATTCTCGACAAGCGTGGCAATGTCATTGGACATGCTGAGCGTTACGAGCAGCCTGAAGCTGAGAAGCCCGATTTTTCGAGTGTTGCCGGTCTCAAGCCCAACAAGACTGGTAATGTCATCGGACCTGATGGTGTGCCCATTGCCCGCGTTGTGGAGGGTAACTTGAAGGAAGTTACCGGTCGCAAGATTGACGATGAAGGCCAGATCTGGAACGATGCCGGCAAGGTCGTTGGTCGAGTCGAGTTGATCCCTGAGGATGAGCGCGAGGCCAAGCCTGAAGGTATATTTGGCGGTCTGGAGGGTCTCGTTGTCAACAAGGACGGTCTCGTCGAAGATGAAGAAGGAAACATTGTTGGCAAGATTGTCGAGGGTGATGCAAAGAAACTGCGGGGTCGTGCCGTTGATGAGGATGGCGATATCCTCGACAAGTATGGCAACGTCAAGGGTCGTGCTGAGCCCTATGAGCCTGAAGAAGAGCCTGAAGAGGAAGAAGATCTGTCTTCTCTCGAAGGCAAGAAGGTCAACAAGATGGGCAATGTCGTTGATGAGCATGGCACCGTCTTCGGCCGTATCGCTGACGGTGACCCCAAGAAGCTTGCTGGCAAACAGGTTGACAGCAAGGGCCAGATCTGGAGCAACAACGGCAAGGTCATTGGCCGCGCTGAACTCATCCCCGGCAGCGAACAAGGCACACCCGAAGGCGCATTCTTTGGGTTTGATGATGCCAAGGTGGGCAAGGACGGTGTTGTCGTTGACGGCTCCGACAAGATCATTGGCCGGTTGACAGAAGGCGATGCAAAGAAGCTTGTTGGCCGCGCTGTTGATGAGGACGGCGACATTCTCGACAAGTCTGGAAACGTCATTGGCAAAGCGGAGCGGTGGGAACCCGAGGAGAAGAAGCGTGATGTCAACCCCATGTCTGGCCGCAAGGTCAACAAGCAGGGTGAAGTCCGCGACGAGAATGGCGATCTCATCGGCAAGGTTACAGATGGTAACTTGCATAACCTCATTGGCAAGAGCATCGATGACAATGGATACATTGTCGACAACGACGGCAACAAGATTGGCGAGGCTACTTTGATTGAGAACATCCCAGAACCTGAGCAGATTTCTCCAGAGGAGCTTGAGAAGCAGAAGCAAGAAGAGAACGATCGCAAGTTGGCTGAACGTATCTGCGCTATTGTGCAGGATACTCTGGGCAAGATCCAGCCTGTCTGCAAGCAAATCACCGACGTGAGTCCTTTCCCCCTTTTTCTCCCCTTTACTTCTTGACAACATGCTAACATCAATCTAGCTGATCGAAAAAGCCGACCGCACTCCCAAAGACGAACTCGACGAAGAAAAACTCGTACAAGACGTCAAACCCCTCCTCGAAGAAGGCGGCCGCATGCTCCAAGAATGCAACGGCGCAATCCGTGCGCTTGATCCCGACGGCCGCATCGCCGCAACCGCCAAAGCGCGCGCTCAAACCCACGAAGCCAGTCCCGAGGAATACCGTCTTGCCGACGCCCTGAAAGAACTCACTCAAACCGTCGTGAAAACGATTGACAACGGCCGCAAACGGATTCAGGATATGCCGCATGCGAAGAAGCAGCTTAATCCGCTGTGGTCTTTGCTCGCGGAGCCGTTGTTCCAGATCATTGCCGCTGTTGGGTTGTTGTTGAGTGGTGTTTTGGGGCTTGTGAGTCGATTGCTTGATGGTTTGGGACTTGGTGGGTTGGTTAGAGGGTTGTTGGGTGGTTTGGGAGTTGATAAGTTGTTGGAAGGTTTGGGACTTAGTACGATTACTGAGTCGTTGGGATTCGGGAAGAAGAAATAATCCATCTGATGTCTAAGCTCTTGAGGTCCTGAGGACCTTTCCTGGAATATCAGTGTTGCAAGTTTTGAGAATGTGGAAGAAACATTGAACACACTCGCTACCTATATTTTCCCATGTCATCTGATCGAGATTGAAAAGCATGTTCTCACCGTTTATGTTTATGTCTATCTGAGCGTTCTGTTTCTTGCCTTTTTGCCTTCTTCCATGTATTCTTATCCTGTCTTCTTGTCTGGTCTAATACTCCAACCAGACATACTTTGTACGTATCTACCTAGCTTATTAGTTAGTATGAGTCTGCTTCAATTCGTCATTCAATGCACCAGTGTTATGTTCAATCTTCTGTCTCTTTCTCTATGGGTAAAGTAAATACTAACACAAAAGTAAAATCTATACAGTACAATGAGTGTTCCTTGATACCATCTATCCTTGAATGTAAAGAAAAAGTGTAATGAGTGTGTTGGGAAGGGGGTATATAGAACTCGGAAGGAGTGTCTAAAACTTCTCCAACATTGGATCCGTCTTTAAATACTCCTCGACCAATTTCATGGCTTTCTCGTTCGCCGCAAAATCGCACCATACTCCTTCGGGTGTTTGGCACATTATTGTCGAGTTAACTATCGCCTCGTTAGTATCGTAGCTTTTAAGAGGGAGAAAAGGGGTAATGAAGGACGTACATCGATTAGGCGTCGCCTTCTCCATACTATGACCCAAAACCATCAATTTGCGTTTCACGCCATTGATAGTAGTAGTACTCTCCGTCTTCTCTTTCTCCTCAGTCTTCTCCTTCTCTTTCTCTGCATCCTTCTCACTAATATTTCCTGCTGCTGCTGCTGACACAGAAGAAGGAAAAATATCCTCCAACCCCTTCCACGCCAAACACCAATTCGTCACAAAATACGACCTTTCAAACGGCTCACAGATATGCGACGGTTGCCCTCTACGCACTTGTTCGCGCATGATCGCTTGTCCCATTTCGATCTCTTCGGGAGTGGCGGAGTTGATTGCCTGTCTGTTTTGGTATGCGATTTCGCGTAGGGGAGTGGTGGATGTTATGCGGAAACGGGCTGAGACGTATGAGAGGCCGTTGTGGATGTAGCTGCGTTGTTTTGAGAGGGATTTGAGGTTTGGGTGGCGGCCGCGTACTTCGTACGTCAATGTTAGTTAAGATTGGAGATTGGGGGGGGATGGATAAAGAGGTGAAGCGTACAGTTGACGAGTTGCGAGAGTGTGAGAGTTCGGTTCTTTTTGTCGGCCATGCGCGAGAACTTGATTTCGACATTAGCCCATCTAACTAACCATTGCAGCAATAAAGAGGGAGAGCATACCTTCGTAAGAATAGCAGAGACAACGTCACCCGTACTCAATCCCGGATCAGCACCATACTGCGCCGTCAATTCCTTACGATACCTCTCCTTCAATCCGTCCAACATCGGCCTCGGTAAGAATACAATATGCTGCCTCTCTGTACGACGAAGCATGAATTCCGGCAGGAACCCCATAACCACAAAGATATATTCCCACCCATTGCGAACTTTCGTTTTGCCCTTTCGATAGATCCCGTTATGCGGGTAATCGGCGTAGTCCTTGGTTGTCGGTGTTTGGAAAACGTCCTCGTTGTAGCCGATCATTTCTGGCGGTGCGGTATTTTCGTAGGCGAGTCCGAGCCATGCGCGCATGATGTTGGCGACGCCCATTTGGTCGGCGAGGACGTGCGGAAGACCCAATGCGATGACTGTCGCGTCGGTGTACAGTGACAAATGGACATATAGTAAAGGTACGCCGCTGGCAGGCTCATCTTTGCGTTCAAAAGGCCATGTCGACGGTCTGACAAATTTGTCCACCTCTTTGATCGATTCCAACAACGTCACCCCCTTCTCTGCAGCGGGCGGGTCATTGAAAAACCCCAAGTGATCAGATTTATCAATTACATGATCGTATTCCGTCGCCGACCACTCAAACAGCTGATAATCGTCGTCAAATGTCTTTGGTAGACGATATTCCAATAATCCATGTTTGTTGTTCCCCGGGCGAGTGAACAATCGAGCACCGAGTTTGCGCCAGTGGTTGCGGATCAGATCATCGAGACCAGAGCGTAGAACTGATTCGTCGAGACGAGAGTCGACGATGAAGAATGTGCGGGTGCGGATGTTGTCGACTGGTTTTTGTTGGTCGGTTGGGTTGGCGGGGATGACCTCCATTTCGTCCTTTAGCCGTCGAGTTTCAAGTGTAACGGTGTGGTTGGACTTACTCGAAGATGAGAGTTGTTTGAGGTGATATTCTCGTTTATACGTGAAAGTATGTACGTACGGAGTGTTCGAGGAGGATGAACTGGGCTCGATACCAAAATCTGACAGGTAGAGTAGAGAAGCCACAGCTGAAGATTCAATTCATCTCATTGGTAGGAATGTGTTGCGATATTAACCCAGATAGTCTGAGCTAGTCAGCTAGAACGATGTTTAATCTCGCAGCTGAAGATATAGCTCGAGAAGTGGAGCATAAACGCTTTTACAGGTCCAATTGAAGGCGCTTTTTAAGCGTTCAGTCGCGACATGGACCCCAATTGGTGACTCTAAAGGATGAAAATGGGTCGACTAACTTTTTTAAGCTTAATCAATTCCGAGTCTGATCCGAACATGACTCGAGTAGTAGCTCGAGCTGGCCAAGGTTGAGCCCTGCCCCTTTTCGAATACCATAAATAGACACCTGGGAAATATGGCAGAAACACGTGGCGTGCACGTGCCACATGTAGCGAAAAGGTGGAAGGTCACCTGACTAGCTAACCATATTCAGCTAGTCGAATATTCAGGTCAACCACGTGATATATCACGTGGCTCGCATGCATTGGGCCAATCAGTGAAGCCGTTGAATTTCGTCTTGGTCTCTTCTCGTTCCTCGTATGTTTGATTTAGTCGACGACAGTCCAATAGATAGCCGACAGTCTGGCACCTGGAGACCAGCAATCATGTTACGAAATTACGTGCTTGCGACGTTACGTACTCGAAGCGAGGCCTTCACCTCGCTTATCTGGCCACCCTGGCACCCTCAACTGAATATCTCGGCAGATGTCCTCAATCAGCCAAGTATCTACCACTGAATGCAAATCTCCCCACGTTGTCGGTCGGCAATTGACAACAACCACAATCATCACAATCAATTACCGACCGATCTGTCCAGCCAGTCTCTCAACCAGATCCCGAGAGTCAATCCACGTGCGAATCAATACCAAGGTCCAGATCCCGGAGGGCGAATTTGCAAACTCTAAGACATTTTTTGACGAGCGCTTAGAGCAATTCGATGCTCGGATTACTGGAATAGGAAGTCTTGGTCTGGGGAGGTCTGAGCCTTGGCGGATCGCAATTGGTTCTGTTCAGGAGGTTGGAGACTAAACCAAGGCTAAAAACTGGGGATGAAAGTCTGGGGTGATAGACAAGTAATTTGCGTGGGGGTGCCATATGCCTTTGTCTTGTACGTATGTCTCTAGCTGCTTACGGCTATATGCCGTTGTTATTGGTTGTTGAGCCGTGAGCCAACCATGCCAAGTCAATTGAGAAGCTGTTTTATTCGTCGTTGAAACTTATCGTGCTCAACATGGCCAAGATTCCCCGTGGGGGAGCCATATTGAGAGACGGTCATTGGCCCCTAGAGAATTGATCCCCCCACTAAGAGGGGGTCGCTCGTCGGCAACTCAAGCTTCTCCATACTCCAGACTCACTAGGTCGGCACGCTGGATCATGCGTTGACGGCATTCATGGTTGCTTGAAAATGCGGAGGACGGCATGTCCGTGGCGATTATCTATATAAGAGCCGATCCCAGTCGGCATTGTCACTCTTTTTTTCTTTTCACCTTGCGTGACCGTCTTTCATATACTTCTTCCTGCGGTACATAAATACTTGGATAGAACCATGGCGGATCAAAATAAGATAGAAACCACCCACCACCACCATGTCCTCGACGAGGACGCCATCAAACACGCCGACCGCGCCGCTGCCCTCGTGAATGGCGAGCGCGTCCTCCTCACAGAGGAAGACTCCAAGCGCATCCGTCGCAAGACCGACAAGCGCATCCTCGTCGTCTTGATGTGGGTTTACTTCCTGCAAATCGTCGACAAGACCGTGCTCGGTTACGGAGCTACTTTTGGTCTCCGCGAAGACACAGGTTTGACGGGTAGCCAGTATTCATTGGTGGGATCGATCGCGTCTATGGCTCAATTGGCATGGCAGCCTATGTCATCGTATTTGATTGTGCGTGTGCCGCATCGCATTTTGATGCCTACCCTTGTCCTGGGATGGGGTCTTTCTGCGGCGACGATGGCTGCTTGCCATAATTTCAGTGGACTTTTGGCTACACGATTCTTCTTGGGTTTGTTTGAAGCCGGTTGTTTGCCTCTGTTTAGCGTTATTACTGCTCAATGGTATCGACGAGCTGAACAGCCCCTGAGAGTTGCTCTGTGGTACGGAACCAACGGTATCGGCAATCTCTTTTCTGCAGCATTGAGTGTCGGTCTTGCCCATATCCACTCTGACGTATTGAGATCATGGCAAATGTATGTCCCTTTTCTCTCCTTGCGGAATTCAAAGTCCTAACTGCTGTAGTATCTTCCTCTTTGTCGGATTACTCACCATTGTCTCCGTCCCCATGATCTTCCTCTTACTCGACAACGACATCGCCTCTGCACGCTTCCTCAACGAGGAAGAAAAGCGCATGGCCGTCGAACGTCTCCGTGCCAATCAAACCGGTACTGGTTCTCGCGAGTACAAGTGGAAACACGTCTGGGAAGCACTCATCGAGCCCAAGACATGGCTCTTCTTCTCTATGAGTTTCCTGCTCAACGTCGGCGCCAGTGTCACCAACATCTTCGGCCCATTGATCTTGAAGGGATTCGGTTTCGATTCCTACACCACCAGTCTATTGAACATGCCATTCGGCGTCATGCAAACTTCGGTCATTCTGCTAGGTTGCTACCTCGCTCAAAAGACAAGCATCAAAGCCAGTATTCTACTCGCCTTGATCGCCCCCGTCGTCGCCGGTCTGGCAATCCTCTACGCCGTGCCTCATGCCCACCACACCGCCGCCTTGCTCGTGGGCTACTACCTCCTCGCCTTCCTCTTCGGCGGCAACCCACTCATCGTGTCTTGGATCGTCGGAAATACCGGAGGCGCCACAAAACGTTCCTTCGTAGCAAGTGTCTACAACGCCGCCAGTAGCGCCGGTAACATCGTCGGCCCTTTACTCTTCAACTCCAAGGACGCACCTACCTACCACCCCGGTCTCCGCGACTGTCTCGCCGTCTTTATCGCGCTTGTTGTGGTCGTTGCCTTGCAATGGGTGAATCTGATGTGGCTCAACAAACGCCAGGAAAAGAAGCGAGTCGCAAACGGAAAACCCGCTAAGATGGTGGACCACTCCATGCAGAAACACTACCACGATTTTGCCGAGGATAACAAGACGTCTGGTAAGGCTGAGCAGGTTGAGCGAACAGAGACACAGCAGCAGGCCAATGTTGGTGCTGGTCTCGAGATGCAGGAGGAGATTGGTGAAAATGCGTTTTTGGATTTGACGGATCGCCAGAATGATGAGTTTGTGTATATTTACTAGTTGTGTACTAGTATGGGTTGATAGAGCCTTTAACCTCAATATATTCAATGCTTCTGTCATTCTCTTAATTATTGCTTATCTTAGGGTTATGGTAGATATCAGCTAGGGTCAAACAATGCGGCGGAGCGGGCGCCACAAGCAATTTCAAGCGATCAACCAACACCCCTCCTCCTCCCCTTGCAATACATAGTACCAATTAGCATGCGACACAGCCACCTTGAAGTCTAAACACGTCTTCCTAAGTCCACGTACTTATATACGACCTCTTACCTGCGCACCCCATTCTCCTAACCGTAATTCTCATGAGTTTAGCGACAATTCAGTGAAATGGCTTCATCCAACCCCGCGACCATCGCCGAGGGTCATGACGTCACGAACAGCGTGAAACCGTCCAACGACGCAGAAAATAAACAAGAGGAACAAGCTGCGCAGACAATTCAGGTGAATTTACCCCTCTATACCTCTGACTACATCGCGCTGATATAATTGTGATTAAAGAGATATTATCGCGGCTATCGAACGCGTCGCGAACTAAAAGGATGGTCTCTATCCTCATCGACCCGCTGGATCGAAGCTGTCAAGGAAGCGCAATGGCATCAGGCGATGCGGAATCAGTACAATGCCGAGACGAATGGCGATGTCGAGCAACGGGAAAACGAGAGGGACGATATTATTCAACATGAAAATGAGGATGAAGACGAGGACGACGAACAAGAGCAAGAGCAAGAGCAAGATGAAGTAGACCATGCATCGCGGCGCACGAGTCAGAGCGGTCTTGCGCCAGGAGTACGACGCAAATGGAAGTTAGCTGGTCAAGTAGCGCTGAGGGCTGGCGGGGATGATAATCTGCAGGACAAGATTGTGGAGGAGAATGTTTCTGAAGAACGAAGCGAAAGTGGTACGCAGACGCAGACACAAAGGGTGCATACGTTTCAGCAAACAGCACACACGAAGCATCATCGTGAGCCATTGATACCGACCAGTACAGCTGCGGAGGTAGAAAAGAAGGCGAAGATGATGGATTTACAGTATTTCCTAGAAATGGTACCCCCTTCACCCTTTCCCCAATGCCGTGCGCGTGGTCAATCCCTACTAACTTGTTTTGAAGGTCGACACAAAACACCGCTACGGCAGCAACCTGCGCGCTTATCACAGTATATGGAAAAACAGCCCCTCCAAACAAAACTTCTTCTACTGGCTCGACTACGGCGAAGGCAAAGACGTCGAAATCGAGCGTGTCCCGCGCGACAGACTGGAGCGCGAGCAGGTACGATACCTAAGCCGAGAAGAGCGACAAGATTACCTCGTCGTTGTAGACGAAAGTGGCCGGTTTCGATGGGCCAAGAATGGGGAACGGGTCTGGACGGATAGTGAGCGGTTCAAGGACAGTATTCGTGGTGTTGTCCCCTTGGAGGATAAGACGCCTACGTTTCGGGAGTATACCAAGGAGGGGGAGGAAGTACTTACCGAAAGTAGTGAGGATGATGATGATAGTGACAAAGAGGATTCGGACGAAGAAATTCAGCGGTATATGAATCCGGATTTCGATAATGCAAAGGGGATCAAGAAGATTGAATATGTTAGTCCGGCGGTGATATTCAATCATTTAATGCAAAAGTCGTTGAAGAAGAGGGATAAATGGATTTTTGTAAGCCCTTTCTTTCCCATTGATATGCATATACTAACGTTTAACAGGTCGCTGGTGAGCTCCTTCCTTTAATTTGCTAAACGTAAGTACCGACTGAAATAGATACATCGTTCCGAATATACATCGGCATCAAAGAATCCGGCGCCTTCCAACACTCCTCCTTTCTACGAGGCGCACGCATCTCCGCCGCTGGCCTCATTAGAATCAAAGACGGCCAGTTACGCAGTCTGTCGCCGTTGAGTGGCCACTACCGTCCCCCCGCCGCAAATTTCCGTGCCTTTGTGCATGCCCTCCAGAACAATGGCGTGGACATGTCCCGCGTTTCGATTAGTCGGTCTTATGCTGTGTTGGTTGGGATTGAAGGGTATATGAAATTCAAGCAGAAAAAGAAAGACGTCAAAGACAAGATTGAGGAGGAAAAGGCCAAGATTTCTAATCAGCATGACAGCAAAGGAGAGGACGATGAGGTGCCGGATGTGTCGAGGAGTAGACCGACGCAGAAGAAGACTACGACTACGACGGTAAATCAGGTTGCGACTGATGAGGAAGAGAAGGGTGGTGATAAGACGGGTTTCTTTTCGACTATTGCGAGGAGGATTACGAGTAGAGGGTCGACGCAGGAGAGTAAAACTGTTACGATTCGTGGGAGGGGGATACCGGGTACAGCGCCAGAGGAGGGCGTTCCTGCTCCTGAGGGCAAGCGATGATTTTTCCTGCATCCTGTGTCATTTGGTTTCATTTTGTTCCGGTTTTATACCATCTCTTTATCCCATGCACTGTACTAGTTTCTATACCTTGGTATTGCGATAGATGAAGCCCGGATCACGAATGCATGCATCATATAATTCATGCGCTTGGCAAATCCTGCCAATCCAACACCACATTCTGCACCTTAATTCGCCAGGGATTCTCGCCTCGCTCTTCAATCTCCTTTACGCGCACCATTTCGAGATCATAGTAGCCCTATCCATCGTCAATTCTTTCATCCTTATCAAAGACAAGGGGAGCGGGAGGAGAAGGGAAAGGGACTTACAGCCTGCCTCCGCGCCATAACCCGCGGCAACCCCTCCTCATCATTCCTATAAAACAATCCATGCGCATACGCATTCACCTTACACGTCTCCGGCCTCGTCGTTGTGGGCGAGGGTTGCGGGAGATGTGCTAGCAGATTCCTACCCTCATCAACACCCCTCCCATCCAGCACACTTTACTCAAGAGGAGGAAAGAAAAGGCGGGGGAGGACGCACTGAATAATATGCTCCGTACTATCAAACCCATCATGGAAATGCTCCAGTCTCTCCGCCCATGTTTGAGCGGTCATTTCTTCTTTTCCGTTACCGATTAGGCGGCGGGGGTAGTTGATTGTTATGTTTGGAGTGTAGACTTGGTTGACCAGGGTTGGGGTTAGGGGGAGCCGGTGGTCGTAGGTGAACATCTATATACATACCAAGTAGAATCATGAGCTTGGATATTGAGGATGTTGAAGGGAGGGGGTTTACCATGCGTAGAATGGTGTCGCGGATATTCTCCTTATCGAGGAGGTAGGTCGTTACATCGTACAGTTCGGCCATGTTGTGTTTCTCCGGTTTTGTTGATGATGAACTGTACTGAACCTTGCAAGTAATCACTTGACACAAATCCCTTATATAGACCTTCTTCATCTTACCTAGATAGGCACTCGGCTGAACATCCCTCCACCCTCAACCAACAATGCCATACCATAAATCCTATCTCCGATTCACCCAGTTGAACCTTTGAATTAAAACAACAGTTCTACGTATCTCCGCTATATCCTGCAGGGACATGACTCAGTACTGAGTATGCGGGGGTTTTGGGGGGGAAATGGACCAGTTATATTGCACTGCAGGGATTCTTTGTTGGCAGATCGATGGAATGGAATTAAGCTTTAGGGTTATCGCCGAGGTGTGATGTCATGGAGTTCTCAGATCGGATTATTAAGAATAGAATGTAGAATATAGACTCGTGAAATAAAATATGTACATGATTTAGATAAAAAGAGATATCAATAGCGAAAAAAAGCAATGAATCCTGAGCAGGATTAGAAGAATATTAACATCACACATATCGTAGTAGACGGTCTCAAAATCGATATCAATCAATGAACCCTCGAGAACAAAAAATCCTTCAACACCGGCGACCCCGAAAACTCAGGATTCAGCAACACACAATTCAGAAAGTACTGCAGCCCTATCCGTCTCTGTTCCAAAAACTTGGGGCGAAATTTGAATAGCACACTTTTTGGAGGTAAAGGTGGTAATGCGTTGCGTGCGTGCGGAAATGCGGTTGCGAGTAAGGAGCGGAGTTCGTCGAATTCGGAGTAGCGCATTGGTATCATCATGGGACCGCCCTGTATATCATTAGTATAACGATTTTGATGAAGAGGCTTTGGTGGTGAGGGACGTACGTCTAGGGTTTGCACATTGCACATCCAAACGACATAAGCGCCTATACCCGTCTTGCCCGATACAACCACGTGGTCATCTATCGTCACGCTTCGGGCCCATAGTCCTCTTGTCGTCGTGGCGTTGGGATCTGCCGTGTGATCTTCAAGCGTAATAGCGGGTTTCGAACTCCGATGCGTATCAACGGACGAAGCCAGCGAGGCACGCGAAAGCGCTCTTTGATGGCGCCAGTATGGCGGTACGACGCCTGATATAGGCCTGTCCTTTCGCGCTTGTTTGGTGTTCGTGTTTGTGTCTAGATGGGGATTTACGAAGGGGAATGGTGTGTCGCCATTCGTATTCCCGTTCGTATCGCGGGTTTCTGATATTGACGATGTCGTAGTGTCGTCACTATTGGGGTCGCTCACGTTGCGCTTATTCGTATCATGATCATCGTGGGGACCGTTGGTATCGACAGGCGCCGCTGAGGGTTCGACTGAACCCCTCTCGTCATCGGATGTTTGCTCCATCCATCGAGATCAGTGCGCAGACCGGAGAGGCAGGCCCGCAGGAAGCAGTTGAATGCCTGACGAATGCAATGTTCGATATCGATAGTCGGTACAAAGCCCAGGAAACGAAACGGTTGGCCAATGGCACTAAAGTAGTCTGAAGTAGCCGTTTGCGCAAGGTTCAACTGTCAAGCTGGCTGTCTGTAAAGTAAAGCGCGCGTTGCCAACTTGGACGGACGTTGCTCTTGCCCTGGTCCGTGCGTTACGGCAGGACAGCCGGAAAGGTTCCGCCAATCAGAGAAGACCCAGTGGGGCCGCGGCTATTTTCCGGCCTGAGGCATCACAAACATGGACTTCCCTTTTTCGAGAATTCACCCATCTTTGACCAGAAACAGCATCCTACATGTGCTGAAGTTTGATTCTTTAACAATGGCTATGTCCACATACTGATGAATCCGAAAAAGTAACAAAATGTCATGCAAGCAGCTACATAGCTAGTGCAAGGGTCGAGCCAACTAAGTTCGAGCTAGGAGCTCTCCTTTTCCTTGAGCCCCTTGTTTACAATGTTTAGCTTTAATAGTACAAACTCCGATGGCTTGCTCCACTCTTTACTTTTTGAAATTTGAACCTCACTTCATGAACAGCTGTTCTGTTAACCAGTGCTTTTGACTGATAGCAATTGATCAATATCCTCGAATACTCCGAGTAGAGCTGCACGGAGGTCTGAGATATCCACTGCGCGAAAGGTCCGTCTTGTAGCGTGACTACGGACTGGACTTCGACCGTCTCAAGTAAACAGGATGTAATAGCCGAGCCAAACAATGAGAAGGTCTAAGAAAGGTCTGTCCCTAAAACGGACGGCGGTCATGCTGCATCCCGTCGTGCTTGCCCGATGTGGAATGCCCCTTGGACTTCTTCCGACTCCCCTCCAGCCCTCTCTCGCTTTCATCTTCTCTCCACAAACAATCAATTGACTCTTCATCCAACTTGGGGCATCATCTGCTTCCATCTCGTCACTCTTTGGTACGCTCTACCTACAAGGTCTACTGTCGTCTCTACACACTCTGATTGCGCACTCGGGCGACCCTCCCGTCACAATCTGGTAAGTGACGCAGCCGGACGCATTCCTTTCGACAACCACCAAGAATGTTTGTTTGTTTTTGTGGCCTCTGATCTACATTCTCTTATATGGCTTGCTGTTGCACACCCCCTACCTTTTGCTCTCACCGTCGCATATATTTTCGATAAAGAGAGTAATTCAGTTTGCTTATCATTATCTCTAGCGGCCTTCCACCTCACATTGCACATTGCATTGCAAAAGCAGCAAAAAAGACCAGCATCACGAAAGAATTCCACGATGCTCGCTCAGGCAGTTCTCTATCTGGCTTGGATGGTCAGTCTGGCTGTTAGTCAGTCGATTGACCCTAGCACCATTCCTATCGCTACTCGGGGTGAGCTCCAATTCGATATCTTATCTTTAGTTACACGACATCTAATATTACCACAGACCAATGGTGCAGTCAGCAAGAGACGTCGTGCCCTTTGATTTGCCTCCAACTGCCCAACGGCACTGCCTCCACAGAGAGCAACACCTGCGACCCTGTAAGCTCTTCTCCTTGCTCGACAACAATTTACCTCAACTAACCCCTCGATTTTTAGGATACCCTCGACTTCTCCTGCGTCTGCAGTAGTGGCCAATCCCCAAATTCCACCGAATACTCCCAAACAATCCCCTACTTCGTCTGCACCGCTTACAACACCCAATGTCAAGCCAACTGCGGCGGTGACTCCACCTGCCAGGCAGCCTGCGTGCAGGACCATCCTTGCGGCGCCCAGGACCCCAAACGTTACAACACCACTACTTCCGCTACGGGGGGTGCCACTGCTACGGCTACCGGTACAGCTACGACTTCTGGCGGTGGTGACGTTCTCTACACTGGGTTCGGTACGGGATCAGCTTCCGTCGCGACTGGAGGCACATCAGCTGGGGCTGTGGGTGTCATGAGGCCATTCTTGAGTGAATTTGGTCAGGTCTATGGTCTTTTCATGGTTGCTGCTGGGTTGGTAGGTGGGTTCGCTGTTGTTCTATAATCTGGAGCGTATCAAACCACGTTGCATTCTTTTACCTTTTTGTCCCTTTTGATCTGTGCATACATTGCATTTCGTGTCAATTTGTCAATCCTGATTTCTCTATTGCGTCGGTGTTGAGCGGCGTTCTGAGTCGGCCTCTCATTTCATAATGGCGATTATCTGCGCATTCATTCTTCTCTTCTCTTCGGCTGAGCCATTCTGTTATGTCATGATGGTAGGCGCTGTACGTAATTATTCCTGGATTAAGAGGGAGGCAGAGAAGCAAAAGTCAATATAACAAATTCAATATGTCTTGAATATCTCGTAGATTCAAAACTCCTGGATATCAACCATAAATATACAAAATCGATACCAGAACGGTGGACGATTGATTATACAGTAGCCAAAACCTTGGCATTCTTATACCACGTCAACAACGGATTTTCTCCACTCCTCGTCTCCGTATCGCCAATATAAGCCCATCGTTCCATGAATTCCTGATGGCTGCTGACGAAGGTCAGTTTGCCCGTGATGGCGCGGTACAGGTCCTCGATGACGTTGAAGTCTGTCGGGAAGAAGATGTCGAAGTAACCTTGGTGGACCTGCCACAAGCACACCAGTTAGTCGAATGAAGATGAACAGAGAATGGATTTTTTG